>CM047876.1:18274622-18290917 GCA_026212405.1 Petrea volubilis | reverse complement strand
TAGAATAGGAAATTAACAATCTATCTATCCATATCTATATCTATATATCTATATTATATATTTATATTATATTATTATTTATTTATTTATTTATATATTATAAAAGTGTGAATAACTCATTAGTGTTTTACGTTTCTTTCCTTTTTTGTAAATACTAAAATAGGCTTATATAAGTAATGGTAAATAATATTTATTTATGGTCTTTTAGTAATTTAAAAATCAATAGTTAGACTTCAAAAACACTAGATGAAATAAATACCATAACTATGAATAAAGAGTTAGATATTTAATTGGACTTTATAGTATTAAATTTTTGTCATACAAGTAAATAAATAAATAAATAAGAGTTGGCGATCTATCCTCTTCAATATGTTCAAGGTAGATACAATTTAATAAATAGATTTTATATTCTTTTATGACACTCTTGGTTATCAATTGTAAAATAATTTTATTTTTGCACACTTGTAAATCTATTCGATCAATTTATTGTGTCTTCTCATTATGATTAGCGGAACAATTCATGAAAAAAAAAAAGAAACACAAAGTTTGTAGACAATATAAAATTAAGAAAGTACAAAACGCAACTAAATTTATTGAGTATTATATTACCATTTGTCTAAAATCTATCATATCGCAAGTAAATAACTAAAATATGCAATTAATAGAGTTAAAAACTATCCACATGTGTTTGTGTAAATGTAACTAAAAGATGGCTTATAAGTAGAAAATTATAATTATTTTTATCCAGTTACTTGGAATTGGAAAAAAAAATATATAAAATTATATCATACTTTAGCGAATAAATGATAATATAGAATTAGAAAGTTTAAAAACTATGTAAATGACAAAATAAATATAAAAAATTGTAAGTTGAGAAATTATGTTTCACAAATTCACATTGAATGAGAAATCAATTAGGAAAAGAAAACATAGAGCACGTTTCATAAAGAAATAATATATATGCCACAACGAGAAGATTAAGGGATATGATGGAACCTTTTTTTTTTAAAGTAGGATATGATGGAACCTTAAATAAAGAGAAAGTAAGTTTTAGAAAAAAAATATTAATAAAATATACTACAAAGAATCTCATAGTTTTTATATTTTTTTTTGAAACGAAAAGAAGCACTCTAGTCAACAAAAGAATCAGTCCAAACCAAACGAGAAACAAAAGCAGGAGGATCAACGCTCCCTTCAGCGAACTGCAACGCGCGTCTAGCTAACATGTGCGCAGCTTCATTACCCGTCCGACGAACGAACTTGACCGAAGCTGCTGGGATTCTGGATAGCACCTCTCGTATGTCCAGAAACAGGTTGTGAAGCTCCAACGATTCCACAGCCTTTGCGTGAAGGTTACTAATAACTGCGTGGCAATCCCCTTCAAGAATAATGTTAGACCACCCTTTGTTTGCTGCCCATAAAACAGCCTCATAAGCAGCGATTGCCTCAACATGCTCGGGTTTGAAAGAGCCCATTCCACGTCTAGAAAACCAGCCAATACACCGCCCGTTGGAATCTCGAGCCATAACACCAACACCATACTCTCGATCCGCCTCGAATAATGCCCCATCAAAGTTTATCTTCACCTAACCCATTGCCGGAGGACTCCACCGGTCGGGGACGCGAGTCATGAGCTGTGTAGGGGTAGTCGCGATTGCCTCAACAAAACACTGTAGATAGCTTCAAGCAAAATACACGACATCCAAGGGGGTATCCGAGTGGCCCTCAGTCCACTGCCGGTTCCGTACAGACCATAACGCCCATCCTATCATCAAGAACAGTGCTGCCTCCTTCCGCTCAAGCTCTCCATGCACATACCGAATCCATGACTCCGAGGACCTCGTCCAATGCGAAACAATCCTCCATGGTAAACAACTGAGCCCCCACACTTGTCTAGCATATGAGCAGTCGAGGAACGCATGCTTCTAATCTTCGTGTTCCTCCCCACACATTGGGCATTCAAAATCCCCTAAGCAACGACGTCTTCTCAAGTTTGTTGCTGTGGGAAGAATGCCTTGGCATAGCCGCCAAACAAACACCTTGACTTTCGGAGGAACCTGGGTTGTCCAAATGAACTACCAAGAGACCATACCTTCTGAAGATGAGGCTGCTCCAGGGGTACCTACCATCCCGGTGGTGGTCAGCCAGCGATATGCGCTCCGGACGGAGTAGCGGCCATTCCGTTCATAGTGCCAGACTTTACTATCCCGTCTCGGTTGACGCCCAAGAGGTATCGCGCAAATCGCTTCAGCATCGTGAGGCATAAAAATCGCACAGACCAACGCCTCGTTCCACTTCATCCTATTGGTATGGAGTAAATCGCTAACCCATTCGATGGCCAGTCCAGGGGGTCTAGGTGTTATCGGAGCAAAGGTGTGGGGGCGTGGGATCCATTTATCCCCCCACACGTGGATATGAGTGCCATCCCCGATCCGCCACCGCACTCCCGCCCGTAAGATATGTTACATCACTAGAATGCTTCGCCATGTGAGTGATGGTCTATAGCCCGCCACTACAAGAAAATACTGTATTTTCGGCCAGATTTTCGGCGGATTTTCGGTGAAATTATTAATTTTCGGCGGAATTTCGGCGGATCGCGTCTGCCGAAAACACCTTCGTCGCTATATAACTTTCGGCGGAATTTTCGGCGGAAATATTTAGAGATTAAAATAAAAAAATAATAATTATTTTCGGCCGAAATTCCGCCGAAAAATAATAAATTTTTTTCAATAAATAATAATTACTTTCGGCGGAATTTCGGCGGAAATTCCGCCGAAAAATAATAAATTTTTTTAAAAAATAATTATTTTTTTCGGCGGGATTTCCGCCGAAAATTAATAATTTTTTTGAAAAAATAATAATTATTTTTCGCCCCAAATTATTAATAAATCTTAATTTCGAAATAAAATATTATATTGTCCCTAAAATTGGGGTTTTGTTGCAAATATTCAAATTAATTATATTTTTCTTCATTTTTATAAAAAATATATTTGAAATATTATAATAATAACATATCAAATATATTAAAACCTACATATAGATTCATAAACCACATAATATTTATCCAAATACATAGAAAAACATAATCAGTCGAATATTTTTTGCGATACATAAATTACGAAGTTAGTTTGTAGCCAAGTACATACTAATCACAGTCTTCCTCATCAGACTCGTCTTCATCATCGGCGACATGCTGAGCCGGCGGAGAGGCATAAGTCGGTTGCTGTGAGCCGCTTGCTTTGTTCTACGAAATCATCGATATCACCTGATGCATCATTTTCATGATTTGTGAGTTTTGTTGGGTAAGGTGATCGACTCGATTCTCTAACCGCAACACCGCGGGGTCGGAGTGGCTCGACGAACTACCGGGCGAAGAAAAACTATATTGCCGTGGTGACGATGTTGTTTGATAATTTTGCCCGTACTTTAGGCCCTTCTTGGTAGGCTCCCCAGCAGCCTGATCGAACAACTCGTTCATGCTTTTTTGAGTTGAGGGATCAGATAAGTCGGCGCCCTGCATATCCGAACGATTCTGAACCAAATTCTGAAAATTATCCTGCAATTGTAAATAGGTCAATGTTAGCAATTTGAACCAAAAAATTAATTACGTTAAATAAATCTAACTTACATGAACTTGTTGTGGCGCCGGGTGAACCCATGTGCCTGCTTTTTTATCCGGTCCCTTATCTTTTTTCCTCAAGTAACAATCTTGAAGGACCTCACTTTTAAGAGCAGGCCTCTTTAACTTCCCATCCTACAAGAAGCATATCAAATTAAAAGAAAAAATAAACTCTTTTATTATACGTTAAATAACTAATACGAAAAGGTACCTACCAAGTCCATCCGACGCTCATATATCAACTTGGCCCCACCGCCATACAACGAACCTCCACCAACGTTCCTATTTATCCTGTTCTGCTCACTCTTCTTTTTCCATGCAGGCGTGCCCCAATACGCAGTGAGCTCTTGAAATATTGGTTCGGGGAGCCACAGTGGTCGACCTTCCCCAATCGCAATCATTTTTCTAATATTGCGATACATGTCAACCATTTTTTTGGCCGCACGATTGTCAAAAGCTATCTTCATATGCCCCGTCTCCTCCGGCCTAAAACAAACATATTTCTAACAAAAACAAATAATACTTTATCACTCACATATGTTAAAAATTAATGAAATACTCAAATATAAACGGAATATACGCAGCCATCAAAATTAATGCTCATACAATATTAGTTACTTTACCTGCCATTCACCAAACCATTGCAATCGAACATTTTCAGGAACCTTGCCATAAGTAAAGTATGGTCTGTCCATCTGGCTCTTTATGACATTCCCAATGTGCACACCACCACCTTTTCCAGGATAAAAAAATACATGGGATATCAAAATTTATTGTTACACATGTACGACTTATTATCATTTCTATTTTTGGTACTACTTATAAAAATTTAAAAATTAACTAACCGATTCAATTCAATTGGTGTCACCGTAATTTTACTATTCGGTGCAGGTGGAGGTGTAGGCATCGCGTACGTGTCCTGAATTCCTTCGATCTCGGCCTGCGTAAGCTCGTCAGCCTCAGGCTGTGGTTGCTGCTGTGGTAGCGGCGGGCTAGGAATATGCGATGTAACAGGAGGACTATGCCCACTAGGTATTGAAGGAGTAGGCATAAACTGCATCGGAATGTCTGGTGGACGACTGTGGCCGATGCGGGTGGAATGGTAAGAAGGGGAAGAGCCCGATAGGGACGCTGGGGAGGTGCCTCGATGGGATGACGAAGAACCCGGATTAGATGTCGGCATATTAGTTGATCTACCATATGAAATCTTATTTTTGCCACGCCACATCTATATCCAAAAGAAGTTATACAAAAATAAAAAAGTATACATTTTTCGTATCAAAGATGGTAAAATACAACGATATTCCGATATAAATAATTGATGCATATAACCAATTAAAGTCAATAACGTATGTTAACTCGCTTCAAACACAATGAAACTAGTCACGCACATATATTAATGAAGCATATATAACTTTTTATTTTACCGTGCAACATAATTTAAGCATCACTGGCTTCAGCTTCATCACTATCAACCTTTTCAGTATCGTCATCTTCTTCGTCAGTATGTATAACCTGATTAAGCTCCCCTTCATCAACCAGAATTAATGTCATATTTTGATCACACATTGAGCCTACAACGTCATCAGTAGTGATGTTTTGCACATTTGCGCCATCGTCATTTTGGTACGCGACTTCCAACGCGTGTTCAACATCAACGCGGCGGGTCGCTTTACTTTTAATGACAGCAAGCCATCGCATTTTCTCTTTAATTTTTCCGGGATACTTAACAAAGTATACCTGTCGGGCTTGTTGTGCGATTATCAAAGGATCGTATTTTTTGTACCTACCTGATTGTTTTACTTCAACAATTTCGCATTCTGGATGTACAATACGAGTTTCTTTTCGAGGTGTGGGATCGAACCACTCACATTTGAATAAGACAACCCTTTTTATTGGCTCACCAATGTATTCCAACTCCACTATTTCATTCAAAATTCCGTAGTAGTCATCCTCAACGGCAGCATCCTCATAACTGCCTTTTACCCAAACCCCGCAATTCATCGTCTTTTTTCCTTGACACCACGATGAAGTGTGAAACTTGAAACCATTGACAAAGTATGTATGATATGTTTTCATTTTCCTATTAGGACCCCATGCCAATTGATTTAAGAAAAGATTCGTAATCCCGTGTCCTGGATTATGAACCTGTACGATAAATAATCATTTGCAATGTTTAATCGTAGGTTAAACTTCATAATTAAATACAATATGCGAATTTATGTACTTACATATGCCTTAAACCACTCATCAAATTCCGATTCAAGACAGTCGCTAGCTTCAGCATCACCAATTCGGAAGTAGGATAAAAAATAACTGCAATTGATTATGTAGTTAGTTACAGAAAGTTAAAACATAATTCCTTTTTAGAACACATATTTTTCATACTTATTTAATGTAAGGTTTAACTTCTTCGCAATTTAAAAGAATGTGGTGTCTCGCAGCTCTGTATTCTACTTCATGTTCGAAATATCGTTCTACACATTTCCCTTGTAACCGACCGACTTGATTAAAAACTGACAATGTAGGTAGAATAGATTCATCTACCCCACCGTCGTCGTTCATTCCGACTCTATTTCTTAATGTACGAACGTGTGATTTAAAGTAGAACGAACAAAAATGAGTTGTTTCACGCCGCAAATAAGCCTCACATATAGAACCCTCGACTTGGGCTTTTTGCTTGACTGTTTTTTTTAATTTTGCCTAGATATCTGTTTGAAAGTAAAAAAAATAACATCAATTTCGAAAATTTTCATTAACTTATAATTATACAAAACGCAATGAAATTTCTTGATGTTATTCAATTACCTCTCGAATGGGTACATCCAACCAAATTGGACCGGGCCTCCATCTCTTGCTTCGTCGATCAAATGAATTGGCAAATGCTCCATCACATTGAAAAATGCAGGTGGTAAAACGCGTTCCAACTTACATATAATCACTGAAATGTTTTCTTCCATCTTGTCCAAATCGGCATGCCTTAATGTGGTGGAACATAAGTCTCTGAAAAACTTACTTAGTTCAGCAAGTGGTTTGCAGACCTCATCGGGTAGGTCTTTAAAGGCAATTGGCAACAACTGTTCCATAAAAATATGACAGTCGTGACTTTTCATGCCATGCAATTTCGCTTGATGTGAGTCAACACATTAACTCAAGTTGGAGGAATAACCATCCGGCATTCGAAGTTCTTTGATCCACTCACAAATCAGCCGTTTTTGTTCAAGACTAAAGGTGTACTTTGCCTTCGGTTTTCCCCATTGCCCATTAGGCTTTAAGATCAATTGTAGCTCAGGTCGCCTACACATATCTTGCATATCCAGCCTTGCATTTTGCATTATCTTTAGTCTTACCTTGTATATCCATAACAGTGTTAAAAATATTGTCAAACACATTTTTCTCAATATGCATTACATCTAAATTATGTCGTATCAATAGATGCTTCCAGTAAGGTAAATCCCAAAAAATACTTTTCTTTGTCCAGTTATGTTCAACGCCGTAGCCAGCTGGTTTTCCCATAAATGGTTGGTCAATTATTTTCGGCAACCACTGCACATCATTCCACACCAAATCTCCAGTAGGCATCGGAGGAGGAGGATCCCTCTCGACTAAATTTTTTTAAAAGTTAATCTTGTTTCTTCTGTATTAGTGATTCATGTCTAAAAATCTTCGATGACAATCATACCATGAATTATTTCGTCCATGCTTCAACGTAAATGCTTTGTTGTACCCCATACAATACGGACAAGCTAGCTTACCTGCTGTCATCCATCCCGACATCATTCCATAAGCCGGAAAGTCATTAATAGTCCACATTAATGCAGCATGCATAATAAAATTCTGTTTTGCATGTACATCATACGTGGATACGCCATTTTCCCACAGTACCTTCAACTCATCAATCAGTGGCTGCAAATATACATCAATTTTTACTTTCGGATTTTTAGGACCAGGAATTATGCATGTCAGAAACATGTATGGCATTATCATACACATTTCAGGAGGCAAATTATATGGCGTCACGATTACTGGCCAACAAGAGTACGACGCCGCAGATTGGAAATACGGCGTGAAACCATCAGCACACAAAACAAGCCGCACATTTCTAGGATCACTTGCAAAATCGGGATATACTGCGTCAAAATTCTTCCAAGCATTCCCGTCTGCTGGGTGACACATAACACCATCAGGCCGCCGATGCTGTGCATGCCACCTCATGTGAGGTGTTGCGGCCGAAGATGCATAGATGCGCTTCAATCGTGGAATAAGAGGCAAATAATGCATCCTCATTTGAGGGACTTGTTTTGCACGCACACGCCCCCCCGCTATCACGATATCTTGGCGCATCACAAAATGTACAATTCAACGCATCTACAGTATCTTTGTAGTATAACGTGCAGCCACTAATGCAACAATCTATTTTCTTACTAGTCAAACCCAACTTTTTGACTAATTTTTGTGCCTCGTAAAAGTTTGTTGGCATTTTATGCCCAGCAGGCATCACTTTTGACATCAATTGGATGATCTCGTCAAGTCCATCTTGTGCAACATTATAATCACTTTTTATACTCAATAACCTTGCAGCAATTGAAAGTGGAGAATGATCTATACAACCAGGTCACACCTCTTGGTTAAACTCATTCAAAGGTCAAAAAAATTTTGAGTTTCAATATTAGGTTGTTCCACAAAATCATTTGGTGTTTCAACCCCTACCTCTTGCCTAGCAGCGTCAAAATACATTTCAGCATATCTTTGCAATGGGTCATTCTGTGTACCACTACTTGATTCGCCAGGGAATTTTACAGAGGGTTGGACCTCACCATGATCAGTCCAATACCAATAATTTGGTTTAAAACCATTCGTTAACAAATGCACTGTGACATCATCCAATGTTAACAGAAGACATTTTCTCTCGCACTTCTTACAAGGACAATGAATTTCGCCATACTTAATATAATCCGGACAACTCTTGCTGTGTTCTATAAAGTTCATAACGCCCTCATAATAAGATGGTAAAAGCCCTCCTCGACTAGGATAAGTCATTGTATACATCCACGTTTTGTGTTCCGGAATATCCATCTACACGCGCGTATTACTTTTATAAGTTTGGTGTTTTTAGTAATTTTATTAAAAAAATAATCGAATAACCATTTTCTTCCCTTAAATAACATGTTACATTTAGAATTATAGTTCGGATCGTACAACCAACATCGAATACACGTTTCATATTCAACAAATAATCACGTCATCCCACAAACACAGCACGCATGATGTATATACTGAAAATCAATACACATAAAAAGTCAAAATATATTATTTATATATATATATATATCGAATATATACCATCCCCTTATTTCTCCACATCACACAAGCACAAAAAAACCAACAGCAAGCAATGGGAAGGCTCCACCCCTTCCCCCAATTCCCGTTCTCCATCCCCACATCACAGACTAACCTACTATCTATAAACTATCTAATTATGTACGTATATACATATATATCTATGTCAAGGTTAGCCGTACTTACCTTTGTCTTCGTTTATATCCAAGATTCAATGCAATAAATTACCTACAACAAATACAAATTTCAAAAATTACAAAAAATATCAAACACCTAACTTATAAATATTACCAAATAATCAAACACAATATGACATAACACATTTGGATTTAATTTTTGCTAAAACAATACACAAAACTGAAAACTTACAAAAAACATTTGACGAAACGGCGGCGTGGAGGGGGGAGGGGGGCTGGGGCTGGGGCTGGGGGCTGGGTTCTTGGGGGGGGGAGGCTGGGGGCAGGGGCTAAGGGGGTTGGGGGCTGGGGAGGGGGAGGGGAGGGGGGAGGGGGAGGGCCGGGAAGGGGGAGGGGGAGGGGGGGACGGGGAGGAGGAGAGAGGGCCGCGGGAGGAGGAGGAGGGGCAGGCCTGGGAGGGGGAGTGGTGGCGGCGGCTGGGGGAGCGGCGGCGGTGGGAGGGAGGGGCGGGGGAGACCTTAGGGCGGAGGGGGGGGAGGGAGGCCGGGGGAGGGGAAAGAGGGCGGGGGAGGGCCGGGGGGAGGGGGAAGGGAGGGCTAGGGGGGGGGGACGGCGGTGGGGCGGGGGGGAGGGGGGAAGGGAGACTGGGGAGGGGGGACGGCGGCAGGGCGGCTGGGGGGACGGCGGGGGACGGCGGCAGGGCGACTGGGGGACGCGGCGGGGGCTGGCAGCGGGGGGGAAGAAGGGCGACGGGTACCGAGGGGGTGGGGGAGGGAAGGAGATGCAAAATGAGGGGGAATAAACGAATAATTGAGCAAAATGTATATTAATATTTCGGCGGAAATTCGGCCGAAAATAAATATTTTAATTCAAATATTTTATTTATTTTAATTTAAATAAAGAAAATATTATATTAAATCTTATAATAATATATAATTCATTAATCATTATTTTTTAGTGTTATTGTTAACTTATAATTATAAAATACCTAGTTTTAACAATATTACTCATAATCCGACGAATGTTACCACCTTATAATCTTGGACAAAAGTATAACTTTTAATATGTAGATTTATAAATTGCAATTGCAATAACTTATTAATTGCAATTGCCAACTATTGTGCAATAACTAATTAATTTAAACTATATGATATGTATTAGGGCCGGTGAGAACAGTTTTATTAATTTCCAATATGTAAATGTTATTTTCCTCGTTATACATTTCAGCCCTTACCTATTCATTAAACAAAATATTATACGTCATTCGAAGTTATTACATCTGTCGCTACGTCTCAGAACAACTAGCTTGTTCTAGTAACTCTAACTTACAGTTCATATCACTATATTAATTTATTTAATATGTCTCAGAACATATTTCTTACGTGACATCATAATAGTTAATATAATACAACTATATGATTTGTTATGAGACTTAGCGAAATAAGGTTATATGAAGTCATAATAACACAATCCTTGAAAAAATGCCACATATAATAAACACAAAAAATACAATACGCTTAATATGACACATTATTGAAAACTATTTACATGCCACATATATATGACAAACGTACACCGATAATTGAATTCAAAAATAAAAAAGGCAAACACGATTACAAATAACACAATACAATTTACAATTTAATTTAAAAAATGACTTTTAAATAAAAGCAAGAATAAGTCATAACAAATACAATACGCTTAATTTGACACATTTATTGAAAACTATTTATAAAATATATATAACAAAACGTATTACGAAAAATAACTTCAAACAAATAGGAACACAAACATGATCCGAGAAAAACCATAATAATTATACTAACTCTTAAAAGCGGAGAAACAGAATTTAAAAATATCATTGTTTAAAATATTATAATCTGTTTTTTATTTTGTATTTAAATTCAAATTTTTTTTCTTATTTTTCGGCGGAATTTCCGCCGAAATTCCGCCGAAAATAAATTATTTTAAAAAAAATGAATTTTGTTTCGGCGGAATTTCCGTTGAAATTCCGCCGAAAATAAATTATTTTAAAATATATTATAATATTATTAAAATCCCCTAATTTTAAAATATATTAAATTAATAAAATTTTATTTTTTTATTATTTTCGACGAAAATTTCTGCTGAAAATCCGCAGAAAATTATTAACCGTAATTTTTTTATTTTTTTTTGAATTAATTTTGCGGCGGAAATTTCCGCCGAAAATCCGCCGAAAATTTGAATAATTAAAATTTTATTTTATTTAAATTTTCGGCAGAAATTTCCGCCGAAAATTATTAACCGTAATTTTTTTATTTTTAAATTAATTTTTCGGCGGAATTTCCACCGAATTCCGCCGAAAATTTCGAAAAAATTTTAATTAATATTTTTATTATTCCCGCCAAAATCCGCCCGAAAATTTTCGGCGGAAAATTCCACCGAAAACATCCGCCGAAAATAGCGCTTTTCTTGTAGTGCGCCCTTGCATGCAAAAATCGGTATTGGGATAGTAGCGTGCCTTAAGAAGTCGACTCAAACAAAGTGGTCGATTGGGTAATAAGTCTCCAAGCCGCTTCCCAAGCATAGCTAAGTTGAAAGCATGCAGTTGCCGGAATCCCAATCCTCCATCCGCTTTCTTTTTACATAACAACGACCAACTGAGCCAATGAATCTTCCTATCTTGTCGATTGTGCCACAAAAATTTGCCATCAACCCATCAAGCTCATGGAGAAGGGAGTCGGGGAGCTTAAAAGCAACCCATAACAAATGACGGGATAGCCTGTAAGACGTCTTAATCAGGACTTCCTTACCAGCTGCAGATAAGAACTTTTCATGCCATCCCTGAACTCTTGCCCATATCCTGTCTCGAAGCGATGCAAACAAACTGCCCTTTTGGACTTGCCCACAACGCCGGGCAGCCCCAAATATTTGTCATGCTTAGACTCCAGGCGCACTCCAAGACGGCAGCCAGATCCTCCTGGACCTCTATACTCATGTTTTTGCTGAAAAACCACCGTGTATTTGCCCAGATTTATTTCCTAGCCCGAGATCTTACTATAAAGATCCAAAAGGTTCTTAATCCAGTTAATAGAATCTGGCGTCGCTTGACAAAACACCATTGTATCCATCGGCAAAAAGCAAATGAGAGATACGGGGGGTGCCCCCGACAAATTGACAACCCCCTTGATCAGACGCCGTCGTTCCCATCTCGCAAAGACAGTAAGAACCTCTGCGCAACACAAGAAAAGATAAAGAGAGAGGGGGTCCCCTTGGCGGAGACCTCGCTGGGGGAACAAATGTCCAAAGCACGAGCCACTAAGAACACAGAAAAAGAAAGGGATTTCACACACAATAAAATCAACTGAACCAAGCGCGAAGCAAAAACCTAACCTCAGAGCACCCGCTCAAGAAAAAGCCATTCCACCTTGTCATATGCCTTACTCATATCTAGCTTGAGCGCCATGAGGCCCTCTCTGCCCGTCATCTTATTTTTAAGGTAGTGATTAAACTCGAAAGCCACAAGAACATTGTCAGTGATAAGACGACCCGGTACAAAAGCACTTTGGAAGGGTGAGATAACCATATCTAGGTAGGGCTTTAGGCGATTCGCAATAGTTTTAGAGGCAATTCTATAAATGACATTACAAAGGCTAATAGGCCGAAAATGCGTCATAAGTTCAGGTTTGTGACACTTAGGAATGAGGACAATATGCGTATGATGCAACGAGGGCTAGATTGACCGTGATTAGAAAAGATTTAACACAAGAAAAAAACATCAGATTTAACAATATGCCAGAATTCTGAAAGAATTACAGGGGCTACCGTCGGTCCTGGGGATTTGAGGGGATACATTTGGGAGATGGCTTTTGTGATCTCCTCGTTTTGAAACGGTTCCAGCAACCTAGATTCATTTCCGTGGTGATCTTCGGGGTCACACATTCCAAAGTCGAATCAATCTCACTTACCATGGGCCCCTTAGACTTAAACAACTCCCCAAAATATTTTTAAATGACCTCTTGACCTGTTTGTTCCGTCTCACACCAATTCCCCTCACAATCCCTAATCGATCAATCGAATGTTCTTGAAGCGTGCCGATGCGTTGCATGAAAAAAAGTGTTATTGCGATCCCCCTCTGTAGCCATTGCTTTTTAGACCGTTGCTTCCACCTTATTTCCCCTCCATCCCCACATATCTTCTAGTCGCCCTCGAATCTCTCGCCTCGCTCCTCACTCTTCGTTTCCTCCGTTACAGTCCGGCGCGTAATTTGACTAGTCTTTCTCAAGCGACTCAATTTCCTTCCGAGGATTTCCAAATACATGCCGATCCCAATTAACGAGTCCAACCCGACATTGGTCCACTTTATCCCAATAGCTCTCAATATTCACCCTAGGTGTGCTCGGTTGCCAAGTGCGTTCAATCAGGCTAGCGCAATCCTCCCTCCGTAACCACATTGCCTCAAACCTAAATGGTCTAGATCTTCGTCGGCTCGGGGTTGTCACGGGTTCCATATCCATCAATAGCGCTCCATGATCTGAGTTCACTGCCGGCAGGTGGTCCACTTTGTGGTTGGAAACTGTTGGACCCACGACGCGCGAGCCAAGAGCCAAGTCAAGACGCTCTCGGATGGTACGTGGGTACTCTCTATTGTTAGTCCATGTGAACCGATCACCATTATACCCAATCTAAGAGGTCACATTCTCCCAAACAAGATCGGAAGGCTGTATAGCGGCTGGTAGCGTGGCAACCCACCCTCCTTATCGTCGTTTGATAAAATCTCATTAAAGTCTCCCATACACAACCACGGTCGAGATGCATTTCGGCACAATTTCCTCATTAGCTGCCAAGTGCCATATCTGTTCACCGGAAGCGGTTCTCCATAAATACTGTAAACGCGCATGTCCTTGAGCCCATATCCGTACCCGCACATACATACCGTCAATGTGGTTCTGCGAGATGCTCTGTAATGTTACCACCACGTCTTTGGACTAGAAAAGTGCAAGACCCCCACTCCGGCCTGAAGCCGCTTCCAATTCCAAACATGCCAAATTTACTTTTCAGTATCTCGATTTTCTTAAGGAACATTTGGTCTCCGAGATAAAAACCAAATGGGGGCGATATTGCTGGATATGGTTTTCCAGCTCTCGAACTGTTAGGGCTCCCCCCAAACCCTGACAGTTCCAACTTAAGGCCTTCATTGTAGTTGGCGGGACTGCGCCGCAGTCTCCGCCGATGAGCTAGATTCGTCAACCAATTTCAGCGCCAACTTAGTACACTTGGAACAGGTTGTTCCACACCTGACTTGGAGGAAAAAGAGATAGGTAGTTTACGTTTGCCGAGAGTAACTGATTGGGTGGGAAGTGGGTTAGGCTGTGTTTGTTTTCGGGGTGGGTTGCGTTTTCTGCGGGCTGGGGAACGTGAAGGAGACTGTTGGAGAAGGCAGATTTGGGTTTGGCAAGGGGCGTGGTGTTAGATTGTATATGGGGGCTGGAGCTTTCGCCGGGGGCTGGGGGGGCTAAGGGGGGTAGGAGAATATGGGACAGGTTGTTCTAGCTGTGGGGTAGGATACGTTATAAAGGGAATAGGGCGTTGGTGATCATATCGATGGGCTGGGAGTAGTCCCAAAGGAAAGTATATAGTTCAATGGTCTTGTGTTAGGTATTGACACAGAGTAGCTGGGCTGTAAGCTGGGGGAGGCATGAGAAATTGGTTTTGTGGAGTGAGCTGGGTGTTGTAGGAGAGGCTGGTGCCTGCCCGGGCACTGGGGGGGTAGATAAGGGGGTGCAGCAAGCGGGCATAACCATAGTAGCACCCCTCCCCCCCCGTTCCCACTCAAAGAAGCGTCAGTCCACACCATCCCGGCTAGTGTGTCGTTATTCGAATCCAAATCCGTGCTATTCCGTCTCGCCTAAAGGGCTGAGGGTTAGCCGCGCTAATAACCCGCGGCCTAGTATGCCCACCACGCATTGTTTGGTTCCGGTCTGTCCCCCATCCACTTGAGCGATTATTCGAGAGGCCCGTAACCATAAACCAAATGGAAACTTCGGAGCCGGGTCCACAAAACCATCCTTAAACTGCTCCAAACAGTCCTTTTCAATGTGATCACACAAACCGCAGATATAGCAATAATTAGGCAGATGTTCATACGCAACGAAACAATCAACTCTGCCCCCCCATTGTCTCGAATCTTCAGTGCTCTCGCGCAACGGCGCGAGTACATCCAAACTAAACTCGAATTCGAAGGTCCGAAGATAAAGGTGCCCCCTGTCCCGTCTCCGTATCCATATCTCAAATTTGCCGATAGCATTGCCAATGAAAGTGCCCATCTCTCGAGTCATCTTCCCCAATGGAATATCATAGACTCGCACATGAAATCGCACCAGGACAAATCAGCATTCAATGGATTATCCGTGGAGTCCATCGAGCAGAGAATTACCAGATGTTTATCAAAAGACCAGGGAGCATTATCAAGAGCCCGCCGACGATCCAAGTTGTGATTGAACACCATTAAGAAGCGGCCATTTTCAAGTTTCTGTATATGCATCCCTTTAACCGGACTAATCGCACCAATCATAGTGGACCGAAAGGCCTCAAATTCACATACTTCTTCGTTAAAAACACGACCCACCACACAAAGCTTGCCTTTGTCGGCTCAACACCAGACCAACCCCGCAGTGGCAGTGACCGTTGTTCCTCTTCCTCCGTCAAACATAGAGCCCTAGACACCCAATCTAACTCAGACTCCATAGATAAATCCACTAGCTAGAGTCAACCGACTATCAGGACAAAACCCGAAGAAAAACCCCCGGCCTAGGCTGCTGGAACCGTCGAGGATAAAATACACGAAAACCTACACAATAAGCAGCCACGCAAGCACAGGGCACACCAAAGACCCGAAACACAGGCAAAACAGAAGTAAGAACAGGAAAAACAGGACCCAACAAACAGGAAACACGAAACACAGAAAAGAAAATATCACCCGTTAGCAGACAGCCGTCGATGAGACCGGCATATGACAGATCGTCTGAGCTCCTTGAGAGATGCCGCCGGAACCTACACACACAAAAAGCAAAGAGGAGAAACCCTAAGTTAATGGAAAAAAAAGGAAACATGCAACGAGAAAAGGAAACTCTCACAAGGAAAGAAGGGACTCTCATGCAGAGAGAAAAAACTCTCAGGAGAGAGAAAAGTTACGAATTACTACTTTTTTTTATGGTTTT
>CM047876.1:17958365-18274122 GCA_026212405.1 Petrea volubilis | reverse complement strand
ACTAACAACCCAAGTTGGATTAAGTTGTTTAAACTTATATATTTAACTAGGGGAAGTAAATAATTATCCATAATTACTAAACCTGAAATTTGTGTGTTCTAGTTGGTCACAAGATCAATAATTATTTTTTCCTGCCTGGCTCAGTCTCCAAGAACATTTGGACCATCTAGGTCCATGTCTTTACAAAAAGCAAAAGCAATCCAAGTCCACTCGCGTTCATTTGACTAATACGGCTCAGTCCAAGGCCACCGTCCTTGGTTTGACTAGTATGGCTCAACCACCACTACCAGGGATTGTTAAAGTTACAAGTCAATGGCTGTATTATCAGCAATCTTCTTTTGAATACTAACATCTCCGATGAGGTCAACTTCTCAACTCAGTCCACTCCCTCTAGAAGGATCAACACATACACACCCCACCACCACCACCACCACCACCAAGAAGAATCTTTGCCATAGACCAGCATTATCATCAATATCACTACTGAATTTTTCAGCACAAAAAGAAATCCACAGAATCTTGCTTCATTTTTATTAATTGTTTACAAAATCACAACTCCAGCAGTACGGAAAAATGTTGTATCATATACATGATATCTATACGCGAAAAATCTAATTAGACGAACACCTTGACTAATAATCTAAAAGTGAACTCCCTTCCTTGACAAGCACAAAAAGGCCACCATCGCCTCTTGAAATCCGGAGATCCTTGTCAAGGTATGTAGTGAGAAGCCACGATTTTGTGCGTTCACCAGGAATGGGAATCTTGAGAGGTGGCTGACCAGAAATAGTGCGCGCTATGCCCTCCACAGCACCTTCAAGTGGACTCAGAGATTGCTGTATCGGTGACAAATTTATGTTCTGCCCAAAAATGTTAATGCTTTCTGGCAGATCTAGGCGTGACTTGATTTGTGGAGGCTTTAATGTCCCTTCTTTAAATTCAACCTGCACGAGTTTGTCCATACCAGTTCGTCATCATGAGTCTATAACCATATGGTATACCTTACACGTTTATGTGATTTATCCATGGTATAATTTGCACATTTGGATATGCAGCAGAAATTATATTAGTTTGGTTAAATTACATCCTCAACCCCACAAGTTTTGGCATAATTACAACATAACCCTTTGTCATTCTGGGAATTACCAATAATCCATTGAGGTAGTGTTCCTCATTATATTGCTAACAGAAGGTGGATCTTGTCAGATGGAACAATGCCCCCACAGGGGGGTGGGGGGTGTTAATATTTCTGAATCAAGAGGTTTTCTGGTAATTTGGCCAAACCTCAGGGCGTGTACATGTACCAAGTAGTTTAGAGAAAAAAGCCACACTGCGAAAGCCAGTGCACTACAGCATTCTTTAACATGGCGATAGCATAAAAAATTGATGCCGCAAAAGTCCCACAAAACCCTACTCATACTCATCTAGATGAACTATTGGCAGAATACAAGACCACAATAACATTTGCTCACAGTAACAAACAATTTGTTTGATTTATTTCCTGCATCTCATTGGAAAATCAAAGAGTATAGAGTAACATAATGTGCTACCTGTATTCTTGATGGGCTCCGGACCTCAAAGGATGCAGAAGCACTGAAAGACAAAGTGGAAACAGGGGTTGATAATGTGCTGGAGTTCTCTATGGTAAGGCTGCTTGTGTCAATAGATTGGCCAATCTTTTCAACTTTCACCAAGGGGATGCTGCCAGCTGCCAGCAGCGGCAATAGTTCAGAGAAGGCTGTGTACCTGAAGCATGAAAAAGGAAATGTCAAATATAATGCCGAAACTTTACACGAACCAGCATCTCAATCCAGAAAACTTACATACGCGATATCTGCAATCTGTGCATGCGAATCTCATCCAAAATTCATCGGGCAAGCCTAGCATACCTCTAATTTAATATGTCCATGCAAAACACTCTTTACAAACAATATCAGATCGAAGCCCAGTTCAAATTCTTTGTATGTATGCCAATATAGACGAACACAACATCTAGCACACGCACAAACAGAGTACTCCTAGGAAATACTGATTAAACGCAAAGGATAACTCTTTGGTAGCTACGCAGAAGAACCAGACACTCAGAATAACAGAGCTCATTCTAACTGAGCATTGGTGTGCTTAGTTTCATACTTCCATATTTAAAGTAATCTGAAGCAAATCTATTAAGCCTGAAATTTTAGTATATAAGCAAGTGCCCCAGAGTCCAGCTCAAACAAGCAAGTCAAAAATGTAGAAGATAAGACTTCACAGGTCATCTGTAATGAAGCATAATCATGTGTGAAACATGTTAGCATTTTGTAACAAGCCAAGAAGCAAGAATTCCATACATACAGTATCCTACACCAAGTCCCTTTAGTAGCATATATCCAAACTAAAAAAATTTCAAACAAGATGCTGATAGCTTCAAATCCCATCAGAAATGTTCTCACACAATTAATAATAGAGTTCAGAAATTTCTCAAAAGATTAAGTAATGAAGACACCCAAATTTCTGATCCTTTGATGTCACAATATGCATCACTAAAACCCATTTCTGAAAAACCCCAAGCCAACAACCATCTTTTTGTAAGTGTACAACAGATCAAAAAGTCCTACGGGCCTTAAGTGCTTTTGTCTGGTAATATTATATGGCAACTCTAGTGTGGAAAAATTCGCATATTGACAATGTAAACTTCTTCACCTAACAAGCCACATTCTGCAACGACAAACATGAGTAGGCCATAATCTCACCAACAAAATCAAATTTGCATGGCCTCTCTTTGTTTGAGGGCTAAGTGCTAATACCCTGTGGCATATTTTCATCAAGAATCTCATGACAGGATTTGGAATTACTCATAATCACTAAAAGATTGTGAAATTCATGAACTTTTGACTTTCCGGACCCTGCAGCTAATAATCAGAAAAGAAGCCTCAGTTATAGCTATTTCAGCATAAGTAGAAAAGATGAGCCAACAAATTTGGAACAGAGGGAGCTTCAACGAATTTCAAATCAATATTATAATTATTATTCCATCTGGGATTCACATTAGACTTACCAAAAAGCAAAACAGAAACAATCAGTCACAGTCTAACTTGTTTTCATTTGTAAGCCTTCAACAAAAAGCAAAATGGATACAATCACTCACATTCGATGAATTTACACTAGGCCTTGTAAGCTTAGATTTCTAGATTGTGCCAGTATTTAGATAGAAGAGGAACAAAAATCATGTGAACATAAAACAATACACGGACCCTGATGAGCTAACTCAAAATGCAACTAAGACAGGACCCAACGAAAGGACTTAGATATTTGTCTAACAAATGCGAAATCTTTATACAGCTAATATATACCAACCATCAGTTGGTCTAGCGGGATGAGGCGCTAGATCCCTTAAGCAAGGTCAAGAGTTCGAACCTTGGCATTGTGAATGGAGCAACTGGGTTGGGAGGGTCGCCCCCGTAATAGGCCTTTGCAGTACCCATCCCGAATTAATCGGCCAATGAGCTAGAACCGGGTGGATAAAACCAAAAAAAAAAATATATATATATATATATATATATATATAATAACTCTACTATATACTAAAGGCCTTCATATAATATAATACTAAAATTTATATTCTCAATTATGCATTGATCTATGAGGTAATAATTCAATCCAAATAATTGCGCAATTTTCCAGTGAATATATTAGAAGGTTTCTTTTGCTAAAAATCTTTATGATTTAAAGCCGAAAACATTACCGTTCGCACAAAATTCTCAATCCCCTATACAGATGCATCGGTCATATGAGCGAACCAGCTCCCAAGACCTATAATCATGCAGTCACTAAATATAGAATCATAGATGAGGCGATCTAACAATCAATTATCTATTTCTCATTGTTACATTCGACATAGTTTCTTGTCTTATTTTTCTTTCTTATTTTTTGTTTCTAGCATACGAATCAGAGCTGTTACAAATTCCCCATTTTGAAATCCCTCAATTGAACAATAATTACACTGTTTAATCACACAAAAAAAGCAGCATTGCTGTTGCACATTCTAATCTAAATCAAAAATGAAGAAATGTAAGAGGAATAAATAAATTCAAAAAAATAACCAAAAAAAGGAACTCACACTAAAAGCCAGTTCCCATCGAGCAACTCGGGCCTTTCAGTCGGGGCAGGAGTTGGATTTGCTGCTTCCAACTGCGAAACAAGTTCAAGAGCCTCGGCCCGAACTTCCGTCGAAGCCCGAAACCCAAAATCCGATCCGTAAACAGTATCAACCAAAGCCCGTTTCAGCTCCCAGAGCTTCCCACTCGCATCTTCCTCCGTCACACTTACGCCGTCAGCAACCGGGCTTCCATTGCCCAACTCAACTCCCGCCCCTCCCCACTCATCCTCGTCCTTCGGAGGATCCGGGCCCGAGAATTTCGTCGTGGGATCGGGCTCCGGCTCCGTTTTCTCCCCCCACTCATCGGCAAATGCCGGGTTCTCCGGCCCGGGTCCGGATGAGGCGTCGGGCGTAGAAGACGGTTCGGTTGGGTCATTGAAGGAGTAGGAAGAGTAGGAGGAGCGTATGGAGAAGATGAATCTGGGGTTCGCGGAGAAGGATAGAGAGTGGGATTTGGTAGTTTTGGGAGTGAATTTGGGGTGTTTGTGAGAGAGGAGAGATGGAGAAGGATTGGGGTTTAGGAGGAGAGACATTGCTGAGACGAGAGTATGTGGAGGAAGAGGATGAGGAGAGCCGCGAGTGAAATTATGTTGTGAAATGGAGGGAGTGTTTGGTGAGATTCTTTATTTGTCTTTGTCTTGACATTTTTGTGCATCACAAAATTATTGAGTAATTATTGAGTTTTTATGGGTCTTTTAGTTTGGTATGATATTAGATATTTACTTTGGCACAAAAGTTAAGGCCATGATAAAAATTAAGCCACGATAATCCTAAAATAAAGCCCTACTCGAAACTACCATAGAGCCGACGGAAGTAAATTGAAATTGGAACTTTGTCCCCATTTCCCTTGCCCATCGCATGAAGACAAGAAAAAAGAGATTGTGCACAAGGATGTCACTTTGAATGGGTCGGATGGGTTTGAATCGTGTTCAAGTAAAAATATAACATAAGAATTCAATCCTTGAGCCCATGCTCAACTTGATTTCGTTGGATGAGGGTTGGGTTCGAATCAATCCAATTAGTTATTAGGTTGTATGTCAACCCGAGAAACCCGATCTAATCCAATAAGATTTTTTTTTCCCTTTTACAAATAAAATTCACCACATTAATATTATACATTTTCTAATTCTGAAATCTACACTTTAAAGGATGGAGTTGTTTATAGTATTTCTCACAAAAACAAAGAAAAAAGAAAAAAAGACCATGACATTTATTTTTTGTTCTTTTTTTATTGTGGTGTTGTTCGGAAATGGTTGAGTAGTAATTGAGGAGCCTTCCTCGAGGTAAGTTGGTGGTCTTTTTGCAAGAAAGGCAATGAATACACGTAAGACTTGGTTTTTATCCCAACGTAAGCCATCCGACACTCAAGTTGGTGTTGGTGAGTAAGAAGAAGAATATGCAATGGGAAGTATAAGGTAGGGATGTGTAAACTTACTCACTTGTTTGGCGAATGAGTATTTATAGAGCGTGGTGCTGCCACGTGTTGAATTTCCCTTAAATAACCTTTCATGTCGGCCAAGGACAACAACAATACCTTTTGCAACTTTTATTCTTCGAGAACACAAGAGGTGTGGATGACTAGGCTTGGATTTATTGAAATGACATCTTTGCATTCCCCAAGACATAAGATGTACCTTGCCACTAAGTGTTATTGGTACTGTCATGTGACGCTTGCTTTGTTGTTAGTACAATGGAGGTTGCTAGGTTGGACTCTGTAGACAGTTGCTTATGGCGGGAAACCTTGGGTACTTGGAATAGCTTTGAGCTTAAGTTTTCTTTCTTCTAGGATATCCCTTGAATAAGTAGCAGCAAGCCGTCTCGATGGATTCTGTATCCTTCGGGAGCCCGAACATTCAAAGGAATGGATTCGTCCTCATGGTTGGGATCTCTTGATAAGGTTTGTTTCAGTGTGTGGATCTCAAATCTCCTCAAGGAGGGTCTCTCCAAGGGCTTCTACCTAAGGGAAACCAACCCCAGTGTGAGGGGTGACCTCGAGGGCTCCATGCTCGGTTCAAGGGTTGGTGGCAAACCACATCAATGCCTTGAGGGTATTTGTGGGCCCTAATATTGATGACGTGTCTAACGTAGTGGTACTATAATAATGTGTCAGCTTAAGTATAATCATGTCACATCATAGTGAAACTGATTCAAGAAATACATGCAATCTCTTTTTATTGTGTTGAAAATCTTAAGTTGCGAGGTGAATTATAATATTAGAAAATATGAAAGTTAACAAAAATTAAATGAAATACGATTAAACATAATAATCAAATATATTATTTTAATTCCTAACCATTTTAACCTTAACTAGAAGTTATAAATAATCTGTATTATAATAAGCAAAATTACTAAGACTACCAATGCACAATGGAAATTGATATAATATATTTGAAATTAATTTTATATTTGACCTCGTAATTTAAGATTTTCAATATAATAAAAGAGGGATACGCATCTCTTTTAAACAATAAAATAATAAAAAAATTATAAACACAAAAAATTAATATAATCAAAAATAATATTTTTTTTATCAAGTATAATACAATTATTAAATCTAGTAAAACAAGAATTATATTGTGTTTATTTTTCAATGTCATAATAAATTTTTATAGAAAACATTTAGTGTTAAACATATATAAAAAGTTAGCTATTTAATCAAGAATACAATCTTTTTAAAATTAAAATGACACTGAAAAAACGTGCCTTTTCGATGGAAAAATTTCGAGGATCATGTTCTGCTGAAAAAGGAAAAATTACACTAACCACCCCTAAGGTTTGGCTGATTTACGAAAAACCCCTTACTTTTTTAAAAATTACCAAAAACCCCCTAAGGTTTCAAAAATATTACAAACTTATTCGAATTTTCGAAAATACCTCTTCCCCTTTTTGGGTGATTTACATTGACCACCCTGAGATTAGGCTAATTTACGAGAAACCCCCTGTGATTTTAAAAATTACCAAAAACCCCATGAGGTTATACTAATATTACAATTAGCACCTACTTAGGTTGACTTATCAACAATATTAATTCTTTATTTTTCCCTCTGTAATATTGTTATCATAAAATTTTAATTTAATAGATTTGGAAAAAAAAATATGATTACTTATTCAAATAAATATTCCGAATTTAATGTTATGAATTTATACTAAATATACGTAATATGTGCTAAATTTATATTTGAGAAAAATACAATTATATGCATCGTATATATCCATTATGTGAAATGAGAAATATAAACATTGATTGAAATAAAAAATTGAAATTAAATAATGCACTTGAAAACTTTATCTAGCTTGAAGACTCTAACTCATTTCTCTTAAAATTTACTCCGTATTAGCGATAATATAACATACTTGATGTGTTGGTAGATACCTTTAATGCATTAAATTCAAAATATTTATTTGAATAAATAATTACATTTTTTTTTCAAATCTATTATATGAAAATTTTATGATAACAATATTACAGAGGGGAAAAAAAGATTTAATATTGTTAATAAGTCAACCTAAATAGATACTAGTTGTAATATTGGTATAACTTCGGGGGGATTTTGGTAATTTTTGAAACCATAGGGGGTTTCTCGTAAATTAATCAAATCTCAGGGTGGTCAGTGTAAATCACCCAAAAAAAGAGAAAGGGTATTTTTGGAAATTTGAATAAGTTTGTAATATTTTTGAAACATTAGGGGGTTTTTGATAATTTTTGAAAAAGTAGAAGGTTTTTTATAAATTAATCAAACCTCAGGGGTAGTCAGTGTAATTCGCCCGCTGAAAAATTCTTGCAAAAAGCAGCGGAATTTGGGACCTTGCTTTTCAAAAATTTGGGGAAAAAGGTTGTCCCATTTTTGCAGTAAATATTGGCCCGAATGAACGTGACAATTTTCCCGATAAAAATAGAGTGAAAATTTCTGTCGGGATTTTGTTGACAAGAAAAATAATTTTTTATAATAAAAATAAATAAATTTTGAGGGAATTTAAAAAGAAATAAAAAAAGAATCCAACAAAAATCTAGCAGGAATTCGTTAGGATTTCAAAAAGAAATTAGTTAGTGATTTTTTGAGGGAATTTAGCTAAAACTTTTGCTGGAAACTAAAAAATAAGAAATTAATATATTAAACAATTTAAAATATTAAAAGTAAGAAATTAATATAAATAAATTGATGGCTAATAATATATAATAGATTAATAAAATTAAATTTAACAAATTCATAAATTCATAAAAATACGATAAGTATAAAAAATACATCATCAAATTTTCATAATTGCCTAACGACATGACCCTTTTCTTCCTTAGTCGCTCCACCTGAGATTGAAACCCCAAAAGTGCAACATTTGCGCCTCTTGTGGGTGCATGCCTCACTCACCTTAGAGGCGCATCACCCGGCTGGAGCAAGGGGGTGTATATATATATATATACACACACACATATCGTTATGCCGCGGCTTTCTGTCGAAAGTTTAGGACTTGTCACCTATTGCCGAATGTCCATCAAAAATAAAAAATCGATTAGGGTTTTCTCAATGATTGTCTTTCTGTTTAATTTTGAAATTTCTATCGCATTTTCATTTATTTTCCAACGTTTTTTTTGTAATGTGAATAACGTACTAACAATGTAGTTTAAAAAAAATCATCAATTTTATAATTTATAAAGTTAACATTTTTTGGAAACTAGTTAAAAGTGATTATATTCTATATAATTAAAGACTTTCTACTTAATCATAATTTTCTTAATTAATTTAAGTGGGGTGGAGAAAACAAGATTGGGTTCAATTTGGTCTTCAATTGAATTGGGTTATGTTGGGTCAGGTTGAATCAGGTTTAAGCGACATGATTTTCAATTTTAGGTTTCTTAAATTGACTGTAAACACAACCCACCTAAAATTCATTTTCGAATCAATTTTCAAATATACTTGGTTCGGTCCAAACTCGAAAACTTCAAACCCAAATTACTTAAATACTATGATGCACGGACACGCCTAAAAATGACCCGGTGTAGTGTCGGACACGGACACGGCTCCGACACGGCAAAAACGTGTCCGAAAAGTAAAAAAAAAAAGAAAAAAATCCGACACGGCTAGGACACGGTTGAGGCTTTTTTGATATATTACAAAGTTTCAATGAGGTCTTTTTTAAAATTTTAAAAAATTTAGTAGAAACACTGAAAATAACAAATAATTTTTTTAATCTTTAAATCTTATAACCCAATTAAGAGGTGTTTGTTTCAATGATGAATATTATTATTTATCTTTCACATTTTTTTAATATAATAAATTATAAATAGATAATATAATATAAAATATTTTTTAATAACCGTATCAGAGCTGTGTCGTATCCTAAAATTTTAAGATTTTTCGTGTCGTCGTGTCCGTGTCCCCGTGTTCGTGTCCGTGTATCATAGCTTAAATATATTTGAGTGGGTCACGATCAAATCGTCTAGTTGTGTTGATTTTTGACACCTCTAATTGTGGTAGTGCTGCTACATATCAACATTTGGAAGACGAGGAAAACGGAGGGGTGGGGAGAAGAGGCAAAATTACATTTTTAGTGTCAAGTAGGTACTTGGTAGATTTGGTATTATAACTAACCTAATTTTGAGATGTGATCTTGTAATTTAATACCTTTGCACACGTTTGATTATAGACTTCACAAATTTAATGCTATTGTATATCGAATTAGCAATTTGGGCCTTCTAGCCACCTTTGGATCAATTTACACATGTATCTCGCATGATTTTTTATTATTTAACAACTTATTAAGTCAACAGCTACCCTTTGAAAGTATTAATTTTCGTATAAATTACGAATTCGAACCTAATTCAATCATAAAAATCTAACTCGTGAGTTGAGAATTGTTCAAATCAATATTAATTAAATTATATCTTGGTATTTTGTGAGATAATTAACACTTTCTTTCTCCCTTCTTGAAATGCTATCTCCCTCTTTTGGTGAAAAAAATAGAGGGATAATTCTCATTTTGTCCGTTATGTTTAGAGGTATATATTTTTTGCCCGTTAAATATGCCCTTTGCAATTTAAATCCTATATATTTTAAAATATTACAATTTCAGTTTGATTTCACCGGAATTCATTGAAACTTACTAACGTGGCGCATATAATTGTGACATCAATTGGATTGTGACGTCAACGCACTAGGCTCAACAAAACAAACATTTGAAAATGAGAAAAAATTAAACGAAAGCAGTAGAAGAAGATTGGTTTCGGATAAGAGTAGTGCCCATTGCTCTCTGGCAGAGATTGATGCTACAATATTGTTCAAATCAAAGTACATATTCAGAGGACGAAAGGTTTGATGATCACTTGCACAAAACATGGACAAAAAACAAAATGCCAACATGACCAGTTGACAACTAACAATCAACCATTGCATCGAGTTTTTCGCATTGAAATCAAATGAAGCAACTAAGGAGATCTGGCCGACATTAATAAGATCGAGCAAGAAGTCAATTCCCGAACCACCACCCTTGCTAGCCGGTGAGGCCAATACACGATCGAATCTTGGCCTCAACGCCTAGCAAGGATCACATCTGGTGCGCTCTTGACTTCCTAACTACACAATATTAATTAATTTTTCCATACTTTCCCAACTTGGTAATAATATTTATTTACCAAAAGGTAGGGGAGGTTAATGTAATTTTTTGGATACTTTAGGATGTAGTGGAGGTGGTGGGATCAGCTGTCTGTGCACCCTCATGAGGCTCCCCAGTCGACCCCAAATCACTGCCGTTGACCTGGTTCCCAAGAAGCGCGTTGATTTGTTGGACGGTGTTGCACAAGTGATGGTTAATGGCCGTGACGCTTGAGAGATTGAGCTTCGCGCTTGGGATCGTGCTTGCAAGAACTTGAAGCCCTATGGTCAGGAGGCACCCGGTCTTCGTGCCGTTGTTGTCTGAGGCGGCTTGTGTAATTACATTGTTGCCCTCCTCATGGTTGGTGTTAGCGGCGGGCTGAATGTTGTTGCTTGTGTTGGGCTGTGCCATCGGCACTATGACGAACCCCAAGGGGAGGAGAGGGATGCAGGATGGATCCTCACCGTTCATTGCTAGCTGGACTGAATCGACATCGATGGTGGTGTACACTACTAGACTTCCAGAGTCATCTGAGCAGCTCTCTTGGAGAACAAGCTCCACACTCTGAGATGAGTTGCTAGCAACCTGCATGCAATTATCATCATATATCACATAAGTGATTAGTTGGTAGCAACATGACTTGATTTGAAGGCAATTTTGAAGAGCAAAATCATAATTGTATGTGACTTGTGGAGCTAAAAATTAAAATATATTCATATAGGGTTAATTACACCGACAACCCCTCTAAAATATCGAAATGATCAAGTCCCACTTCAACCTTGCACAATTACAATGACCTACCCGCTAAAAAAAATGCATAATTCCAAAACCCAAAGTAAAGTGTAAAACGACCTAATTACACTCCACGAAAAATAGTTAAAAGACAACGAAAATACCAAATTTTTGAAAGATGGTTCTGTGCTTCGGTATTTAGGGATGTTTTATGTAATATTTTTTCGTTAAAAATCCCAACGTAATTGGTATTTTGTTTAACGGTGGAATTTAGAGGGGAGGTAACTGTAATTACAAAAGATAGATAGGGTAGTTAATTTGGATACTTTAGAAGGGGTGTGAGTGTAATTAACCCAATACATATATATAAATCGAAAAAAACACTTACATTGATCCGAAGAAGAGACATGCAGTTTCCTGGATGAGAGCCATTGGCAATATGAGCCACCTCATGCAATGAATTCCCATTGGAAAGAACTTCAAGCTGCATATCACCAAGATTACTTAAATTAAATTCAGCTAAACTCATTCCAAATTTTATTAGGTTTGAGTATGTAAAAACTAGAGTACTACCTGAGCTCTACGGCGTTCATCCCTCAAGAAATCAAAGACTTGTGAGTGCTGATAGGGCAACCAAGTGGTGGAAACAGCGCTGAGAATGAGGCCATTAGGCTGGCCAGGCTCAGTGACCTTCCTTGTGGTTATTCTAACAGTGTCATCAGCAGAATCAGAAAGGGCCGTCCAGGATTGCCCGTAACAGGTGCTTATGTTAACGCAGAATGTCCGGGTCATCCTCTGCGCCAGATTCATCAGATTTTTACGCGCTTCAGGAGATGGGATCACTGCACAATTAAAATACACAATATATATAAAATCAAGAGTTGGAAACAAAATAATGAAACAAAGGATAACTGTATAAATATATATAGATATATATCACAAGTGCATATGTACACACACACACACACACACACCTCCAAGGTCGGATATATTTCGTGCCATGAGGCTGGCAAGTCTCTCGCATTGGCGTTGCAAAACGGCTAGCCAGCGGAGCGCTCCAAAGGCCGAGCCACTAGTGACAAGTTGATTGAATACTTGATGGATAGGGCCATCCTCAACCTCAGCGTGTTCAACCCAAGTTACCTAAATTTTGAAGGGCAACTAGCTAAAGTAAGTGATTTTTAATTGTCTCGATAAGTTTCGCTTATGTATAATCATAACCACCGTTTTAAATTGCCATGGAAGAATGTCAAAATGATCTAAATCTATTTAATTCTTATTCTCCATGTTACAAAATCAAGGCACGAGTGATTTAACAATCAGGACACACGCATGTAGAAACAAGAGTATAATATGATTTGACTGAACTATTTGAGGCGGTTAATATGAATTCCCACATTAATATTTCACATAAAAGTAGAAAAAAAAAACATATATATGATACAAGTAAGTACCCTTGAGTATCCATTAGGCATGTCTTGAATGACGCAGCCGGAAGGGCGTCGTCTGTAATAAGGAAAAGACGGCGGATAAATGTTTTGGAAGGCACCGTCCACAGGGAAATCCACGATGGCCCAACTTCCTTCGTCGGCATTGTGTTGGCAGTAACGGAGGAAGTGAGTCTCTCTTGTGGGCACCAATGGAGAAAGAACTTGTAATTCTGCATACATCTGTAAACAAACACATATATACAAATCTTAATCAATTAGAGGAAAATGAAAGATCAATTAATATTAAGGTTCTTCATATATTATATCAGCCGTGTACATATATATTAATGGCAAATTTTACAACACTATAAAATGATCAAGAAAGATAAAACAAAAACCGACCAGATGAAGAGAACCCGTTGCATGACCAGAAACCCCAGAATGCACCACTTGAAGTGTTTTTGCCCGAGAAATTATCGAAGGGAATAGCTCCACCCATTTGTTCTGAGAAAAACAATTGGAAACATAATATACTTTCAAAAACATTCGAAAATATAAAACTACAAAAAGAAACCAAGTTATCAACTAATTAACTTGCTGAAAATTATTAATTTGGTCGAAATGAATTAATAACCTTCCATGAGGAGAAACAGAAAACGAAAAAAAAAAAAAAAAGAAGACTTACCGCATCCATGAAAGCATCAACCAAGGTAATGCTATTCATTATAACGACCGCAGTGTCCCTCGTCGCCTCAGTCCTGAACTGCACATCAATATTCCCCGGACCAGAGAACATTCTAGCATACTCGTCAAGATTGAGCATTTCTTGCTTCCCGGCCTTGTCTTGAATCCAGAGGGGCTCAGCAGCATGGCACATTTTCACGAGTTGGTCCATAGACGACACCGCCAGCTCAAGGGCCAACGGCTTCTCCTCTTCCATGATCAGACAACTAGGAGCACCCGCGAAGTGGGAATTGTTGTTTTCAGACAAGATTAATGGTAGAGGGATATTGTTCATGTGATCAGGAGGGCAGTTGTTCATTAGTGAATGATCTTGAGGATGATCGAACATTTTTCTCGGGTATGCGCTCATGTCCAAGTCTAAGGAAGGCGGAAGGAGAGGGGGAGTGGGCCCCATTGGCTGCATCGGGCGACCGGTGTATTGTGAAACCATACAGCATACTCGATCGAACTGCAATAGATGGCATGCATTCCAATTGTCACAAGAAAGAAGAAAGTAAAATTATTGTCAAAATTGACTTATCATATCATTAGGCAATTTGTGTGTCTGCAATTAATTGATTAATTACTTCCGATTTTGTATTCATGCGTAGTTAGGAATTCCAAGAACAAGCTGCACTATACATTACATTTCAAGAACAAGGATTTGTTCAATTTGTGCCAACTAAGCCACATTCCTTTGACAAACGCGGACAATGTTACGTAGTTTTGACTCATATGCCAAGAGGACAAGTATAAAATTTAAAAGGGCCAAATTCAAAATTTGATGTAAAATTCACATACACACACACACACACATATATATATATAGAACAATATAAAATTTAAGACTAAACACAAAGTAATCAAAGTGTCAACCATTGGGTTCAATGTATCACACACTACGCTTGGTCTTTTAACACTACAAAAATGCATTCCCTTTCATTAATAAATCAATACATATAAATTTAGTTTTTGTGAAAAAAAATCATTTCTAATAATTTTGTTAGTAATTTCTTTTTCACTAATTATTTTTTTAATTCTGTTTACGTTAAATTATGTCATTAATCCATTACAAATAACTTGAATTTGTGATAGAACCTCTCTGTCAAAATTTTTTTATTGACGAATAGGGTGCTTTCTTGTATCATAATTTTAGCCTTAATAAATTTAGTTCGAGATCTCTATTTCTTTTTTACTTCCGGTTTCTGTTTTACATTATAATGTATGTGTCATATGTATAAAAATATTTTTAAATACATGTACTCCAAGTATAGATATTTTACAATTGTCGTGCATTTATGAAATGTAAAAGAAATAGAAGATGAAATAAAGAACATAATGTACATTGTTATAGTAGTACTAACCTCCTCCTTGAGACGGGCGTTCTCAATCCGAAGCTGCTGCTCATCATACCCCATCTCCCCTAACATGGCCGGACCTCCACAATTAGGACACACAATGTTCCTCAACGCCGCTTGCAACCGATAATTTTCAGTCTTTAAGTTCTCATTCTCAGCCCTTAGCACAACATTCTCTTGCCTGTCTTGTTGAGCCTAATCAACATCGTAATAATCCAAAATTAAGTCTTAAACATTATTAATAATTAAAAAAAACAATGCAATAGTGCATTTTATGAACAAAAAAAGGGTCTTCATTAAATAATTTACAAGATCGAAAAAAAATACATATATATATATATTTTATTGTTGGGGTAGTTGTGTCTAGGAGAGCCTCGTCTAACCCTAAACTGTACGTGCATTAAAGTGTTTGTTCCCGTTGAGATGGTAGGGTTGACTGCGCACCCCACTGCGTACATTAATGGCAATTGCAGACTTGGAAAGCAACCCTTAAGACTTATTGTGGCTAACGTGCGCGGGTACGTACCATGCGCCAATTGAGAGGGTCCATGTATGAGTTTCTGGTTTATTACTTAGCTTTTAGGGCTTTGGTATTTGACCTTACACACACATACATACAATGTAGTTAATGAAACTAGGCCCTCATCGTGCCCGTTGGAAATCGTGCTGGCATACTGTACCTACTCATATATGGATTTCAACAGCTGGAAAAGAAAGATGCATTTAGGGTTTTACCATGAATGCGATATTCGTGTATGTATCCCTTTCTCTCTCTAGAAAATTTTTTGGAGAGAGAGAGAGAGAGAGAGAGAGAGAGAGGAGAGAGGGAGGTTGATGGGGTGATGGTAAAATGGGCACCTTCATTTGGGTTCTTCGGTTTTGGAACCAAAACTTGACTTGACGTGGTTTAAGGCCAAGTTCTTGGCTTAGTTTTAGCCTTTGCTTGTCATCCGGGTGTGGACACTCCTTGAATAATCTACACACATACACAAAATTAACAAATTAACGTTATTAATTAAACAATTATAACAACAACATTTTAGAAGAATATATCATTGTAATTTTAAAATCATTTCTCTTATTAATAATTCATTTATTTTTTGTATAGAGGCGACATCAGAGTGGAACAAGATTGTACGCTTCCATTTCTTGGATCTGGCGGGTGGTGTGGCGGTGGTAGCGTTTTTTCTTGGGCTGAGGCTCGTGTTGCTCGGCCTCTTCTTGCTCGTTCCCTGACAACCCCTCGATGTGTTCGCTTCCCGAACCGCTCTCCAACATTTCCTCTTTGCTCTTTGCCATCGCATTTTCTTCTTTCTACATTTAAAAAAAAAAAATATCAATCAACCTTTGTTTCTTCACCTTATAATTTCGTAATGATAAGGTGGAAACTCGTGCAGACATGTAGATAAATATGATTAAAATATACTTACCGGGATAACATTAGGAGAAAAGATGTTGAAAGGGTTCATGTTAGTGGCCATGAAATTGAAGTTAGGGTTGTGAATGGAAGAATTTGAGGAGCCATATAGGGAATTATCAGTGGGAATAGCATTCCCTCCCATTGATGAGGACATTACTTGACAATCTCCATACATTTTCTTGGTTCTTTCTTTTGCTTTTTTTCTTCACTTCTGCAAAAGTGTGAACTTGTGATATATTAGGGCTACCTCGCTTCTTCACTTCACTTTATCAAGACCTGTCACAAAAATTTCAAAAAATATTAACAAAAAATGCCATTCAAAACTATGGATTATAGTTAGATACATAAAAGAAAAGTGTAAAAATATCAAGAAGATCACAACACACAGTAGTGTGTGTGTGTGTAGTACCACTGGAAAAGAGACCCCATGAAAAAAGGGTAAACACAAATCTTCTCCAAAAAGCTTAGATCACACTGAGAAATATGCAAAAGAGGGCTAAAAAAAAAGGTTCACAAAAGGCCAGTAGTCAAAAACAAAGAATATTAGCAATGAAGCCAAGATCAACTAACTGAGGCTACAACCAAGAATACTAACACGACCCTTTATAACAAGGCCCAAAAAAGAAATAAAAAAACCCACAAAGAAAATTTAAAAACCAAGAGAAAAAGACCAAGGAAAATCTCATTAATGAGCTGAAACAATTGAAAATATCAAAAGAATAAAAGGAAAGAAAAGGGAGGGATTAGAGAGATAGAAACGAGTGATAGTAAATACCCCCTCTTTAATGTCTTCTCTTCTTTCTTCAGCTCTCTCTTTCTTCGACTCTCTCTCTCTCATCAACAAAATTGTTTTTGCTTCTACTTTCTCTGTCTCTGTCTCTCTATACTCTGTTTGTAATAATTGCTGTGAATTCACCCGTCGGGGGGGTGAGGGGTGAGAGGGGTGGTGGTAAATGCGAGCTTTAACTGCGTTTACAAAGAAACCGATCAAATGCCGGGTAATCAGTCCCGGGGTTACTGTTCAAATACACGTGGCGTAATTCTGGTGGTCTGTCAATGCGTTTTTCTTTTGTAACTTGCAAGAAATGAGCCCCCTCCTACAAAAGTCAAATTATAACATTATATTTTTTTTTTCTTAATCTTGAGTAGAAACGCTTTAGATTTTTTTTTTTAAATTTTGTTATGCACGAAAATTGTTGCCAAAAATAATTATATTTGACTTTTCTCTTTTATGTTGTTAGAGTGATAGCTTGAAAATTTTTAAATTCGAATTTTTGTAACATTTTTGTGTAAGATATATACACTTATCGATGCACGTCATATGTACTGGTGAATGGTAGAGATTAGAAAGAGAGTTTTTAGTTTTTTCCTTATCATGCTCAACAATATACATGACGTATATTAATAAATGCAGTGACAGGTACTATACGAAAATATTACAAAAAATCAATTTCTTATCGGATATTGCATTTTGATGACACGACCTGGTAGTGTTGTATTTTTTTTATTTTATTTGTCATTATTTATAGATAACGTTGTATGTAATCTATTACAATAAATTTGCTATGAGATTGCGAGCTATTTGGTCCTGAAAATATATAATTTAATTGGATGAATTTATTAAGATTTTGTAATAGATCTAATTTGATTAATTTATTGGAATATATTTCAAATTTTCATTCTTTGAAAGACTTGAGATATCATGTGAGAGAATATAATGTTTTTCTGTTTTTATTTTTATTTTTTATTAATTCATTTATGAAAGTATTAGTAGTGGGAGTTATTGATTTTGTTATGCTAGCTATAGACACAATTCTTTATGATTTATTTCACACATGTGAAGGGGCACATTAAGGTTGGCAGATGATAAAGCACTGCCCAAATAGTGTAAACCAGATAAATGAAAAATGAAAACTTTAGATCTCAATTAAAAGTATGTTTGTATCGTGCACGGACTTTAACAAAGAGAATAAAAAAAAATGTTCTTGAAGTAATTTTGAGGTAAAAAGAGTAAGAATCTACAATTTCTTTTATTTTTTATTTTAACCTCGAGAGCTTGCTTATGTTTAAATAGCAATGTTTATATTACTGATTAACTTTTCTCGTTTATGTGTCATCTATCTTAACCTTAGTCAAATATTATGTAGTATTATATATAACTAAAGGATAATTACACCCACCCTGCTTAAATTTAGGTAAAATTACAGATAACTCTCTCTTATTTTAAAAATTACAAATACCACATAAGGCGGGATATAATCGCGCGTTGTGTTTCTCATTTTTTTTTATAGCATTTTTGAAATTAAATTCGCATAGTTTTGACAAGTTTAGGAGTATAAACTATATATGACATCAATGTGTGTGTGTGTGTAAGTAGTGATGGCATTGAATGATATGGTATTGTAGTATAAGATGAAATTACTTCATAAAAGTTAGTTGAATTACAAAATTGATTGAAGGATTTTGTTAGACTTAAATAATCACATCTTCTAGTGGCTTTGGTAATATACTATAATTTGGAAAAGTTACTGATAATTTCATAAGATATTATCCAATTGAGATTTTTTGTTAAATAACGATAAATGTCAGGGAGTTGGTAATTTTTGAAATAAGACCAAGGAATTATCTATAATTTCACTTAAATTAAGGGGATGTGAGTGTAATTGTCCCATAACTCAAGTAATTTGATAAATCTATCAATATATTTCATATTAATAAGAAAAATTCATGTATGAGTCGGATGATTAATTGGCCCTATATATGAGTCAAATAATTTAGATTATGCAATATTTTAATGTATTTTTCTCCATATGAATTATAAATATGATAAAATAGGAATTGTTTGGTTCATATATAAAATTTAAATTTGATGCATATAAGAATTTTGTTCGAGAACGAGATGAAACCGAGTAAAAAAATATTTACACATTGGTACGATTTTTGTTATTGATACAATATCTTGTTTCACGAAGTCTAATTAATGAAGATTCTTGACCTTATGTCCATAATTTATACAATTGAAGGATATACATTTATACTTACTGACATGAAAAGTACAAGGAAAAAAAGTTTCAACGGGAATAGGATTTCGTTGACTTTTACAACGTTTAAAGGCTATATATGTATGCCTATATATGTTATTTTTATCATAACAATGAAAAGCCGCTAGAAGATAATTCATCAAAAATTAAAATTAAAGAAAGGGCGAATTACACTGTGTACTCCTGAGGTTTGATTAATTTATGAAATTTTTTTATTTTTTAAAAAATTATCAAAAATTTTCTAAAGTTATATTAATATTACAAACTTATTTTAATTTTCAAAAATACCTCTTACCTCTTTTTAGGTGATTTACACAAATCACCCCAAGATTCGGTTAATTTACGAGAAACCTCTAGTGGTTTCAAAAATTACCAAAAATCCACCTGAGGTTATACCAATATTACAACTAGTACCTACTTAGGTTGACTTATCAACAATATTAATTCTTTTTTTTCCCCTCTGTAATATTGTTATCATAAAATTTTCATGTAATAGATTTGCAAAAAAAATGTGATTATTTATTCAAATAAATATTCTGAATTTAATGCATTAAAAGTATCTACCAACACATCAAGTATGTCATATTATCGTTAATACGGAGTAAATTTTAAGAGAAATGAGTTAGAATCCTCAAGCTAAATAAAGTTTTCAAGTGCATTATTTAATTTCAATTTTTTATTTCAATCAATATTTATATTTCTCATTTCACATTATGGATATATACGATGCATATAATTATATTTTTCTCAAATATAAATTTAGCACATATTACTTATATTTAGTATAAATTCATAACATTGAATTCAGAATATTTATTTGAATACGTAATCACATTTTTTTTCCAAATTTATTACGTGAAAATTTTATGATAACAATATTACAGAGGAAAAAAAATTAATATTGTTGATAAGTCAACCTAAGTAGGTACTAGTTGTAATATTGGTATAACCTCAGGTGGATTTTTGGTAATTTTTAAAACTACAGGGGTTTCTCGTAAATTAACCTAATCTCGGGGTGGTCCGTGTAGATCACCTAAAAAGAGGGAAGGGGTATTTTCGGAAATTGAAATAAGTTTGTAATATGGATAGAACCTTAGGGGGGTTTTGGTAATTTTTGAAAAAGTAGGGAGTTTTTCGTAAATTGGCCGAACTTCAGGGATAGTCAGTGTAATTTTTCCTTAAAGAAATAATATTGAAAATGCATAATGTAGATAGAATAGAATAAAGGGATATATGTATTATGTTGTACTAATTAATGCATATTATAAGCTTGTAAATTGTTTTCTTTTGACATTTAGTGTGTGCAAAACTATGCGAAGATGATAAAATCATGTTAACATAAAACGATCCGATATATGTTATAAGAAAAAAGGAAAATTGATAATCGAAAATTCGAAAACAACCCAAGATGCATCTTCCAGTCTTCCTCTTCAAGACTCTGGAAAGGTACTTTTGTAATACCAATAGGCATAATTTGTTGGTATCTTCGAGGATTAAAAGCATAATTGTCAGAATTACACAAATTAAGTGACACAATATGTGTTAATATCATCTTATAAGTTCATAAAAGTATAAGAGAACTCAAAATTAATTTACTATATCCAAAAAAAATACTCAAAATCCACTAGTCAAATGGGACAGATAAACTATAATTTTAGGAGAAATGCAATAATAGTTGAATCAAGTCTTTCGGCTATTCTTTTTAATATAAAGAATGTTTTCTCATCAAATAGTCAAGAAAAATGCCATTTAATGACAGAATTTATATGTTATGACGTGACATAATTGTAATGCTCTCTCTTTAATATAAAATTCAAGTGTGCGAGCAAGAAACAGTACTTTTGGAAATCCATATATGAACACTCCATTAAACTATGAAGACGTCATAATATATTCATAGGGATACAGAATTTGATGGTATTGAAAATCTTTTAACATTCATATTCACCTCCTCAAACATTAGAATAAACAAATATTATGGCAATAAATGTAACAAAGTTCCATGCAAGTTCTAAAATATATAAATGCTACACACCACTTAATTAGTAGAATTTTTTTCTTGTTTAAATTATGTCAACCACTACTTCTGATTAATGTAAATAGCTTACCTTTTCAGTGCTTTTATTTGAATAAAAAGACACCTTTATCAAAAATCAATAGACGTAGATGTAGGATCTTGAAGATAGGATTGAAAAGCATGAAAAATTTCAGCTTTCAGTTAAATCCAAATGTCATTAAGGCTATATTTGGAACAAAGATTTTTGGTGGGGAAAAGTGAGAGGAAAATGAAAAAGATCAAAAATGAAAACATAAAGTACTATCATTTCAAACACAAAAAAAAAATTTCATCCTATTTTCCTTATCAAAATTCTAGAACCAAACGGAGGGTAAATGATTTTAGAAATTCAACAAAAGGACGTATACTTACTGAAACGGAGTGAACCTCAATGGTCTAGCTACGTTAAAAAAAGAAAAAGAAGAAGAAGAAGCCATTGGATATACAATAGATTATGTGTGAGTTGTTCCTCTTTCATATTGATATATATGCTAGTTATAATGTTGAAATTGATTAGTGTTATTTGTCATCATCTATTAGCTTTCGTAATCCTAATTTAAGTGATGGGGATGAGTTGGGCCCTAAGAAAATATAAACGGAGCTATTTGTCAATCTACATAAAAAAAATAGAAAAATATCAGTTTGTCTAGTCAGTGAAACAGAATCAAAATCCATCCATATATAGGGAGAAAGTGTAGCATTGATTCTTTGCTTCCGATTGTCGCAATGGTCAACTTCAATCATCAACAACTCCACTGCAACAAAGCACTATTAGTTTGCGGGATTATTGTCATATTCATCCATTATGTTTTTGAATATATATTTTTTGTCTATTAAGTATTCACTTTGCATTTTTGGTCATATATATTTTTAAAATATTGCAATTTCAGTCCGATTACACCAAAATCCATTGGAACTTGCTGACATGATGTCACAATTTTATGCGTCAAGTCAGCGAGTTACGACGAATTATGGTAAAATCGGACTGAAATTGCAATATTTTAAAAATATATAGGATCAAAATTATAGAGGGCATACTTAACGGGCAAAAAATATAAACCCTCAAACATGACGGACGAAAATGAAAATTATCCCATTAGTTTGCTTACTCATTTTACTTCTTTGGGGGTCTTGTGTCTTTCAAGTATTCAACTTTGCGAGTAGAAAGTTTACACAACAACGCCACTGGAACAGAGTGAACCTCAATGGTCCGGCACTCCGGCTATGTTCCCAATATAGATCATTATTTTAAGAAAGATTGGGGAAGCAAGTTATATATTGGATATGTGATGACTTGTGTGTGTTTTGGGGGTTTATGTTTTGGTGTGAATTCAGAGATGGCGAGAGTCGAATCGGAAGAGAGTGTGGTTGTATAGAATGGTGGCAATGATTAGAAGATTAACCATCATGCAGGTCTTTCAAGGAATGAAGGAACAAAAAAATGAAAGAGGAAGAAGATAATCCAACAGATTTTGATGGATCAGTAAGAAAAGAAAATTATAGTGGTCAGTAAAAGAAAAAGTGTACCAATACGACATAATTTTGATATGCTGGGTAAAATAAAAAGTTTATTGTGAATAATTAAATTTCTCATATAAAAATGTGAAAAAAATGGAAGGAAAATTCTTAGGGAATTCTGGGTAAAATTTTCATTTGGTGTTATGTGAGGAACTTTTTTATCACAAATATTTGTTAACTTATTATGAGGAAAAATTCTTTTTTCTGTGACAAATTATATTTCCTCACAACAACTACAATCTATTGTAAGAAAAATAAAAGTGATTTGAAAAAAGCACAATTTAATGTGAAAAAGTTATAATCCCTCACATTATAGTACTTTTATGGGATAAAATTAAACTTGGTCACGAATACTTTGTCACAAAAAATGTATTTTTTTTTTTGTAGTGTATTTAGGTTATTTATACTGTTGAAATTGATGGGTGTCATTTGTCACCAATCATCTAGTAGTTTTGTAGCCTAATTTGAGTGGTGAGGATTAATTGAGGCCTAAGAAAGCTTTACATCTTTTCAAGCTTTTATAATAATGCATTGGGTTTTTTCACTTAATTCTTGAGGTGTCATATGTATTTTATACCCATATCACTTATGAAATCCTGAGAAATGGTAATTTCACATTTTCTCCATGTGGAGTATTGAAATTGAATTCAAGACAAATTTAAAGCTTTTTTTATTTAATTTAAAATTGATTAGTGAAAAACATATTCATATTTTTTTTCCCAATTAGGAAATGGAAAAAAGAAGGTAAAAAAAAAAAAAAAAACTATCAAAATTGGCAACGAAAAATCCTCTTCCTTTTCCTTTTCCTTTTCCTTTTCCTTTTCCTTTTCATCTATAGTGAGTTTGGATATAACCAGTCAATGCATTAAATGCCAAAGTACCATTATGCAAATTGCAAACAACCAAAGCCATATTAATTTTTACTGGGACAAAATCTTCTCTTGGTTCTTTTACAACATATAATATAAGCCACTAATAAAGGCAAATGAAACAAAAGGGATATACTCGTTCAAATATTTGATAAAATGATAATGGGATAATTCTCATTTTCGTCAATTATGGTTGGAGGTATATATTTTTTACCCGTTAAGTATGCCATTTGCAATTTTGATCCTATGTGTTTTAAAATTATTTTGCAATTTCAATCCAATTTTATTGGAATTCGATGGACCTCGCCAACATGGCACATAAAATTGTGATGTCATGTCAGCGAGTTACGATGGATTCCGGTGAAATCGAACTGAAATTGTAATATTTTCAAAACATATAGAATCAAAATTACAAAGTGAATACTTAGTGGGTAAAAAACAAACACTCCCAAACATAATGGATAAAAATGACAATAATCGCAAATGATAATTGCTTCATGCCTAGAGCCTTAGGTAAAATTTTTCAGAAAAAAAAGCTCCTAGACTTTCAAAATAAGATGACATGATTCTGAACTCTTTCTTTCTTTCTTTTTTTTTTTTTTCTGTGTGTGTGTTTTTAGAAAGAAAAAGAAAAAGAAAAGTAACCTAATTCAGTTTTATGGTGACTTTAGGATAAATTATTGATAACCTCCTGTGTTTTCAAAAATTAACAACATCTTCTAACTTTTCACATGATTTAACAAAAAACATTCTACCGTCAGTTTCCGTTAAAATATTTAACCGTGTCCGTTTAGAAAATGTACGATTTTCTAGAAGTGCCCCCATTTCCAATTTTCGGCAATTTGTGAATATAAATTTTTTTCTTATAAATATTTAATAAATTATTTTCAATTTTTGCAGTGTGAATTTCTCTCTTCACGAGATTATCAGTGCCAACTTTAAAATTATTTAAAACAATATTTTTGAATTTTGCAGTGCAAATTTATTCTTCTTTCACGTGATGAAAATTCTATTTATCTAATTATTGAAGGATACATATTCATCCAAGATTTGCTTGTAAAGTGTTGGCTGAGTTCATCATCGACATTGTGAACCAGTGCACGAATTCGATGCCCGAAAGAGATGGGCAGAGATGCCCGATATTTTTCGGCTTGAAAGATTAAGAGAGGTAGGCTTTGAGAAATTAGGGGCATTGAGAGAGAGAGAGAGAGAAATTTACATTGTGAGAGGGGAATTTTCGGTAATTTCCTTCCCACTTATATTTTTTTGTATGGTTTTTCATTTTTAAGTAAAAAAAAAACTAAGCGTAATACTAACATTTCAATAATTCCATCTAACTTAACTATAGGATGGTAAAATTTAGGGCTGTAAATGGATAACTGAAAATTTGTTCACCGTTTATATCCGTATTCGTTTATAGGGTATATTATCCATATCTGTATAAGCGGATATTATTCGTATTTGACTACACGTGTCCGAATAATAAACGGATACGGGTATAGTAATTGCATATCTGCTCTATTTAATATCCACTCCGAATGTGTATCCGACGGATATATTCATTTAATTATATCCGTTATTCGTATCCTATAAATAACACTAGAAAAAAAAATTATTATTATTATTAGTAGTATTAGTATTTGTAGTAGTAGTAGTAGTAGAAGTAGAGTTAGCGTGTGTATGTGTGTATATATTCCGATGTCTTCTTATAAGTAAAATAGAATGAAAAAAATCTAATTGACTCATATTTTCATAATTTACAATGAAATAAAAATATAAGTAAATATATTAACTTTGTATATATTAATTAGCATATACTATACTTATATACATACAAAATTTTCAATTAGATAAGTTATATAAATTTTATTTGATTTTTTTATTTATATAAATAGATTCGGATATTCGGATAAATGAATTCGGATATACAAACAGATATTTGGATAATTGTAAGCGAAAACGGATATTCAGATATCCATAATTTTACCAAATTTTCAGAAATACTAAACGGATTCGGATATATCCGAATTCACAAAATATCTGTCGGATTCGAATTTGGATATGAGGTTTTGAATATCCGTCGAATTCGGATAAAGATACGAATATTAGAAAATTTAATCAGATACGGATTCGAATACTATATATTTGCTCTGTTTTATATTAGTTTACACCCCTAGTAAAATTTAGGGATGTTGGTATTTTTTAATACTACAGGAATTTATTGATAATTTAACCTAAACTCACGAAAGATAAATGTAATTCGCTCTTAGTTTTAACAAGTTAATAGGTTTTTGAATTATTAATTATATATCTTGGCAATGTAAATAATCTCATTCTACCAAAACCGTTTGAGAGCATGTTTCATAAAATTAAATATACTATCTAGAAACTCGATCCAAATTTATTTTGATAAAAGACAACCTCTTTATCGTGATTGATTCACAATTTTGAAATAACTATAAAAAAAAAATAAAAAATACAATTACATTTAATTTATAGGTGATTGATAGACACAACTAACTCAAAACCTAGTAAATGGTAGCAACCAACAATTAAATAATAAATAGTTTTGGTAACAAACAATCTTTATTATGAAATTTATGTAACGCGCTTCTTCGGAACTAAAATATTGGTTGGTGAAATAAAAAAGTAAAAATATATTAAGATACTTTGGTAGGATATTAATTAGTTTCTGGTAACACATATAAAGTTATATCTTTATTGTCGAAAAAATTAATTGGGTGTATTGCTCTTGTATTCTTTTCCCACATATTTTACACCACCACATTCAATATGATGTGTGTGTGGTGTGCGTTTTTTCCTTTTTCTTTTTTCATAGAATTTAGAAAAGAGAAAACATTAAAGATATTTTATATGATGGACATTTACTGTTCAGCACAGCTCATTGTACGAATAACAAATAGATATTGGTGTGTAATTATTAATATTTTGGTGGTGGCAAGAATGAATCCATTAATATGGTATATATGAAAATGAAATATATAAACATGTCACACCAAATATAATAATTGTAGGTAAAAAATTGAATGGAACAAATTAAGAGCTAAGCTTTTTTTGTCCTTTTTTTTTTTTTTTTGGTTATCGTTTTTAGTTAATAAAATTACGAATCCTTTTTTATTTAATTTTTTTATGAGTAATAAAATTACGAATCACATCTCTAGTGTGCATGTAATATTTCTTGAAATTTATGCTTTCTTTTGATAACAAGATACGAGAACTAAATTCCCAATTCGTTGAGTTTTTATTTTTATTTTTTATTTTTACTTAAAAGTATAAATTTTATTATTTATAATATTGGGTTTTACGTGAAAAATTAAAATATAACTAGACGAATGAAATAGAAATTTTAAATTGTTATATTGAACTTGGAAGTACTATTAATTAAATGTGATAGTGGTAATTGGGAAATTATAGTGGTAATTGGGAAATTATTGTCATTTTCATCCGTTATATTTGAAAAAAATTACACTGACTACCCCTAAGGTTTGGCCAATTTATGAAAAATCTCCTATTTTTTCAAAAATTATCAAAAACCCCCTAAGGTTCTATCCATATTACAAACTTATTTCAATTTTTGAAAATACCCCTTCCTTTTTTTGGGTGATTTACACTGACCACCCTAAGATTAGATTAATTTACGAGAAATCTCCTATAATTTTAAAAATTACCAAAATCCCCTTGAGGTTATATCAATATTACAACTAGCACCTACTTAGGTTGACTTATCAACAATATTAATTTTTTTTCCCTCTGTAATATTGCTATCATAAAATTTTTATGTAATAGATTTGGAAAAAAAATATGATTACGTATTCAAATAAATATTCTGAATTCAATGTTATGAATTTATACTAAATATACGTAATATGTGCTAAATTTATATTTGAGAAAAATATAATTATATGTATCATATATATCCATAATGTGAAATGAGAAATATAAATATTGATTGAAATTAAAAATTTAAATTAAATAATGCACTTGAAAACTTTATTTAGCTTGAGGACTCTAACTCATTTCTCTTAAAATTTACTCCGTATTAACGATAATATGACATATTTGATGTGTTGGTAGATACCTTTAATGTATTAAATTCAGAATATTTATTTGAATAAATAATCACATTTTTTTTCAAATCTATTACATGAAAATTTTATGATAACAATATTACAGAGGAAAAAAAAAAGATTAATATTATTGATAAGTTAACCTAAGTAGATGCTAGTTGTAATATTAGTATAACCTCAGGGAGTTTTTGGTAATTTTTGAAACCCCAGGGGATTTTTCGTAAATTAACTTAATCTCGGGATGATCCATGTAAATCACCCAAAAAGTGGAAAGGGGTATTTTCGAAAATTAAAATAAGTTTGTAATATTGATATAACCTCGGGGTTGTTTGGTAATTTTTTAAAAAGTAGGGAATTTTTCGTAAATTAGCCAAACCTCAAGGGTGGTCAGTGTAATTCGCCCTTATATTTGGGGATGAATTTTTTTACCCGTTAAGTATTCACTTTGCAATTTTGGTTCTATATATTTTAAAAATATTGCAATTTCAGTCCGATTTCACCGGAATCTGTCGGAACTTGTGGACGTGACATCACAATTTTATGCGCCATATCAGCAAGTTTTGATGGATTTCGGTGAAATCGGAGTGAAATTGTAATATTTTAAAATATATGGATCAAAATTGCAAAGTGAATACTTAACGGGTAAAAAAATTCACCCCAAACATAAAAGACGAAAATGAAAATTATCCCGTGGTAATTTGTGGGTTCCAATAATATTACATTAATGTGATAATTGTAATTTATGAGTCCCGTTAATTAATTTATTCGTGCCAAAACAATTGAATAATATTAAGATGAATCTTATTACTTAATTTGTTATAGGTCCCACAGTGATGGTGAAGATGACATATACTTAAATTAAAGATATTAAAGATGAGACAAACAATTATACTTTTAAATGTTGTAACTATTTTATCTCAGAAACAAGATCTAAATGTGTTTTAAGTAACAGATTCTCACGTTTTAGGACCTCCTTGTTTTAAAATAGTTCAAAAGACCTCTTGGAACGCGGGTCAATGTGCATGTTTTATAATTTAAAATAGAGAAGGTTTTTGACATTTATTTCTGTTTAAGGACTATTTGGTTAATTTTTTGTTTCATAACACGATAATGTGTATTTAGCCCCTGGTAAAAGCTTTAAACCAAACAAGTGGTCGGTTGCAAAAAACAAAATCCTTTGAATGACGCCAGAATGGACGTTGGTCTATAAAACCTTTAAGCCTAATATTTCTATAGAATATTAAAAGAATGTTCTTCACTTGAGGGGTGAAATCTAAAATTTTAAAAAAAATATGTCTATAAACTTTAAATCAATATGATGTGTGTGTTGCGGGGAGGGGGGGGGGTCCCTCTAGCCCCCTCCTGGATCCATCTTTGCTTGTTTACTTTTATAGTTAAAATTTAAGTGGTTTCATTATATATCAATGATTTTGTTGAATGCCTAGAGGTAAAATTCAAACCATTTTTAATCAAAACATTCAAATTTTAACCGTAAAAATAAACGAGCCCTAAGCCCTCTAACTTTCAAGTTAAAATTATTCACTTGATCTAGAGTGGAACAGAAATATATATATATATATATATATATATATATATATCCATACTAACATACATATAGGAGGACAGTCTTAAACTTAATTAGATCAATTTTGATAAAAAAAAAAAGAATAGAAAATTTGTTCTTGCCTAATTTATTTCATCGCAATAATAATAATAATAATAATAATAATAATAATAATAATAACAAAATGTTTAGAGGGTCTAATAAACACTTGGTCTCTTTCGGTCTCGTCAGTCTTATTTATATTATTTCTCATCTCTCTTTTTCCACTATTAACGTACTTTTACGTTATTTATTTTCCCATTCTCTCTCCTCTATCAATATATATTTTTCGTATCTCTTCTTTTTTTAGCATTTTATTTCTTATTTATTTGTTAATATTACAATTCTATCTTTATTTTAAGCTATTTTTTATAACAAATTTAATAAAAAACATACATTATAAATAATCAAAAAAATACATAATAATGTATAAAGTATAGTTAATATTTTAATTTTAAACTACTTATTTAAATCTATAATTAAATTATATTCTAATTTTTTTATTTTACACGCATATCGAGTGTGCCAACTAGTAATAATAATAAAACTTTCCACTCATTCACTAAACAAATTGTTTTCCCCTCTTTTTTATTTATCTAATATCCACTAATTAACATGTAACTTTCCATCATTCACACTCTCTCATGATTTTTACAAGTCCACCCACTGTAAATCTAACCATAAATTTATCACAGAGAACTGTAGAAATTCATAGTTAAAATGGACTTATTAAAATAATATATAATATAAAAATAATGTTAAATTTTAGATTATTTTATAATTTTCATAAATTAAAAGGGCTTACCTGCAATATGAATAAGTAAATTTAAATTTAAAAAAAATGGAGTACAATAGTGAATATACTTATAGGGTCATTTTTGTCATTAACACATTATTTTAAAGTCAAAAAGGTATAAAAACACATGCATAAATGCAGCTCGAGCACGTGCCACTCACACTCTGTTATCACAGTACAACGCTCAGTGTTTTTTGAATTACAAGGGATTTTTCGCCTATTTTTAAACTATAGGGTGGTTTTAGCAATTTTGCCAAACTAGGGGGATTTTTTGAAATTTGGCCTTTTATTTTTTGATATCTAACAATTACCTTTTTATATTAAAGAAGCATTTTTTTGTTTTATTCTATTATTTTATAACACCTAACAATTTTTTGGGGTTTTATTAGTTTACTTTTAGATCAGAAAATCTTATTTAATGTTTTGAGGTTGAATATAGACATAATAAATTTAACTTGTTTAATGGTAATTAATTAATGATTTTTGGGGATTGTTATGGCAAAAGATTAACTTAGAGTTCATATTATAAATTACAATTGTTATTTCTGTTTGATTCTTAAAATTGATAGCTTCTTTGTTTTATGCTCACCCTCTTTCACCTATAAATTATTTGGACAACTTAAATTTATGAGAAAATATGTATTTACATGTAAAACACAAAGCAAAACTTGACCTCACAACCCCTCGCCTCGTGCGAGGTACCAACCCACTAGGTATATAACAAATCCTGTCAGTTAGGTCGATTAGACATAGGATTGCGATATGGTCAAAGTTTTAAAGCTTACGCTATAGAAACTGCTTTTAATTTGTCTCATCTTATTGTGCCTACCCTATCACATCAATAATTCTAAAATTTAAAATATATTATATGCATTATTGATTAATTCCTCATACTTGCTTCATGATTATTTTACCCTGAAATTATAAATAAAGTAAAAATTAGAATTACAAAAAAAAAATATATGTAAAAGTTGAGAAGCAACATGAATGCTTCAATAAAAAACGAGTTCAACTTTGCTCAAGTTTATCTCATTGAGTTGATATTATCTTGATCCTATTTTTTTCTCTCCTTTAAACATTTCTCCCAAATAAAAATATTATAAGCTTTAAGTGACACAAATATATAAAGAAAAAGAATCAAATGATATGTCACAGTATGCATACAACAGTTTCCATCGTGAAACCATGTTTTCCCATTCAATGAGACTTTGAGTCTCATAAAAATAATATATATATATATATATATATATAAACCTCTATTGCTCTTGGATCTATATATATATATAAACCTCTATTACTCTTGGATCTGCAAGCTTGGGTCAAAGACGCCACCATTAGCACTTACCAACTTTCCAAGCTGATAAGAACAACTTAAGGGGCCTAACATGCAATTACAGATCTAGATGCCTCAAGGATCAGCATACAATTTTTCCTTTATTTATTACCCAATCACACAGAGAAATAAATTATAGAAAATAAATTTTAGAATCGTAATTTGGCTAATATTCACAAGTGAACGAAATAATGTTGAAATTTATTTTAATTTGAACCTCAATTAATTGAATATTTTGTCTTTAGTGAAATAAACGGACAAAATTAATAAAGTTAATGCGACTTTGACTTATAAAACCTGATTTATTAATCACTATTGTTGGGGTATTGCTTTTGATTTCTAGGTCCCTATTAAAAGGCGTCAAGTTCGTTGTAGAGGATAGAATGATCGGACAAAATAATCGTCAATCCAATCTCACTGATTGAATCAGATACATCGAATTGTTTAAATATTTTGTATTCTAAATTTAAGGTGTAAGATTTTGGATCAACTAAAATATTGTTACAATTGGTTATAGAACCATACACCCTTAAATTTAGAAACTGATTTTTTTATGATTTACATAACTATAGTTGATTGTGACAATCGACAAAATCTTTCATAAGTTTTTATTATGAATCTCTGGATTTAACGCGTTGATTTAAAATATCGTCATCTGCTATGAAATTTGTTTGATTTGCAGAAGTCTGTTGGTTCAATTGTTAACATGAACACTTTATTTTGTTGCATATATTTACTAAGGCAGTTCTTTAATTAGTTGGTCTCGTAGGTGACTAACGTTAGTTATAGTTTAAGATGAATGTCATTTTCCGCCGGACTAATCGTTGATGATTTTGAATAGAATTCTCACCAGGACATATATTTACAAGGCCCGGACTAATCTTCGATGATTTTGAATAGAATTCTCACCAGGTCATATATTTACAAGGCTCGGATTGATCTTTGATGATTTTGAATAGAATTCTCACCAGACTAACACCGCTCCACTTGTTGCTACCGTCAGTCCGTCACCACCGCTAGAATAGTATCCTCGCCAAAATGTACAAATTTTTGCAATTAAGGGGATTTGAACCCATGACGCTAATATTGGATGGCAAGTACTCCACTATCAAGTTATTGCAATAAGATGTAATATATTTTATTCTGTTTTATACTTATTATATATTAGCAACACCGCACACTTTACGTGTGTGCAAAATAAAAAATATATATATTTCAATTTAGTAGTTAATTTTTTCTAGGATGAACAAATAAATATATTATTAAATTTCTTTAATAAGAATACTTTTTCAAGAATGATTTGAAATAATTTATTAAATTATAATAATTTAAAAATAAAATAATAATATGAAAAAAAATTACATGATAAAGAATAAATAGAAAAACAAACCAAATAATTGTAATTAGAGAAAGTGGTTTGTTGGTTGAAAACATGAGTTTTTTAAATTGAATGTAATATTACAATATTGATTTTTTTATTTGCTTATTTATTGCATGTGTTTACTAATTAAAAGGGTAAAATTGACACATCAAAATTTGGTATCCGAATTGAATTGATTTCACGCGAATTTTCAATTCACTATTAGAAAAACTGCATATAGCCACGGATTTAAAAAAATAAAAAAAAACTTAGCCACGGATTAACCACGGCCTGACCTTGGCTAATTTAAACACGGCCAATCAGTGGCTTTTGGTGGCTAAATTTAGCACGAAATTTGGCGCCAATTTTTAGCCACGGATTAGCCACAACTTGAATTAACCATAGCCAGACCGTGGCTAAAAATCCGTGGCCAAATTTTTTTATTTTTTGGTACTAGGTATGGTTTTAACTCTTAACCTTTTAGTTGAAGTTAGAGCATCAAACCACTACACCACTTTAACTTTTTGTTTAATAATTAATTTTTGCTATACTTAAGTAATATATGTATATTATATATATTGATATATATAATAAATGATTCGATATATTACATATATATAAGATTAGATATACTTATATATATATGTGTGTGTGTATTTATATATAATTAGATGTATATATATTAGATATATATGTACATATATAACATATATTAGATATATAATACATTGATATATGTTTATTTTATATAGATGATTGATATATAGTACATATGATTAGATATATAGATATATATATAACCAAAAAAAAAAGATATATAGATATATATATTAGATCGATATATACGTGCACTACATTTATAACATATATTAGATATGTTATATATAGATATATAGTTATATCATATAGACTATATATATTAGATATTAGATGTGTTAGATATTAGATATTAGATATGTTATAATATCACAATATGTTGGATTATACTGCATAACTTATTTTGATTTTGAAAGTTTATAATTGATCAATTGTCATAACTTATATTATACTTTTATTAATAATTCAACAACGTATAATTGTTATTGATAATTTATAATATTTCAGTGTAAAATAACTAGGCTAATAAGGCCAGAGTGGTTTAGCCACGGGCTAGCCACGGTTAGACCATGGCTTGGCTAGCCACGGCCAGGCCGTGGCTCTTTTGGTTGAAATTAAAGTATCAAACCACTGCACCACTTTAATTTTTTGTTGAAGAATTAGTTTTTGCTATACTTAACTAATATAAGTTATGCGAAATTTTAAATATATATTATCTAAATAAATTTTTGTGATAATTTTTGTTTGCTATTAATTAATTAAATATTTTTTATAATTAATGAATTACTTGTTCAATCACTAAATACTTTTCAATAACAAAAAAAGGAAAGCCAAAGATTAGTAAAAAAATATAAAGGACTTGACCTTGACATATATAATCTGATATATATATATATATACACACACATTGGATTTTCAAAATATTTGAAGGCTACAACTCGAATAAGATTTCATATTTCAGATGGTATTTTGTCTTTTATTTCATAATATACATTTATGCTATAGAAATATGTGTTTAAAATTATTTTCTTAATTATACAATTTATTTAAAATATTTACAATTGATGTATATTCATGCAATATAGTAGAAATATAAAAATGAAACACTTATTTGGAATACTACTTGTCAACATAAATGATTTTATTAAATTATAAAAGTTATCCCACAATATAAAAATAGAGCTATACTTAAATGCATTTGATATAACATGTCAAAAATTAATATAAATAACTAATTCAACAAAATAAATTCAAATATTTGATTTGTGTATTTAAATTGATTTAGGATTATTATTCATTTTACTTAATAGGAAAATAAAATTAGCATTTGAAATTGTTGAAATATATATTTTGCCTAGGGATGGCAATGGGTCGGGTTTCGCGGGTCTCCGACCCAGACCCGACCCGCTCGGGGCAGGTTTAGACCCGTATAATCGGGTTTGGGACAGGTTGCAGGTCTAAAATTCTAAACCCGCACGGGTTCGGGTCGGGTCTCGGGTCCAAGTGAACCCGACCCGTATATATATAAAAATATATTTAATATATATAATATAAATATATAAATAAATACAATTAAAAAATCTTAAAAATTATTATTTCATTTGAATATGTTTTATTAGATTTGATGTACAATTTGAATGTTTTCTTTTATTAAGTTTTTTGTATAATTTAAAAATTATTGTCTCAAAAAAATTGTTAAAAAATAAAAATTTTAGTTATTGAAACGGGTTTACGGGTCAGGTTTGGCGGGTATGCGGGTCGGGTTTGGTGGGTTGGGACGGGTTTATGAACCCGGTGGGTTCAATGGGTCCAACCCTCCAGGTTCGGGTCTTTGGCGGGCCGGGTCGGGTCCGGGACGAGTCCCGGGTCCAAAATTTTCTGGCGGGTCGGGTCTCGGGTTTGGCCAAACCCGTACCAGACCTGACCCGTTGCCATTCCTAATTTTACCTAAATATTTGAAATAAAAAATAAAAATTGGTTAATAAATCAAAAATTATTAAAACTAATAAATTATAAAAATAGATAAAATTAATGAAATTTATTTAGCTAATTTATATTTAAAATATAATATAGATATATGTTATAATTATAAATATGACTCTTTGGGGTGTGGGGTTTGTTCGGGGGTGGGTTGGGGGGTACCTGGGTTGGGTGGGGGGATCAGTTGGCTTTATTTATTTATTTTTTATTTTGTTTTTTGGATTAGGCCATAGCTATTAGCCATAGTCATGCATTTTCCACAATTTAGTAGTCAAATTGGCCATAATTTGACCGTGGCTAATGTCCGTAGCTAGAAATTGGTGGCCATTGGCCATGGCTAATCCGTGGCTGAGTAAAGCCGTAGCTAAATGGCCATGGCTAATTTTTTGGGCCACGGATTTTTGTTAAAATTCGTGGCTAAATCTATTTTTTCTAGTAGTGATTTTAGCCATAATTTTACATATCTATATTTATTTTGCATAAAATTGAAGGACAAATTTTATAAAATCACTTAAATAACTGCAATTTATGAGACAGAAATAACTTTCTTTTTATAAGAGTATAATAGTATAGATATTTGTTTCATTATTCTTATTTTCATTTATTAATTAATTTTACTTTTTTTTTTGTAATTAGAATATGATTTTGGCACTCTAAATTTTTATATGGGAGCTCCATTCCCATTATTTCATTAAGAGATTAATTAAAAATAGTATGTTTTTCATTAGATAGATAAATTTATTATAATGGTACATGCAATAGTTTAACATTTTTCTTTCAATTTTAAGAAAATTTCAAAATTCTTTTGTTTTTTTTTGTAGTTTTAAGCTTTCATTTAATTATTTAATCAACTTTTTAAATTTTTTGATAATTCATAAAAAAAAAATGCAATGTTGTGATAGGTACCCTGATTATTTCTTTCAAATAATTATTTAATTCTTTTTTGATTTATTTATCTATATTTTTTTTGAAAAATAAAATCTTTTTGCATTCCCTAGAGTTTGAACCTTGAACCCTTGGTTTAAAAGATAATTGCTTCACCATTACGCTATTTAACAACTTGATAACATAATTCTTTGTTTTAAATAATTTGGGGGAATTTTCCCCCAAAATATTTTTCGATTTTTTTTTTTTTAAATAATTTTTTTTTGCATTTCCTGAAGTTTGAACCTTTGACTGAAAAGGTAAGTGCTTTACCATTAAGTTATTTAACAACTTGATTACATAATTCTTTTTTTTTTAAAAATAATCTAGGGGAATTTTTTGCCGAATTTTCACCAGACAATTCTAGCGGAAAATATTCCGATGGAGTTCAGCCGAAATAGTCCAGCGGAATTCCAATGGAAAATTTCCTGGGAATATTTTTTATAAAGTAAAATTAATTTTGTACTTACTAAAGTTTGAACTTGGAACATCTTTCTTCAAAGTGTAATGCTTTGCCACTAAACTAATTTCAAATTGTTCATTTTTTATTTTTCTTTATAGTTATTATATTATTATTTTTGTTTTAAAAAAAAACCCCACGGAATTTTTCCACTGGAGTTTCGCATGAATTCTTTAATTCAGTGGAATTCCAGTAAAAAATTTTTGCCTGGCCTGTTCGCTACCGCCGAGACACAACGCCCGTTTTTCTCCCCAATCATGATATTCACCACATTCCTGCCTCCCTCTTGCTCTGCTCTGCTCTGCTCTCTCTCTCTCTCTCTCTGTCTATATATACATATATATATATATATATATGTATCAGAATTTTCATAAATACTTTCATTGTTATATGACACACTATATTTTCTTGATGAATCTATATGTATAATATATATATATATATATATGTGTGTGTGTGTGTACTATACACTGCATTTGCTTATATAAAATAACTATATAGACATATCACAAAGTTTAGAAATATTAAGAGAGACGATTTTGACTTTTGTTTTGCTTGTCCCCTTTGTAACAAGTAGGAAAAGAAGAAAAAGAAAAAGAGAAAAAAAAGTTGAAGAGAATTGGAATGGGTTGGGATAAAATATGAATCTTACAATTTATAAAAATTTGCTATGATGCAATTAAGTGTCGTTTTTATTTTATGAAAATAAATTTGAATGTTTTAAGAAAATTTGATTGAGAAATATTTTTAGAGTAATTATACTACAAGAAAACGCCTATTTTTCGGAATATTCCGTCGAAATTTTTCAGCGAAAAATTAAAAAAAAATAAAAATTTTTTTAAAATTTTCGGCGGATTTCGGCCGAAAATTTCGCCAAAAAATTAAATAAATAAAAAATGAGTAAAAAATAATAATTCTTAAATAAAAAATATTTTAAAAATAATAATTTTGAATTTTTCGGTGGAAAATTCCGCCGAAAAATTTCAAAAAAAATAATAATATTTTTTAAATAAAAAATAATTAAAAATTAATATTTTGATAATTTTTTGGAGGACAATTTCGCTGAAAAATTCAAAAAATAAAAAATAATAAAAAAATTATTTTTTAAATTAAAAATAATTTTAAAAAATAATATTTTTGAATTTTTCGGCGGATTTTCGGCGGAAAAATAAAAATGTATAAAAAATAATATTTTTTAAATAAAAAATAATTAAAAAATAATATTTTTAATTTTTCGACGAATTTTCAGCGGAAAATTCCGCCGAAAAATTAAAAAAATAAAAAATTGTATTTTTTAAATAAATAATATTATTAATTTTATATAATTTTGAAATATATTAAAATTTTAAATTTTAATTTTTATTTGAATTATTATTATAAAATGATTATTATTATTATTATTATTTTTATTATTATAATTAGAATTAAATGAATTTTTGTATGCTATATATATGTTTATAATATTATGTATTATATATATAAATTTTATAAAAATTAAAAAATATTAAAATTTTCAATAAATAAAAAACTTATTATTATTATTATTATTATTATTATTATTATTATTATTATCATCATTATTATTATTGTTATTATTATTTTTAATTATTTTTATTTGAATTGTTGTCCGCTATAAATATATAATGTAATAAATTATGACAACGAAGTGAATATATCTCAACGGTAAGAAAGTTGTCTGCCAACCAAGAGGGTGAAGGTTCGACTCCTAGCGGCTCCAAAACTTGGGACAATTTCGGGTGCGTGTACACATTAATGCTGCCGAAAATTGAAAAGCGACCAAGGTTTATCCGGCTGATTCGTTCTGCCGAAATTCCGCCGAAACTAATTATTTTCTTTGAAAATTCGCCGAAATTCTGCCGAAACTAATTATTTTCGTTGAAAATTCGCCGAAATTCTGCCGAAAATTTCACCGAAAATACCATTTTTTCTTGTAGAATTAATTGAAAGATTTAGTTAGGTAGGTTTGTTTAATACATATTTTTAAAAAAATATATTTTTATTTACCATTTTAGATATAAAAATGAGAGTTTTTTAATTGAGTCGAATTTAATTATTAGGACTTGGAAGGAGTGAAGAAATGGGGAAAAAATGAGCCTATATGAGGAGTAAAATAGTCAATTTCATAATCAAGATGAGTCCATTTTCGCAGCACAAACGCGTGACATTCACTCAAGGGTTATAGGGTTAATTTGGCTAATTTCACAGGGTCTGATATATATATTAATTAAAATATCAAAGGGTTTTTTTTCCAACAAATAGAACTAACACAAGGGACCTCCGTGTAAAAAACCCAATGTTAACCAGTTAAATTTTTATATTTTAACATAAAAAGGAAAAACTAAAAATTTAATGCCATTGGGTTCATTAAATCCTTATTACTTGAGGGATTCAGCTTAACAAGATAAAAATCCATACTTAGCGAATCGCCTCGAAACACCTAAGAGTTAGAGCAACATCGAGGGATGAAGACCCCAATCGAGGGCAAGAAGACTAAGGCCCCTTAGGAATTTAATGTAGCTCGTCCCTAGCACGCTTAAAAGAAGACCTTACCAACACTGCCAGATGCGGATATCCACTGTCACCTAACATGTGTTGACAATATGTGGGGGTATTTTTTTCAGTGCTAAGTGCCATTAATGCTCTTTTTTAAGGGATATCTTGGATATTTAATGCTTAAGATATGTATTAAATACTACATCAAGCCAAATGAATAAAAACATGGCCTAACCATCATGAAGAGGTCCAAAAAGGACAAAAGGCATGTCCCTTTATACTTTTTTTGTCTATCACAAGACCACCTCCATCATCCAAGTCAAATCAAGTCCCTCTTATACAAATAATCTCCCACCTCCCCTAAAAAAGTATCTCACGTCAAAGCTCAAGATATATTTACTATTCATTATTTTCCTTTTCCCACTTTTCACTAAAAAATAACTGCCATACTAAGATATGCTTTTCATGAATCTTCTGAAGCTTGTCTCGCAAGAATTTCGATATCTTCTTGGCTCTTCTTGCTTTTGAAAACTTCTTGATCTTTAGAGCTCCAAATGATCTCTATTTATAGGCGTTTATGCAGGATTTTCAGATTGCTACCGACTCCTTCCGTATTTATCTCTTTAATATAAATTATTTTTAAAGAAAAAAATATTATTAGGGTGTCGTGATTTGATTGGTCCACATGATCAAGCGCATCACTTGTCACTATTTGATTGGTTTTGGACTTTTGGGCTGCAATACTTGATTTGATTGGTCATGACACTTTATATTGACACTTGACAACTTTTTATTTGTCGATAAAATAAATATTAAAATATTAATTAAAATTAATTATTTAATATTGGAATTAAATTTAGAAAATTCCTCTTAACCAAAAAAATTTAGAAAATTCAAAATTATAAAATAAAAAACTTAATTGATATTTAATATTTTAATTTACGCTTGTCAATTTTTGATTAGACAAAACTTAAACGCCAACAATTATTATTATTGTTATTATTATTATTTGTAAGCAATGAAATAAAATTGATGCAATGTTTATTTAATTGAAGTTAAATATTTAAATTGTAGTAGACATCATTTATTAAGAAGTCTTAATAATTAAGGATTTTTTTTTATAAAATTAAATGAATGATTTGAGTGTGTGTGTGTGTGTGAGAGAGAGAGAGAGAGAGAGGGAGAGAGAGTTGGTCGAAATGAAGGGATTTTTTTTTTTCAAGCAATGAAATTTGTGATGGATGTAGTTGGTCGCAAACACTAAAACAAATTACCAGTTTTGCGACCTTCCTAGTCGGTCGCAAACATCGTCACCCACGCTCTATGTCAGCATCTTTTGCAATTCGCCCATTTTGGTCACAAAATCGGTCTCAAAAATAATCGGTAGCAAATATGGTATCAAATCTTGTGACTTGATTTTTTACCACGGACTCCCATCTGTCGCAAATTTGGTGACAAATGCATTTTGCAATCGATTTTCAGCAAAAATCGATCACAATATCCAACACAAATCGTCGTTTTTCTAGTAGTGATATGTGTGTGTGTGTGTGTGTGTGTAAAATTAATCATGTTGAAGTAATACATTGGTCCAACTTGGAGGGGAAAAAATGAGTAATAATGGTTTGATGGATCCAATGGTATTAAATTTTTAGCTTTCATTATTTTTAGGTTCAAAAAAATAATAATAATGGTTAGAGTTCGAATTTTAGTATGTGTGTATACGTGGGTTATAAAGACCTACTTAATAACTGCTTTTGGTGTTTTTGGTCTTTCACATTTTTATCTCTCATATCCATTGTCTTTTCTCTCTCTTTTATTCATTGTAATATTATTATTTTTCTTTTTGTATTTAATTATCTCTCTCCTCTCTTAATTTCCTATCCATTATTTAACTTTCTCTTTTTGGTTTATCTTTTTTGAACTATATAATTTAATCTAGTCTGTATTAATTTTTTTCTTTTAAAAATCTATTAAATATATTACAAATAAAAGTATATATTCAAATAAAAAATTAATAAATTTTTAATTTTTTACTATTCAAAATTTTAAACACATGATTAAATTTTATCTTATTTTTTATTTGTACACGTATCGAGTGTACCTGATTGACTAGTAATAATAATTGGTTAGCATCTAATGGTTCTATACATGGTTTACTACAATAGTTGTTATTAATAAATCCTTTGGGTAACCTATGTAGTAGGTATTCATGTCATTTTACCTGCACAACAGGTTGTAGGTCACCCTAAAATAAATGACTTAGACTAAATATAGAATACCTAGCGGTTAAAACTAAAAGTGATTAATGTTATATCTTTTTCTCTACTGATCAATATATAGTGAGCATTTAAGATAATAAAAGAAAAAAAACTTATTGTATGGGAAAATTTTTGAAAATTTTCTTCCCTTATCATAACCGTTCACCAATACACGTGGCGTGTATTGATGACTGAAAGAGAAGATGTACCGCCGTTTTAAAGTAGATGATCCAGACTTAATGTTAGACACCTACGAATTGTGACAAACTATAAAATTTTCCTATTTTACAACCCAATATATGGGAGAAATCTATAAATATGCCAAACTTTCTGGCATCAAAACTTTTATCAATTATGGCATGACATTGCCTTAAATCACATAATGAATTGTGGCTTTTAGCTAATTATATTAGTGTAACTTTTTTCCTCAAAGTGATCTTTCGTAAATCTATTTAGATGTATATGTTAATTATATATATATATATATATATATATGTAGAACAATTTCTGCAATTATGAAAGTATGTTAGCGAATAAACAAGTTTACTTTTTTTTTTTGTTTGGCAAAAACTCAATTAGGCCATCATAAGTTTTCGACCGAAACTAAGGAATATATCTTGGGCACTGATGTATACTTATTTTGATAACTTGATTTGTCCGATTATTAAACTAGAATTTATCTTATTTGCTATCGAAAAATTAAATTTGTTTCAATGTCCGAGTTCAAACTATGTCAATTAATTACGTATTATTGCTTTCTTTTATTATCGGTGGATATGATCGGTATTAGTCTTATTCTTTTGATGGTAGTATTTAGACATTCTGTTTCATTTTAATAATTTGTCTAGTAGTTAGATGAATCTGACTTTATAACAAATATATATGACTACCGAAAATTTATATTATTTTTGTGCTTATTCTGTAGAAATCTTGCATATATATTTTGTGTGTGTACATGTGCAAGTTGAGCAATTTATTTTAAATATGGTCATGTGCTAATTTTATGAGTTAAGATAAATAGTTACATCAAAGTGTTCAATTCATTGGACTTGTAACATTTGCAATATACATATTTCCAATTGATAAAATTATTATGCATATTAAAAGGTAAAGAGAGAGTAAGATATGTCTAATAACTTTTATAGGTTGGTGCGAAACATGTAGTTAGAGGTACACTGATCTACGGAGTTTGTTTCACAGAAGAAGCAATTTTCGAATATTAAGGTACCCCTATGCAGTTCTTGCATGGAGACATATTGTTAATAATATTGTTTTTTCTTGTAGTGGCAACCCGTCAAATATATTGTTTGTGTCAAAATTAAAAAATTCCTCATAGTAACCTAATGCGAGGGTGATATTATGAGGAAACTGTGACTGTTGTTTCTTATCACAAATTTTTTTTGTGATGAAACTTTGATTTTTTGCCACTAATATTTTCATCACAATAAATCATTTTTGGACGTAGTATCTCCACTTTGAGGGCGCTCGGGATTGTTTTTGATTTTAGAAAAGTTGAAGTTGTTGAAAAATTTGAAGAAAAATGGAATATTTACAAAAATCGTCCTCTAAGTATAGGGTATTTGAGTTTTTCTCCTTTATGTTTGTTTTTTTTTTTCAATTTTAGTTCTTTATCTTTCAAAATTTTCAATTTCAATCCGATTTTAGACTATTTCTACGAGATTTGCTGACATAGCAATTAATTTGGGCATTTTTCCACCTCCATTTTTCTACTGCGGATCCATTTTAAATAAATAAAGTACCCAACAAATATTTGGTATAATATTTACAAATAAAATGAAGAATTTATAAATATGTATAAATATGTATCATATCTTATAAGATTATGAAACAGCACCTTAAAATAAATTTATCTCATGAAATTAATTACTTTACAACAACAATACATTTTAAGTCTACAAAAATTTAAAATAAATAAAGCACCCAACAGATACTTGGTATAATATTTACAAATAAAATGAAGAATTTATATTAGTAAAATACTACATTTACGATTTGACCTCGAGGGCATTACAGAAAACCCTTAGCTTTTTTAAATCCTTGCGGTTATTGACATTCAAAGAAGGATAATTGTGATATGATTAACGAAGTAAATAGTGAGTGAGAAGAGTTATAATAACTTATGAAACTACAAGGGAATGTTTTATAATTACACCAAACTTGAGGGGGCTGTAATTTGCTTTTGTTATAATTTCGGACTCTTATTCTATAGGGGCTAAAACTAATAGGGGGGCCCTAGGGCTAAAAAATAAAGCTGACCCGAGCTAAAAGACTTGACCCGTTAACCCGCACCGCCATCATTGTGACGACGTCGTTTTGCGTTAGCGTTCTTGCAGTACCGAAAAATATATATAGAGCAAAAAATGATATTGCCACTCTCATTGAAATTTCTCAAGAACTCGACCCCACAAGAGAGGGAAAATAACGAAAGGAGAGGCAAACTGAAAATCGTTAGGGTTTCGAATATCCATTGATCGTTCGCCATGGCTATGCAAGCTGGTATGGGGTTATCGAGGATCATCTTGATAATCGGAGCAGGTATATATGTTTACATATGTATAAATCGTTTTTCTTTTTTCCTGTGTTTTGAGTTTGATCCAAGTGAGTTTGTGCTTTGGCTTTTAACGTGGATTAGGCTACACGGGAACTGTACTGGTGAGGAACGGAAAATTATCAGATGTATTGGGTGAACTACAGGTAGTGATTTTTTTCCGTTTTTTTTTTTGAATTAAATCGGCTGGATTTTTTTTTTCCTGTCCCTTTGGGGGTTAACTGAGCTGTATTTAGCTACAAGTTACTTGAATTCAAAATGCAGAGGCTTTTCATGTTGTGATTTTAGTTTGGATTAGAGGTGCATCTTGTCTGTATTGAAAGCTTTTTACTGTCTTCATACACGGGACAATTAATTATCAGAATTATACTTTTTTTTCCCCATCTTGTGCACCATATTCGAGGCGGTTTGGGGAAATAAGGGACTCAAAATTGGGATTAATTATGTAGAGTATTTTTTTTTTTTCAGAAATCAAATATTTATGTGATTTTTCCGTCTTCTGATCTTATGCTGATCATAGAAGCTACCAACCTGTAAGTAATTCTGTAAGCACTGCGGTTTCCATGGTTGCTATTTGAAAAATATTTGTTGAACTAAGGTCTTGCAAGCTGAAAATTACCAGGGTGTATTTGCGTGTGTATTCTATGTGTATCGACCACCAGTTTGTGGGTTTGATGTTTATTAAATCCTATATTTTGCAGAATTTGGTTAAAGGAATGGAGAAAAATGGGGAGTCAGATGGGAACTCTGACCATTCCGATGCTATTGCTACCCAGGTATCACAATGTTGGCTAATACAGATTGCTTTGTTTTTTTACTATTCTTTGATTTATTAATTCGCTAATTGGATCCATGATCATGATTATCTCTGTTATACAATTTCTTGTTGACTGGAACAAGAAGAGGGAACAATGCTTAAATTTATCAGAAAGAAGTCTGAAGTTGTCTGGAAATTGTGTGATTAGTTTTGATAGGCCACATAGGGTGATTCTTATGTTTGATTATGACAATGATTTGGAGTAGAAATTATGTCTTCTTCTTGATTAAGTCATCTGTAATAATTCTGTTACTCATTTTCTTGGAGAATATTTGTTCAATAGGTGTTTGTTTTGCAGAATCTTATGAATAAGAATATCAAGCTGATTCTAGAAGCACTTGACTTTGATATCTTCGGATGATTTAAATGGCTGCTTCTTATAGATTTGGTTTTGGTTTATTTTATTTTAATTTTTTTCCAGGTTCGGCGCTTAGCCATGGAAGTTCGCCAACTGGCCTCATCTAAGCAGATTACTGTTCTAAACGGAAACTCTGGCCAAAGTTAGTATCCTGTGTTGATTTCTCGGCTTCTAGAGTTCACAATTTCCTAAGCAATTCTCTTCCTGTCGCCTTGTCACAGGTAACTTAGCATCTTTAGTAATGCCAGCTGCTGCTTTGGGAGCTTTGGGTTATGGATACATGTGGTGGAAGGTAGCACTGCACATCTTTTTACATTCATTTGTTCCCTTGGACCAGTCTCATTGAGATTTTACTCTCCGCTGGTTGATGAACATTTACTGAACACTCATTTTTCCTTTCTATATGTTGACTCTTGATTCTGTGTCTTTTACATGTAGGGTCTTTCATTTTCAGACTTGATGTATGTAACCAAGCGCAACATGGAAAATGCTGTTGCAAACTTAACAAAACATTTGGGCAATGTGTCTGAGGCTCTTGCGGTAAATATATGTTGTTTTCTGATTGTAGTCACTGCATCCATCGTTTTCTATTCATGCATCCTAGTGACCAATTATGTTGAAGGATTTGGTGACTGGTAGTGATTGCTATTTTTTTATTGGTAGTTATTGCAACCATCATGTTTCTACATTCAGGTATCCTGGGGACTAGATACATCAATGGACTTTTAGTCTCTTATATAGTTGAACTGCTGATGGTGATTTTTGTTGTAAGACTCATGAAGTGGTTATTTGTTGTGGTTCTCTCTTATATCTGTTTATATTTTATAACTTTTGCCATTGTTACCCATGTTATTTTACCATGTTTTGTTTGACTGTTCCTAAGGCAATTTCAACATTCTCATGCAACCGCATTGATGCAGAGTATTTCAGTATAAGTGAGATTTCTAATTAGATTGATTTTTTATGTAATGCTTTCTGATCAGGCAACAAAAAGACACTTGACACAGAGAATAGAGAACTTGGATGGGAAACTCGATGAACAAGTAGAGATTTCCAAGTTAATTAGGAATGAGGTACATCTGAAGTACACATAGTACTTTTTCATATTGATCTTCAAGTACTTGCTCTATAATGCATAGGGATTTTCTCTAGCTAGCAATCTTGGGGATCAACATATGATCTGAGCTCATTGAAATAGAATGCATAATAAAATATTTCCTTATGTGACCATCTTGCAGAATACTCATTCCAAAATTTTGAACATGTGAAACAGGTCAGTGATGTCCGTGGTGATCTGTCCCAAATTGGCTTCGACTTGGATGAGCTACAGAGATTGGTTTCTGGTTTGGTGGGTTGCTTTCCGAAATATTTTGATATTTTTAATATAATCTACTCACGTTTTGTGGAAATGTTATTATCCAACAATCTGCTAATCGGTACAGTTTCTACAATAAATTTGAGCTTCATGTGGTTGATGCCTTAAGGCAGAGTAGTTATCAAGGCGGATGCATTAAGATTGGGCTCCTTACCATTTATTAGTCATGATAAGACCATCCATTTACTGCTAATAGTACAATTATTATAGGAAACTTGGGGAACTATATATGTAGGATGCTCCAGATGTGTCAGTTGGTGGCGAGGATGACATTCTTCAGTTAGGTTGTGTTTGGATTGATGGATTTAAAGTTAAGGATTCCAAGTCCATCATAACAAATCCATTGAGCTTGTTTGGATAAATTTGTATTGCAATGGGTTTCAAATCCTTCAACTCCCATTTTGAGCTGCTTTTGGAGTCATTTTGATGGATATGAAATCCATCAAATTTGAAGTCATTAGAAATTCTTCCCCTCAAATCCTTCAAATCCAAATCCCTCAGGCCTCAATCCAAATGAAACCTTAGATTTTTCAATTTTGTGATTGTAAATTTTTCTTTCGGCTGGTCTTCATATCAAATGTCTTCATATCAAATGTAGGTAGTATTCTAGATATTATTTCATCTTGAATACTATTTCTGTCTGATCTCAACTGCCTGTATAGTTGTGAAGTTTGGAGTTCACAACTCAAACTAGGCTGCTTCCTCTATCTTTATTGCCTTCTTGGTTCTATGATGCTTGGAATACATGATGTGGTTCAATGTGCTAACAATATTGCCTGATGCTACGAACACAAAATGTACTTTCGATGAGCTAATAATATTGCATGTTTATATATGCGTGGAAATTTCTGCCCTGAATGTTGATAATCATCCTTAATATGCACTTGGTCAGTAAATTTGCATTTTCAAGTTGCTTGTTATCAAATTTACATTCTCATGTTGCTTGTGCCATTGCTTTCCTATTTCCCCTCTGATCCTTTATTTGGATTGCAGGATGGCAAGTTACTTTCACTGGAAGGCCAACAGGTGAAATACTCTCACATTGAAAATCTGAACTGAGAAAGCTTCTAATATACTTAAAATGAATTCTATCTCTACTTTGTGACCTTTTCAAGATTTTCAGAAGATTTTGTTGCACCGGCTTTTCTATTGACTAAGCCAACCCTGCAAATACGACTTCTGTATTGTATCTCTGAAATTGTATTTAAATATTAATTTTCTTCCTTACAACACTACAGGAGCTTGCAAACGCTGGGGTAATGTACCTGTGTGGCGTTGTCAATGGACGAAAGGTTAAAATGCCTGAAATTGTTCAGGTTTGTTATTCGTTCTCTTGTTTCTTCAATTTATCCATACAAGTAATATATGTCTGAATGACTGCCTAGCTTCATTATTAATCTAGATGAGATGCACCTTCCCAAAGGTGGTTTATGTATTAGAATTTAGAACCTTACTTTCTTGTAATGATATTGTTTCTTGATATTGTCCCATGAATGCCTCGATGAGATGCACCAACCGAGTTCTGCTGGGGTCTGTTATTCTTGGGTCATTTTGTATAAAGCTTTTTTCTTTTGTTGTCCAAACTTTGGACCTTTCTTATTTAACTGAGCTAATGTTAGAATTTTCAGTGTTCAATTCTAATTTCTTGCCATTGTAAGTAAAATGTCTTTGGTGCTGTTGTGCAGGAACAACTTAAAATTGCTGGAAATTCAATGGTAATTCATCTATTTTCTACTGCTTTTTTTTTCCAGCAACGAAGTTTGGGCAGAAACTTAGAAAGAAATATGAAAATACATAAAGGATGTTGCTTGTATAAACCAGTGGGCAAACGAATGCTTGAGTGGCTTAAAGTTCGCAATCCCCTTTGTCATTTGTTTGTAACATTAGCCTCTATATTTTATTTCCTCCCACGTGTTTGAGGATAGAGGTGAGCTAATGGTTTGAAAGTCTAATAATTGTGGAGAAAAGATCATTCTACCTTCTGTGTTTAGATTATTGTTGGATGTATTTACACCTAAATATGTCTTATCAGGGAGAAAACATAAATAATGGTTTATAGTATTTGAGATCTATCATCTTAAGAAGCTGATTCATTCATCCTAACACGCTTCATAAAACAACTTCAATACAGGGTCTCAAGGAGTTAGCCGGGTTTCCTGAAAATTTATTACTGACAGACGGAGATGTGCAAGATGGTTCTGATAAGTTGAATAAAACCTTGATGAGGTATGTCGATTTGAAGCTTTTTATATCTCAACGTGCCAGAAGGCAATTTTGAAGTTAATTTTTTTTTTGATAATTGATGGGTGTAAAAAGAGCTTGTTTGTCTTCGTGCATGTGTGCATTTACTCCCTTGTTTGGTATTTTGAACACACTTGCAACCTTTTCCTGCATGCTAACTCATTGGTTAAAATGCAGAACTGGATCAAACAAGTGTTGACTGATACCCGTTTTGCTGTGCTCGTGGAGTAAGATTATTCAAGTAGCATAATCTCCTCGATTATCATTTTTCAGTGATGCGACGATGCTATTTCGCAAGTTAATCTTGGAATAGTGCTTTCAAGCGCTCTCATCTCTCATTTCTTCTTTGCCATGTTTATAGATTTCGAATTTATACGTGTTGAAATGTAGGAGCCACGAAAATCTAGTAAGTTTTGTGGAAATAGACGAACTAATGCCTCCCCGCATCATGTATAAATGCGTGTGAATCAAATTATTGGCAGTGGTGAATGTGTGATTATAACAGTTTGGCCTGGATTTATGTTCAATTATTCCATCTTTTATTTGGTTTCGGCGGCTGCTGGAGCATTCATCTTCTTATAACTGTGTTTATGTTATTTTTATTTATTAGATTAATCAGTAACTTTAGCCTTTTTTTTTTTCCGACTTCTTCCTCGAACAATGGTTCTGTGAAGTATTCGATTGAGCCCATTGCTTAAGGAACAATACGTGGTTAAGTTTGAAATTCATTAGATGCATTTTTGTTTTTTCAATTTTGACGAGAAGCGTAACGTTCGGACATGAATTCAAAATTCACGTTCAGGAGAAAAGAGAAAAAAAGCCCATTTCTTCAAGAAACTCAATTGTGAATTCTTTTCAACGATAAACTTGTATAGTATAAGCTAAAAATTTAGCTTACCGAACACGAAAGTGACAAATAAAATTATTTTGCGTGTGAGTTTTGTGCGCAGAAAATCAGAACAATTGTAAATTATTTATTATTCAATCTTAAGTTTATGTTCTTATAATTATAGGATTTGTTTTGTTTAATAATTATTTGAATATTGATTTAAATTAAGTTAAGATTAAATGGATATGTCCATCACTAAAAAACTTACAGGTGGAAAAGTTGAACGAAATCATTCCAAATATCCAATGTGTTAATTACATTTAAAATAAGATTTTACTATCAAATTAGTGTATTTCAAAAATTCAAGTGTCCATTTAATATTAATGGAAAAGCTTACATACTAAACTGAATAAGATTCTGACTTACTAATCTAATATAACATTTATTTTCAATCTTTCATCAATTCATTCTTATTTCCTGGACGTACTTTCAAAAATTTGCACTTTCATTTTTGATGAAAAATACAATTTTGTTTCTATTAGATAATTTAATAGAAATAGATAACTTATGATAAAATTGTAGAAAATATCATAAATTTGTAGTTATGCATACAAAGTTCTCAATTTTGTACAGAAGTAAGTTATGTTAAAAAACGTCATAAAATTTCAACAAAGAATGTTCACACTTGTATACTTCAACCTCTTACCAATGCTTTTAAAATCAGATAAGTGATAGTATCGCTTGCCTTATTGGTTACAAGTTTGACCTATTCAATTGTTATGATATCATCAAAAGCTATATTTAATTATATATATATATATATATATATATATATACGTGCGTGCGTGTGTATACAATATCACAAATATAAAAAATTATTAAAAAAATTGGACATGTACCCCCGTCTTTGGAGGCGCAAGGAGTATTGTGAGGGTTTGAATCATAAAATCGTGCATGGAGTGGTGTTTGTGCGCACTATTAAAAAAAGAAAGAAGAAAATATAAAACTTTGCCCCTCATTTTCAGTCCTTTTATAAAATTGTCCTGCGCAAAAGACTATTTCATAATAAATCAATTACAACAAAATTTATGCCATAGGTAGCCTACATCTCATATATTTCAAAATTGAGGGGTGGAAGAGACCTGAGAATTATTTCCAAGCCTTACTGAAAAACTAAAAGAACTCATAAAAAAAGGGAAAATTACAAAAAAATCCCCTGAGGTTTGGCGTGATTTCAAAAAATACCATGTGGTTTAAAAAATTACATATTGCACCCTACAGTTTCAAACTTTATTACAGTTTTCACCAACCGTTAGTTCAACTAACAAAAAATGATGATGTCAATCCAAAAATTCAATGAAAATCCCATTTTACCCTTGTGCCACTATTCAATAAAATTGAGTTGACAAATTTACCCTTGGACCTATTTGTAAACTTTTTGAAATCTTGAGGTTGGAGTTTAAATTTGGCACTAATATATTTCTTTAATTATTTTAAAGTCATCTTTTACTATTTTACCCCTGTACCTATTTGTAAAATTTTCAAAATCTTGAGGTTGTAATAGATATATATTGTACTTATATATTGCAATAGTGTCTTTGTGTGTAGGTTACGTATACATGGTACTTTTTCCTTTTTTTGATTTTTTATTTCTGGTTTGGTTGTTTTTAAATCATTTTTATGTGCTTTTGATGGCCTTAAGAACATGATCATGATAATGTGCAAATCGAACACATTATATTTAACCCCTTGACACTTTCTACATACTTACAAAATAACCACCCAAGTTTGGTGAATATTGCATACAAAATACCTTCAAGTTAGGCCTCATTGCCTAATCCAACTACATACAAAATACTTCTAATTCGAACTGCAGATTGAATACATTACATTTAACCCCTTGACATTTCCTATATATTTACAAAATAACCACCTAAGTTTGGTGAATATTATATACAAAATACCATCAAGTTAGGTCTCATTGCCTAATCCAACCACATACAAAATACTTCTAAGCCCCATAAATTATACCCAATCAAGACAAAAGAAATTGAGTTCCAAATCACCCATGGCTATAGTTTTCAATCTATTTTTAACATTCCCAACGACAAGTTAAATAAAAAAGTAGTAATAGAAGTTCAACACTTGTTTAGTCGGCATGAGGAGGTCCTCCCTCTTCATCTCTTGCAGCAACATCACTTGTAGATGCTCTCTCTCTTTCTTTCTCTTCTTGACTTGCCGAAACATTTCAACCAAAGGAGTATTCGGATCAAAGTCATCACCAGCAGACCTCCTTTGCCAAACAATAGGGGAAAATTGAAATATTAAAAATTCTTCAAGGTGTAGTTTGAAAGTAATTTTATTGTACAGGGGGGAATTTGTAATCAATATTGCAACAGTTTAGTACCTGTCTATTCACTATTGACTGGCCAACAACATCTGGGCAAGTCCTTTTGTTATGTCCAAATGCACGGCAGATACTGCATCTTAAGACATTTGACCTCTTTCCTTGTGTGACACTAGGGCCTTCACCTTGCTCTCGTTTCCTATTCTTCTTTGTCCTTCCTGGAAGCTCTTGCATTCAAATCAGTTGGCTAAAATGCAGGGTCCGGAATAAGATGAATCACCTCTCTATATGCATCTAAGAATTTGGAAGTATAATGGCAAACATCCGTGTGCGCCTCAGGTGATTCCCTCCTATGAGCTATTGCCACCATAGCATGTTTGCAAGGAATTTCACTCAAACACCATTCTTTGCAATCACAATTTTTTTGAGACAAATCTACAATGTAGTTAGTAGCCTTCTCTCTTACTTCAAACTCCATTGCACTACTAACAGTCAGATGACACCCAATTACATCTTCCTCGATAGAATTTATTTTTGCAACAATTTTTTCACAAATTGCACTACGCCAACCTAAACCTCTTGTGTTCCTAACCCTTAACCTGCTCATCAACTTAGATCTAATACCATCTAAAAGTGTTAAGATTGGTTTAGATCTAAGTTCACCAACCCACGCATTGAAAGATTTAGCAATGTTATTAGTAACATGGTTGTTTTTCAAACAATTGTCATAAGCATGTGTCATCACATATTTCCACCAAAACATTTCTTCCCAAATAACTCAACTTCCAACTGAAAGACAAAACTAATTGTGCTCCACTTAATTCATCACTAAACTCATTAGAAACATATTTCAAAAGATCATCAAACCGATACAAGTTTGGATCAACATTTCGTATCATTCTGCTCTTTCCATTAAAGCGCAGAAGCAATTCAAGCCACTCAGGTTCCATATCTGCTCATAAGTAACAAAAAAATCAAATAAATAACAAGAATACCACCAAAAAAAAGGAAAAATAAAACCACCAGAAAATATGACAAATGCCTCCTCAAAGTTTGTTCTACCTTACACCCGATACCCTCTGCTTTCTAAAGTTTTACCAAAAAAAAAGACTACAGAAAACTCGTAAAAACATGATTTCTACAAGTTGTAATGATACATTTCACCACAAATGTTGAAAAACATGCCATGCCGCACAAAATACACATCATCGGACGTCAAAACAACTTTAAAAATCGACACCATCACCACGCAATATCAAAACAAAAGAAAAAATAAATCTACAATCACAAACCCTAAATATGGCATATTTTCCAAAAATAACATATTTCAAGTAAAAATCGGAGTATATATGTAAAATATCATACATTTGAAGGAAAAATACCCACCTATTTGATTTTTTCTGTTTTTTTTGTTTTTTGGTTTTTGGTCCCCAAATAGCCTTTGATTTCAGTGGCTGAAGAGCAAACCCAGATGTATCCCTAAATAGCCTTCAATTTCGGAACAGTTTGGCGTCTTTCACAGCAGGCGAACCACTGAAAGTGAAGGAGAAAGAGAAAAAAAAAATAACCAAAGAAGAAAGAGAGAGAGAGAGAGAGGAAGTTATGTTGAAATTGGAATGCAAAACCAAGGGGTTTTACTGCCTAAGACTCCTAGGGCAAACTCGGGTCTTCACATTTTTTTTTTGATTCTTTGTTTAACGTTTTCTGTTAAGGGCAAAATAGATATTTCACTGTTTCTGTTAAACTTAACGGTTGACCAAATGTCAGAGGTGCAATATGTAATTTTTTAAACCACAAGGTGTTTTTTGAAATTGGGCCAAACCTCAGGGGTTTTTTTGTAATTTTCCCTAAAAAAATGGCGTTACATTAAAAGACTCACAATCTTCAACTGTCCACGTCGCCATATCTTGGGATTGCAACATTCTTACAGAAAATGCTAGCCCGAACCTAGTTTGATCGAACCTTAAAAATCATATGATAAGTACATTGCAATTGTTAAGTGACTGATTACTTCCCCTAAATTATCAACAAATCAGAGGGAAGTATAAAACACTCACCCTGTGATTAATACTGATTCGATCGAGCCGGACTTGAGCTAGAATCTCCCACCTGCCCATATCAAATTCATTGCATATTGACATTGAAATGAGCAATTTTGTTTGGAAACCTATTCTTTTACATCCTCAATAAGAAACAACCTGATGTATTTAAGGAAAAAAGAAAAAAAATACAAGACAACAACATGAAAGTATACTATCGTATTTTTTTTTCATGCAGCTATAGTATATAGATGATCCAATTTAGCCAACAGTTACAACACAAACAATTAGTTGTAGAACCAATAGGAAAAAAAGTAGAGACCAAAGCAGTACCAATTTGTGAAATGAATAATTACTTCTCTATCTTAAGCCGATTTAATAGAAGGTCAATTCAGACACTGATAGGGTTCTGTGCACCTGCATTAGATAGACAAGAATTAGAGAAGTAAAGTAATGCTAGTGAACCTCACGATCTCCACTCGATTTGATGAGTAAGTGCAAGCAAGTCTTACCTCTACTAGAGATGTGTACTTATCAACAACGTAAGGTGAATCCTTTAAGGAAGTGACACGAACTTTAAGGGTATCGTTTGCCAAGGCCTCTTGTTCCTCTTGTATTTTCATCGCCGAGGACTCAAGATCAGAATTACAATCACGCAACTCAAGCATTTCTAGAGTTGGAATATTACCAATTTCAGAAGGGATGCATCTTAAGAAAAATTGATGGAGTCGTAAGTGCTGTAGCTGGGGGAAGTGAGTGCTCTTCACCAACCAATGGCCTAAACTACAAGCATTAATAAGTAGAAACTTCAATGCTTTGAATTCCCCTTCGTTTGGTTCCCATATTGAGCCCCTAAAGGCAAAAGATTTCAATTTTAGCACTTCAAGGTTGGGCAGTTGGCCAACAATTGTCATTTTATCCCAAGACATTTCAAAGGCACCCAAAGTCAGCTTTCTGAGAGTACAAGGGAAAGCAAAATTCACTGGCAAATAATTTGTACCATAATCCTCGCAACAACATTTCAATATTTCAAGTTTTTCTAAGTAAACGAAATTGGTGAACTCAGAGGGTGACCATATGGCACAATCATATATAATTCCTAGTTTCTTCAAATTCGGCATGACTCTGAAGCCCTCTTCAGAACATCCGAAACCTCTTGCTTTTGAAAGTGTTTTTAAGTTTACCAAAATAATAGGATCTTTACTTCTATTTCGTGAAAGAATAGGGCAAGGGCAAACACCTTCATCAGTCAAGAGATGCCTCAACTGTGTCATTTCCCATATGGTGGATGGTAGGTAGAAAGGTGTTTGGAATGGAGATTCATAAAATCTTGTTCCTCGATAAACAATCAAAGTCTGAAGATCACGAAATTTGGATATTGATGCAGGAAAATTTTCCGGACCTCTATATAGGAAAGCAAGGTACCTTAAGTGTACTAGCTCTGGCATTTCAGTTGGAAATTCATAAAACCTTACTGTGAGAGCATCCAATACCCTAAGCAGTCGACAACTCAAGGTAAAAGATAGTAGTTGTTTAAATGACCGGTCCTTGGAGAAATATAGAAGAGAACGAGCAGATGGGTCTTGAACAAAGTCTGCGAGGTCATATAAAAATTCATTTGCAAGAATACTTATTCTGCGTTGATCGTTAATGTTACCTTCTGGAAAAATGAGAACACTAGGACTCAATATTTGAAGGAACTTGTCCGCGTGAGCCTTTTTTATGCAAAATTCCCGCAACAAATCATGGATGGTGCAAGTTCTAATTCCACCCATAAGACTTTTTGTACGAACCACAATGAGACTTCTATCGACGAGATCTTTCAAATAATCCTCTGCCACTTCCTCCAAGCTATCGTGGTTTAATGGTTTTATAAATCCCTCGGCAATCCATAGCTTGGTAAGTTGGGAGACAAAAATCACATGATCTTCAGGAAAAATTCCCATATAAAGAAAGCATGCTTTCAAATGATGAGGCAATAAATTATAACTCAAGGACAAAATCTCCATGACTTGATCATCACTTTCAGTTATTGCTGACATTACGTTTTCCGCAATGTGTTGCCAGTACTCGAGCTTCTTGCTTCCTTCAGAGAGGAGGCCTCCCACCACGACAATCGCAAGTGGAAGCCCTTTGCAATTTTGCACAATCTTCCTTCCAATTTCATCAAATGGAGAAGGACAACATTCTTCCCCAAATACCTTCTTACGTAATAGATCCCAACTTGCCTCTAAACTTAGAAGCCTCATGTGATGAACAAAGCCATTAGAGTTGGCATAACTAGCCACTTCTGACAGACGAGTAGTCAAAATGACCCTACTTCCATTATGATCATTAGGGAAGTACTGACTGACCTCATTCCAAATTTGGGTATCCCAAACATCATCAATTACGATGAGGTATCTCCTCATCTTCAGACTTCTGTATAGAATCTCTCCTAATTGTTCGATGCTCTTTTGATGTGAATCGCCTGCCCCATGTCTTGTGGAATCTAGCAGCCTAAGAAGGACTTGTCGCACATCATATTGCTGAGACACGACCGCCCAAGCACGAACATCAAAATGCAGCTCAATAAGCGAGTCATCATATAGATTTCTAGCGAGTGTCGTCTTACCGCTACCACCCATGCCCACAATAGGGATAACGTCGAGTTTAAATTCCCATCCAGTTAGTCGATCTTTGATATGCAACAAGTCTTCATCGACCCCCACTGCAGTCTCGTTGGGGACAACAGATCTTGAAGAACCAGCAATAGTCAAAGAATTCTGAGCTGGTTGCAGATCTTCTGCTTTCCCATCCTTGATCTTAGACAGAGATTCCAAAATGGAATCAAATTTATCAATTATCATCTCTAGCACTCCCAACTTTAGGTCCATATGCTCCACCGACCTCGGAAGAAAGAAGCTCCATATCGAAGGGGCTCGTCTTTGATGTGTATGGCGTTGTACGATATCTTCAGCTTCGTATGATGCATCTCTGATTTGCCCTTCAAAATCATTGATCGTCAAGCTGATATTTTGTGAAGAATCTTCAAGAACGGCTAGCAAGCAATGAGCCTTCTCCTTGAGAGATGTAATCTGTTGCACAGGCTGGGGGATCTGCTCTAGTGTTTGTAAGAGAGAAGTTAGAGCAGCATAATGAGCCATCTCTATTCTCCTCCACAGCGCGCACCTAAACACAGTATGGATTATTGAACCCTATTGGAAGTTATCAGACTTCTGAACTAACACGTCTTTTTAGCAATTCCATAGGCATATAGGAATTACCATGGCAAGAAATGAAGAAATATACATGTACTACTAACCTCGCAAATTGGAATTGTTTTATATAGATGCAACTGGCTTGAAGAAAACTGTAAGCTACGTCCAATACAGTGATGAACATACATTAAACTAAAAAGCAACTTGTTTTCTTGATTAATTCATACAAGCAGCCACATTAAGAAAGTTCGTATAATCGTATTGTCAACGTACCCTCCATATAATGAGTGATATATTACTATCATGCAGTCAAGTTGTCTGATAACACACACACACACACACACACGTATAATATATAGATACATATCTTGATCAATTACGTTGTGTGACATTATTCATGTTATTTTATGCAAAAATCCACGAGGCCGACGAGAGAATCATTCATAATTTCATATAATCGATCGTAGTACGTTGGTGAATGCGGATATTTGAAAATAACAAGAGAAACAAAAACATTTAAGCCCAGCTGTGAAGAGAAGTTTTACTTTCTGTATTATGTAAAAATGCCGGTAAAGTATACATGTATTGTATGGCGACACTAATTTCCGTGTACTAAATGGATTCAGATTAAATCTAAATTTTCAAATCCTGATAGAAATCAATGAACAAGAGCAGGTTCGAATAGGATATCTTTTGAAATTAATTACATAATAATCAGCAGTTTCACAGTTAATTTTTACGCAAGATATACGTGTTGGGTGCAAACTAATTAATATTTATACTATTATAAAAGTAAGGAGCGTTTTAAAACACTTCTTATTTAATTTTAACTAAAATATCATTACGACAATTTTATTTTTAAGGATAATTATATAAAGGAAGAATCACGGGTAACACTCTAAATCTTTTTCTTTCTCTCTAAATTGATAACTCTCTCATCATTTAATTTTTATTTTTATCCATATCTTTACATATTTCATATTTTTAACTTAATTTTCATTCTTTATATTAAAGTTTCTTTGATATTTTTTCTTAAGATCCTTTGATTTCTTTGGTTCATTCAATTCACGGTTTAAATGTTTTTTTTTTTATCTAATCAATCTTTTATAAATATATTTTCTACTTCTACATTTTTTTATTTTCATTACTTTTTTTTTTGTCATTACTTTATTACTCAAGTTCTACATTTATTTGCTTGAAGTTTTATTTTATTCGAATTTCCATTTTATACTCTGTATTTGAATTAAACGATTTGTTGGATATTGATTGGTACGCCTTTTTAAATTGATCAAATTCATTATTTTTTCTATCAGAGTCTTTATTTTTTAAAAATATTTTTACTAGAAATAGTCATTTCAAATAACAAAATATTTTATTTTTGTTTTTACTTTTTTTTATCCATCGAAGATCTGTTTTCAATATTTGGTTTCTACAATCATGTTTTGATAAATATATTTTAAGTAATTTCTGTAACTCTAAATTTTTTGTGTTTTTTCTTTGTCATTATTTTATTATTTAAATACCTTGTTTGCTTTGTATTGGTTTTTTACTCTCCCTCTCTCTCTCAACTTTTTAAAAAATTGAGGGACTGTGTTGGTCCCTTGCATTCTAATTTTTCCCCCCATTTTCATTCACATATGTGTGAGTACTTATTTACCTATTAAATTTGGCATTTTAGGAGAAATGTTTGTATGTGATTTTATTAACTAATGAGTGTTGAATTTATATATTGATCTATTTAATATTCAAAGTATGGACATGATTTGTACCAATGATTTTTCTTTTGTTATTTGCTCCCCCCCCCCCCCCCCTCCACCTCTTTTTAAGTGTATGCTCTATAAAGCTACGTATGTGTAAAATATATTAATAATAAACAAATTAATATAATAGTTCATTTTGTCCCATTTTTATATATTTTTTAATTTTAATATTCCTCTCATTATATCTGTGCATTAGTCCCTGTTCTATAATCAATTTTAATTTCATATAAATATTTGTAATAATAAATTGAGTATTTGAAATTTATTAATATTATATTTTTCCTCACTTGATCGATACTAAACAAAAATTTGATAAATATTATATTTTTAACGTACATATAATTAACGGTAATATTAATATTTGTCAATATCTTGATTGAATTTTATTATATTAATGCTTTTGTATAACGACAGAAAAAAATATATTTTTCTGTGAAAAATGCTACTTTATAAAAGTTAATTAATGATTGTATCAATTTGAAATATCGGAATCAAACTCGTAAGTTTTTTCAACAATGATATCTTATGTTGTTTAATTGTTGAATTTCATTAGTAATTTGTCATATCTAAAATCAAGTGATTGTATTTAAAAGAAGGGCATAATTGATGAGAAAAACAATTACTTATTTTTTTTTAATGAAATATGTTGTATATTTGAACAAATAAATTGCAACAGAAAATAAAATTCAAGATATTCATTTTGGAACACAAGAAATATTATCTTTAAAAAGAAGTCGTGCATAATACGGGTATAAATCATATTTATAAAACCATCTAAAGATTTACTGTTGTCTGACAGCATTCGTTGGATTAATTATATTTAGAAAGTTTGAAGAGGTGCATTAATTATTATGAATTATGATTTAATTATAAAGAGATTGAGAATTGTTTTTTAAAATTTTGTAAAGACAAAAACATAAGTAGATCGATATTTTGTCGATGGTTTTTGATTGTGATGGCAATAGCAAGAAACAAACTATTGGGATTTATTTTAATTAAAGAAAATAAAGAAAAAATATAGTAGTACTAGAAATAATAATAATAATGATGATGATGATGATGAGGAGGAGGAGGAGGAGGAGGAAAGAAAGAAACAAGGAAGGAAAGAAATAAAATAATAATAATAATAATAATAATAATAATAATAATACAATTTGTATTATTATTATTATTATTATTAGTATTTTCTTTCCTTTTGTATTATTTGTATTATTATTATTATTATTAGTATTTTCTTTCCTTTTGTATTATTATTATTATTTGTATTATTATTATTATTATTATTATTATTATTATTATTAGTATTTTCTTTCCTTTTGTATTATTATTATTATTTGTATTATTATTATTATTATTATTATTTTCTTTCCTTTTGTATTATTATTATTATTATTATTATTATAAGAAATAAAAGGTTTAAGAATGTTCGTATAATGGTATTGTCAACGGACCCCCCATATAATGAGTGATATATTACTATCATGGAGTCGTCTAATAATACACACACACACACCGACGCACGCGTATAATATTTTGATACATATCTTGATCAATGACGTGGTGTGACATTATTCATGTTATTTTATTCAAAAGTCCACTAGGCCGGCGAGAGGATCATTCATAATTTCATATAATCGATCGTAGTACGTTGGTGAGTGTGGATATTTTTAAATAACACGAGACCCAAGAATATATAAGCCCAGCCGTGAAGATAAGTTTTAGAGTTAAATTTATTTTTGGTCCCATAAGATTTAGGTTGTGCCACATTTAGTTTCATAATATTCGTAATTTTAAAATTAGTTTTATAGGATTCAATTTTGGGACAATTTTAGTTCCTACCGATGACCTACTTCAATTTTTTGGCGAAAAAAGTCGATGTGGCAGGCGAGATGGATGATATGACCATTTAATTGATGACATGGTGTAAGTTGACAATAAGATGGCGTGAGTAGATGATTGTACTGTACGTTTTGGAGAGAGTTGCATACAGAGGCACATAAGTTGGCAGGGAGATGGCGAGTCGCAAAAAAGATGTTGATGTGGACCTTGGGCGATGATGTTTGCGACGGACGAGGCTAGTCACAAAACTGGTTCATTTTTTTAGTATTTGTGACCAATCGTGTCCATCGTAAATGTCGTCGAAAAAAAAAAAAGAGGGTGGCGCTATAGTCCTTTTGGCACTATAGTTTACATTACGATTTGATAATCAAAAAAATTAAAAAAATTACCTGTAAAAATGAAAAAATTAAACAAAAAAAAAGGACTTTATTGCACTTTTAGGAGAGTTAATATACCACTTTTTACATTAAGGACACATTTATTGGTGATGGAAAATGTGGGACATGCAAAACACTCCAGTGGAAAAAAATTCCGTCAGATTTCCGTTAGAAAAAATCTAACAGATAATTTCGGTGGAAATTCCGTCGAATAGTAAAAATAAATGTTTTAAAAAAATTTGAGGGAATTTCGGTGGAATTTTTACCCCAAAAAATTGAAAAGAAAAAAATTAAAAAAATCTGGGGGAGTTTCGGCAGAATTTTCCCTTAGAAAATTCAAAACAAAATTAAAAAAAATCCGACGGAATTCCGGCCGAATTTTCCCCTGAAAAATTCAAAAAGAAAAATTAAAAGAAAATCCGGTCGAATTCTGACAGAAATTTGCTCCTGAATTTTTTTTATTTTATAATTTTGGTCGACTTATATCTTTATTTTAAATTACAAAATATTAAAATAAGTTTTAACATAGCCTAATGGTACAATATAAAACCCTCTTAGATACAAAAGTAACTTTATTTTTTAAAAAAAAAATCTGGGGGAATATTCTGGCATAATTATTCTGCCGAAATATTTTGACAGAACTCTGGCGGAAAATTCCGCTAGACTTTTTTGTTTTTTTAAATTCGGTTGAATTAAATATTAAACAAAAGTAATCATAGTCTAATGGTAAGGCTACAACTCTTATATCCCAAAGGTCCAAGGTTCAAATCCATTTGGATGCAAAACTAATTTTAATTTTTTAAAATTCTCTTTTTGCAAAATTGTATGGGTAAATATATATCCATATTAACTATTATTATTTATAATATGTCTTAATTATTTATAATATATTTATTGATTATATGGTATAATATAAATACATTGAAAATCTTTTAGTTTTTTTAAAGGAAATAAAATTACCAACTTTATGTAGTATAATAATAATAATAATAATAATAATAATAATAATAATAATTTCAAAAAAAATATCAATAAACAAACTTGGAGTTAGTTTAGTGGCAAATGATTACATTTCTATCCAAGATGTCCCCAATTCAATGTATCATCAAAATAAATTGCAATGTATGTCAGTTATAACAAATTTGTGTCAAAAAAATTCATTAGTTGTAATTAATTGAATATTGAAATTTGTGTATACAATTTAGTCATATTTTTATATATAATCCACTTATTTACAAAAGAAATTTATATATATATATATATATATATAGACACACATACAAATATACATAGGTATTGTATTTTTTTATAAATAACACCTAAAGTTCACATAAGTTTATTTATTTATTATTGACGTGGCATAATTTCGACCTGACTTCTCGACCGCTTCTCCCGCGATGTGCTTGTTGGTTTCCTCGCTCGAGGTCTTTGGGAACTTTCCCGATCGGATGCTGTATATCGACCGGTTTGGCAAACCTTTCCCCCCGGCGAGTCCGGCCGGACGATTCAGCCCCTCGAACCTAGCTCCTCGGCCTATTTGATTGATTTCATGATTGACTAGGGCCATACCGGGTCCAACAAATCCCTGGTGGCATTAAATGATTCGTCGGATTAGGGTATGGGGCTGCCACCAAACCCCGTACCTCATTAATGGGGTGCCAACTAATGCCTATTGACCCTATCCTTAGGCTTATGGATCGTTCACATCAGCCTTTGACGACCTACTTGGCCTAGCGGCCCCACAGAGCGTGGTCTTCATGGACATACTATAAATACCTTTGCATTTATGGTAAGAGATTTCATTAATTACTTTCAACGCCCTTACTCTGCTCGGATAAATATAAAACTGATCAACTAACTTAAGCATCGGAGGGTCTTAGCCAAGACCCATTTCGGCTAGCTCACGTTGCCTTTCCCTTGTTGCAGATTAACTTCCCGATCAAACATGCACCTTCATTTACTCGCTCGACCGGAGTATACGATCGAGGTCGACCAGTTCCCAAAATTGACTCGCATTAATTATTTTTAGATATTTGTAAGTTATAAAGATAGGATATCCATTAAAAAATTCATGTGTTTTATTTGAATTAATAATTTATTATTTATCATTAGTATAATATGAACTGTTTATTTTCATTTCTATATATCTTATAATGCATGAAATGTAATGCATGTGATTATTAAAAATTAGTATAATCTTTTAAGGCTTCCTTTGCTTCGCGAGATTCGTTGATCGGAACTTGTGTATTGACTCAAGATTAGCCAAGATTCAAGCCAATTATATTGGTTGTTTGGTATCCATGATTAACTGAATGGGATGATCGTACGTATTATGCAGATAGTGGTTTGGTATCCAAGATTAAATAAGATTGAACCAATATTAGAATACAATTTATGTTTTTACCCTCGATTGTTAAAATTTTTCAAGGCTTATTTTTCAAATTATGCCTTAGCCATCTTGCAATAATAATAATAATAATAATAACGATAATAATAGTAGTAATAAAAAGAATAATAACAATAACAATAACAATAACAATAACAACAACAATAACAATAATAACATTAATAATAATAAAATCGACAACAACAACAACAACAATAAGAATAATAATAATAATAATAATAATAATAATAATAATAATAATAACAACATTAATAATAATAATAATAATAATAATACTAAAATGTATTTAAAATTCAAATAACATAGAATATAAAACTTATTAGATTTTATTTGGATATATTTTTTAAATATTTTAAATATTTTAATTAGGTTTATTGAAGACAAAATAATTTAAAATTGGACTAAATTATATGATGAAAAAAAAATAGATAACAAAGTAAAATAAAAGATAGTGAATAAAGGTAAGGGAGAGAAAAATAAAAAGAAAATAGATATCACGTTAAAGAAAAGAGAGCGAAAAGTGAGAAGAGACAAGTAAGATGAGCGAAATAAGGAGGAAAAAAAAATGGGATGAACCAAAGACACCAAAAGTAGTTATTAGATGTGTCTAATGCTTTATTGATTAGCACTACAAGAAAACGCTCAATTTTCGGCCGAATATTCCGGCGAAATTTTTCAGCGGAATTTTTGGAGGAAAATTAAAAAAAATAAAAAATAATAATTTTTAAAATTTTTGGCGGATTTTTGGCTGAAATTCCGCCGAAAAATTTAAAAAACTAAAAATAAATAAAAAATAATATTTTTTAAATTAAAAATAAATAAAAAATAATAATTTTTAAATTTTTCGGCGGATTTTCGGCGGAAATTCAGTCGAAAAATTTTAAAAATTAAAAATAAAAAAAAATTTAAATTAAAAATAAATAAAAAATAATATTTTTTTAATTTTTCGACGGATTTTCGGCGGAAATTCTGCCGAAAAATTTTAAAAATTAAAAATAAATAAAAAATAATATTTTTTAAATTAAAAAAAATAAAAAATAATAATTTTTAAAATTTTTCGCCGGATTTTCGGAGGAAAATCTCCCCGAAAAATTTGAAAAATTAAAAATAAATATTTTTTAAATAAAAAATAATAATAATTTTATATATTTTTAAAATATATTAAAATTTAAAAATTTGATTTTTATTTGAATTATTATAATAAAATTATTATTATTATTATTATTATTATTAGAATGAAATGAATTTTTGTATGCTATATATATTTATATAATATTATGTATTATATATATAAATTTTTTAAAAATTAAAAATTATTAAAATTTTCAATAAATAAAAAAGTATTATTATTATTAATTATTTTTATTTGAATTGTTGTATGATATAAATATATAATGTATTGAATTGTGACAACAAAATGAATATAGTTCAACGATAAGGGAGTTGTTTGCCAACTGAGAGGTCGAAGGTTTGACTCCCAGCGGCCCCAAAAGCTGGGATAATATCGGGCGTGTGTACGCACGCGTGTGCGAGCTGGGGCGAGGTCCCGTGTTCGACTCCTAGGTTGGGCAATTGAAATTTTATTTTCAAAATATATAAATTAAATTTCGCCGGAATTTCCCGTCGAAATTCCGCCTAAAATTTGAAAAAATTTCGGCGGGAAATTCCGCCAAAAAAAAAAATATATATATATATATATATATTTTTTGGCCGAAAATCCGCCAAAAAATCACTACCGACGAAGGTTTTTTCGGGAGATTGAATTCGCCGAAATTTATTTTTTCCGCCGAAAATTTCGCCGAAAAAATTGTATTTTCTTGTAGTGTAGGTCGAAATAAAAAAAATTATTTTCAATTGTATAATCATAATTTGCGGTCTAATTCACAAATATAAGAATATTTGACGTTATGGAATCATGTATTAGCAATTAAATTTGACTATGCATGTTTATGTTGTTCGTCTTTTAAAATATTTTTAATAGTAGCACCCATATTGGTTCACATCATGAACAAATTGAAAAAAAAAATACAAGGATATGTATATATGTATATATTTATTTATAAAAAGAGCAGCATATTTGTATGTTTATTACATGTTCCAACACGAATAAAACTATTAACAAAAATTGAATTTTATAAAATTATATCAAAAAAATTAATTAATTTAAAAATGAAATATTATTAAAAGCACATAAAAGTTTTATTATACATATAAGTTATTTTTTTCAAATGTCATTTATTGGATATAATTAATAGATACAACTAAATTAAAAATAATTAGATATATAAACAGATATGTATATGGAGCGGATATTAAACGGATACGAATAAGAATATAAGTAAGTTAACAAATAAGAATATGTAATAAGTATAAACAATATTTTGCAAATAGTATTTTAAAAAAATTAAAATAAAGTTGACAAAATAAAAAAATGTAACAAGTATAAAACAAAATGGTATATTAATAAATTAAAATAAGAATAATCAAACGAATATATAATAAGTATAAAACAAAATAAAACATAGCACAACTTTTTGCAATAGCTTAGTGGTTGAAGGTTTGACAAACAAGCTTAAGGTCACGAGTTCAAATCCCCAAACTTCAGAAATTTGTATATTTTGGGGTACTATTCCAACGGTGATGGCGGCGGGGGCTCGGCGGACGGTGGACGGCAACGATGGGTGCCCAATCGGCGGTGGGGACCGGCCCCGTTTTTTCCGGCGGATACATTTCCTCTAGAATTTGCATTTTCCGGTGGAAATTCAGTTGGATTTTTCCGTCGGAAAATGCGCATTTTCCTATAGTGATGAACTTCATTTTCTTTGGTAATGTTAGGACTGCAGTCAATTTTGTGGCCATTTTTTGTGGAAAATGACACATGGCACACATTATCACCGAAAAATGACGTGGTGCACATGTGACGCACACATATGCATTTTTGGCAACGATGTGTGCGCCACGTGCCATTTTCCTACAAAAATGGCTGAAAAATTGACCGGAGTCCTAACATTACAAAAGAAAATAAAGTTCTTGTCCTATATTTGTCACCCCCAATAAAATGTATTCTCAATGTGAAAAACGGTATTTTAACTGTCCTAAAAATACAATAAACCCCAAAAAAACCTTTACTTCAATTTGGAAATGAACAGCAACAGCAACGGCAACAACATGGGCAGCAGCAGCAATTCCAACGAGGGCAGCGAAAGGAATCGATGATGGACAAGAGAGGAAGGGAGAAAGAAGAGGGAAGAAAATGGGTAGCTGCGGAGAAACAAGATATAGAAATGGAAAAAGAAGAAAAGAAGAAGGTGGACGTCGGGTTTAAATGTCCGGCCGGGGAAAGCCACCGAAAATTGGCCAGTCATATTTAACAAAAAAAAAAAGAAGAATAAAATTGTACACAGCAATGACTTTACTGCGAGGACTGCCGGAAAACGGAAAAAAAATTGAAGTACTCTGGCGGACAAATCCCACCAAATATCAGCTGGAAAATCAATCAAAATAATAAAAATAAAACGTTTTTGGCGACATGCGACAGCCACACCCGCCAAAAGTACTCGAAAACTACCCGGTGAAAACGATTGTCGGAAAGCTGCTAGACACGTTATTATAATTGAGTCAGATTCTTAGGTGAGAGATAATAGTTGAGTCAGATGGTGGTGCAATAAAGGACATTTAGGATTCACTCATTGCTCAAAATACAATATATATACAGCCAATCAAAGTCTAGGGGATAAATGTAAAGTTTAGGAGATATCGTGCTTCAATGTAACTGCGCCACTTTTTGGCGCTACTGGGCAAGGGGTGGCAAGTCTGGTAAAGGTGGCGGAGGCTTGTTATTTGGAAAATGACGACCTCTGGTCTCTATTCTCGTTTTCTTTCAATTTTCAATTGTCATGTGGCCATGTCCTCTCTCTCATCAGAGAAAACTCAGTAACTTTTCATTTAATTTTTAAAAATGCATAAATTGATGAAACAAGTGACCTAGATATTCTATGATGAGCTAATTGCATTAAACCCCCTGTGTTATTTGAAATTATCAAAAAAAAATCCTGAGTTATTTTAATTAACAAATAAACCCCTGTGTAATTTTTTAGTTGCCCACTACCCCAACTTAGGCTTTTTACTTCGTGAGCCTGTGAAATTCCAAATCTACCCTCTCCTACAACTAAAAGAAAGCTGCTGGAATTAGATTGAAGACAAAACACACACCCCATTCGAAAGAAAACCCTATCCCCCATTTTTGAAAATGCGAAATCTGTAGGCTTTGATATTTCATTTTGAAATTCAACTTTGTGAAGCAAGGAGCAGTTGGGCTTTACTTATTATTCACCGTGGAGGTTATAGTTTGAGGTAAAACTTTGGAATTTACAAATATGTTTTAAATTTCGTTGTTTTTGTCGAATAATATCATAATTTTTGTGGATTATTGTGTTGATAATGTTTATTTCTTGCACATGCTGGCGATTTTCTGTTGTATTTGTAGTTGGGTTTCAATTTTTTCTTTGTTTTTAGTATACATTTGTGACTATGCTATGGGTATTCACCGATATTGTGTGAAATTTCTGTTAATAGAACTTTGTATGTTTGGATTTAGTTGTAATAGTTAAGCAAATGTGTCCCTTTTCAGTAGTGTTTGAAAAATGTGTTCGGTAGTGTTTGAGAAATGTGTATTTTGTCGGCATTTGTTGGACCAGTATGTTGCAAGTGGTCCCAAATTTGTCTAATTGATATTTTAGCTAGTTGTAGGAAGACTTTGTTGGCCCACTTTTGAGATTTTTTTTCCCTATGTTGTTGCAGAATGCAAAAATATCATAACCTTCACATATGGGTTGGTGGAGAATTTGTCAATGCCCACACTTTAACTTATATGGGAGGATCACAACACCATTATAAGAATGTCAACTTAGACTATTTTATGCAAGATGATTTATATGACATTTACAAAGATTGTGGAGGGAAAAAGTTGAATGTTGATTTCTACTTCTTGTATCCTGGCAAGAGTCTTGAAACAGGGCTTAGACTTATTGATGGTGACCTGGGGATAATATCAATGCAAAATGCTCATACTGAATGTGTTGATATCACCCTGTTTGCAATGGAGTTGGATGATCCAATAATAGCTGTTGACGCTGAACGAAATGAGATACCAATTATGCAAAAAAGTGATGAGGAAAATAATGCAGTCAAGCTTCTATTAGAGGATGTTAATTTCAAAGAAGGTGTGGGTATTGAAGCAAATGAGGTGACCAAAGATCCACAAGTTCCAGGTGTTGAAGAGCATTGTAATGCAACTTTTGATGAGCCTGCGGTGATGGAACAAGATAATTCAGATCCTAAAAGCAGAAAAGGCCAAAAGAAATGTACAACTGTCAAGGGCAAAAGAAAAAAAGTAGAGCTTCAAGCCAGTTCAAGTGATTCTGAATCTGAAGATTTATCTATGGAGTCAGAGGTTGACAGCTCCGAAGATGAAGAGATAGATTCTGATGTACCATCCGAGGCCTTTGAGGACATTGAAGGATCATCAGATGATGATATTTTCAAAAATAATGAAAGAAGCAGAAAAGAGAAGCAAAGTCAGTTGAGAAAAATGCTGAGAAGAAGAAAAAAAAGCACTTCACGAGGCAAACAAAATGGAGAACAACGTGAAGGAGATAATGCTGCAAGTTGGTACAGTGATGCAGACAGTGATGAAAATTTTGATCAAACGCCTTTGTCGGACAACAAGAGAGCAAAGAATCCTACCTTCAAGGAAGGAGACAAAGTTAAAAACTTAATTTTAAGAGTTGGTCTTGAATTCCCAAACGTAGCAGTATACAAGGACACCATTACTGACTAGAGTGTGAGGATGGGGTATGAACTAAATTTTATAAAATGTGAGAAGAAGAGGGTTACGGCAAAGTGTGCAGCAGAAGGTTGTTTGTGGAGGATCCATGCTTCTGTTATTCAAAATTCCACACGGTTTCAGATAAAGTCACTTACCGGAGAACATACTTGTGCAAGGAAGTCTTTGAATCGAAGAGCAACAGCATTGTATTTGGCCAAGAGGTTGGAAGCCGTAGTAAAAGATAATCCAGATATTTCAATACCCAAATTCATATCAATTATTGGTAGAAAATTTGGTTTAGAAGTAAGTTATTGGATAGCTTTGAGGGCTAAGAAAGTGGCAAGAAAGAAAATAAGGGGAGAGGATGATAAGGAATATGCCATCCTATGGGACTATTGCGAAACTGTAAGGACTTGTAATCCTGGAAGTAAACTTTTACTTAAAAAAAAAGATGGAATAGAACCTCCCATATTTGATAGAATGTATTTTAGTTGTGCAGCTTTGAAGAATGGTTTCCTAGCAGGTTGTCGACCTGTAATTGGCTTAGATGGGTGCTTTGTAAAAACTGTACATGGGGGGCAGCTTCTTAGCGCTGTTGGTAGAGATGGAAACGATAACTTACTTCCAATAGCTCTTGCATTTGTCCAAGTTGAGAATAGAGATACATGGACTTGGTTCATCTCTGAGTTGCTGCAAGACATAGAAGGAGAGGGCTCAGATAAGTGGACATTTGTGACTGATAGGCAAAAAGGGCTAATAGAGGCATTGAAGGACCTTGCTCCCGAGTATGAGCATAGGTACTGTTTGCGACACATGTACCAAAACTTTAGTCAGATGTGGAAAAGTACAGAGCTAAAGGGCTTGTTTTGGAAAGCTGCAAGTGTTGGCAACAAGAATGAGTATGAAGATATTATGAAGAAGATCGAGTTGGCTGATCCTAAAGTAAGTGCTACAGTTGAAACAGCAGTGGAATGGCTAAGGAAGATCCTACCCATTCATTGGGCCAGGTCTTATTTCAGAAACTCTTGCAAATCTGATATTCTAGTCAATAACCTTTGTGAATCTTTTAACAATTTAATACTTCCTGCACGAGAATTACCAATTGTCTCTATGTTTGAGTGGATAAGGGCAAGGCTAATGACAAGAATTCAAACCAAGAGAGTTGGAATGGAGAAATATGAAGGCACAATTTGTCCAAATATCTTGAAGAAAATCAACAAGCAACAGATAAAAGCAAGGTATTGCGTGCCAAGGTGGTGTGGACAACAAGAGTTAGAAGTTGAAGATGGTGATGATAAATATGTTGTGCAGTTGGATAACAAAACCTGCACGTGCGGGCTGTTTCAGTTGTGTGGGTATCCTTGTAGCCATGCGTGTGCTGCAATTGCTCAAAGAAGGCTAAGAATTGATGATTTTGTGCATACTTGGTATACTAAGGAAATGTACCTTAGAGTCTATTCAAACATGATACATGCAGTCCCAGGAAAAAAGCATTATATCCAAACAAAATATACTCCTTTAGCTGCACCGGCTTTTAAAACAAAGGTCGAAAGACCTAAGAAACTAAGAAGAAAGGGCCCTGGAGAATTGGAGAGGTTAAGCACGAGGAAAGGTTTGACTCATACATGTAGTAATTGCCATGAACTTAATCATAACAAAAGGACTTGCAACAAACCGCCTCAATCACAGTCAAAAGGATACAAGGTAATATTTAAGTAATTTTCATATATATAATTTGTTGGTTAGTAATACTTATATAATTTTCTTGATGTTAATTAGGGGAAAGGGACTAGTGAGACCAGTGGTTCACAAACCAATCAAGACCCAGCCACAACAATCCCAAATCCAGCTGCAACAATCCCAGATCCAGCTGCAACAAACCCGGATCCAGCTGCAACAAACCCGAATCCAGCTGCAACAATCCCAGATCCAGCTGCAACAAACCCAGATCCAGCTGCATCAACTCCAAATCTAACAGCTGTTGCTCCAGATCCATCTCTCACAAATCCAGTAGCAGCACCAACCCAAGAAATTCCATATTCTCAGGTTCAAACTCCAACAAGAACAAGGAAGAAAAGAGCTACTGAAACTGAAGTAGTTAGAAAGATAAAAGAAAGAGCAAAAAACAAGAGAGTTTGGAGGCCATGAAAATTGAAGAAAATATCTTTTATTTTGTCTATGAACAGATGATGTTTTTGAATGTGTTGGAAACAATTGTCCAGCTAACTTGTTGGGAAGTGCAATATGGGCTGTTTTTTATTTGTTTTGGTTGTAAAGATGTTAAGAAAGGGTCCTTGTGTTTGGATGCCTTTATTGCAATGCAGTGTTTGAATGTTTTGGTTGTAAAGATGTTAAGAAAGGGCCCTGTGTTTGGATGCCTTTATTGCAATGCAGTGTTTCAATGCTTTTGTCGATTCTTGGATTTCATGTGCTTTTAGATATTTTTTTCTAAGCCAATAATGCAGGTTCAGTGTCTATTTTGTACAGGCCTCCTCGTGCCAATTTTTTTTTCACAGGGTTCATGTTGCTAATTTTTTAAATATACAAGGTTTATTTTGACAATATTTTAATATATAGTGTTTATTCTGCCATTTTTATAAAACACCAGGTTTATATTGCCAATTTTCAAATAAGTGATTTTTACAATTTCCCATACAAAACGACTGCTATTATAAACATCAATATATACAACTACCAAACAAACTCGACTTTAATTCATAAGATCAAAGTGCATACAACTAAAGTACATGAAACTTAAAATTACATTTACAAAAAAGTGCATAAAAAGTTAAGACTTAAAAAAAGAAAAGAAAATCCAAGCCCTAATCATTTTATTTTTTCAGCAACAATACTATGATGATGATAAATAAGGCCACACAAACAACCCACAAGACTTGAACATTATTGGCATTTGGATGAGATTTTGTTTCATTCTGAATCTGCCCAGGTGCAAATCCCGAAACCCTTGAGATCTCTTCATTTGTTTCACATTCTTCAAACTCATCTTCCACACTGAGGTTGGGCACGATAGCGTGATTAACAGGATCCCCAGATGATCTCCAATAAGCCTGTAAAGGCTTCAACCACCGAAAAAATCCACATGTTCGAGTTGCACAACAATAGAACAACCTACCTTTTGTGGGTTTTCTGGACTCAACGACCATAATGGAAGCTTTCATATCACAATCACAATTTGGCGTGGAACAATAGCGCACATCGAACTCCTGCTGCGATCTCCTTCTTCGTAAATTGCTTGAGGAAGCCATTCAAGAATATAATTCTATGTATTTTGCGTGAGTAAAAATTGGGGAACAATTGGGGCTTTAATCAGGCTTAAAAAGGGCAAAGAGGTAATTTTACAACCTAAAATCAGACTGATCTTCGCAGAAACAGCGCGTGAAACTCAGTGTGTGGCATCAGGGTTTATTATAATCACTTTAAAATTTCACAGGGTTAAATATGATAATTATAATATGATAGAGTTTTTCTTGACAATTAGAAATTACACAATGGGTCTAAAATATTTTGAAGGTATTGGGACTAAAATAAAAATGGAACAAAAATTTAAAAGGGTTCAATTTAATGTTCTGCAATTTTGTTGATTGATTAATTATTTTTGTTTATCATAGCCTTTACCCCGATTTTCTAATAAAGCGAAACCATGCGTAGATTGAAAGTCTGGATGGACGAATTAGTCCGATTGAAGGCGTGAAGCTAGTTTACCGAGATTGGTGTTTCATTGTGGAAATTATTAGAAATAAAATTGGTGGAAAGACCAACGGAATAGGGAAGTTCTAAAAGTTTTACCAAGATTACCCAATAATTTAAAAAGAGCCTAATTTGCTTCTCTCTCTCTCTCTCCCCCCCCCCCCCCCCCCCCCCCTCTGGTCCTTTCTAGACATTCTAATTAATCTATTTCCCTTTGGGAGACTGATTATAATCATAACCTTAAAGTTCGAACACCTTACTCAGTTTAATAAAATTTGATGTTCGAGTGGAGCTCAAAACAATTTGATAAAAGGCTTTGATAAAATATGTGTAAACATGTAAAACTGCTCAAGGTCAAGCATATATTGATTAATGAAACATGAACAATATCAAGCAATTGATAAGTTATTGAAATCCAATCCGAACAATACTTGGGGCAAAAACTTATTCCTTTACATCCCCAATAAGATAAACCTGGTGTTTTGGGGAAAAAAGAAAAGAAAACGAAGTAAACAAGACAACGACATGAAGTTATGCTAGCATGTGCCTTTCATGTTGCTACATATATTATGAAATTTAACCAATATTAGTAATACAAACAAGTAGTAGAACCAATAGAAAAAAGTAAAGATCAGAACAATAGCAATATTTGAAGGTGAATGATTATCTCCGACGCAGTTATTCTGTTAAGGCAAGCCACAGGACCAAAAAGATTGAACAATATAATAGGCCTTCTATATCTTTGATTGATCCTGATCTGTGCACCTGCATTATATAGACAAGAATATTAGAGAAGTGAAATTGTAGTTAACTTGATAATCCCCACTCATTTGATGAGCAAGTGTAAGTCTTACCTTTTCTAGAGAGGTGTACTTATCGTGGTTACCATCATCAGTCAATGAAGTGAGACGAACTTTAAGGCTATTGTTCCCCAAGGCCTCTTGTTCCTGTTGTATTTGCTTTGCTGACAACTCAGCGGCAGGGCCACAGTCAAGCAGCTCAAGCATTTCAAAAGTTGGAATATCAGCAATTTCAGAAGGGATGGATGCTAAGGTGGTCAAGCAAATGAGTCTTACGTGCTGAAGTTGGGGGAAGTGAGTATCCTTCGCACGCCAATGCTCCAGAAAACACCTCTCAATAAATAGAAATTTTAATGAATTGAATTCCCCTTCGTTTGGTTCCCATACTGGGAAACTAATGCGAAGACATTTCAATTTTAGCACTTCAAGGTAGGGCAATTGGCCAATAACTGTCATTTCCCTCCAAGAAAACCGGAAGCCACCCAAAGTCAGCTTTTTGAGAGTTTGAGGGAAAGCAAAGTTCACCGGCAAAGCATTTGGAGCTACTTTGTAGCAGCATTTCAATGTTTCAAGTTTGTCCAAGTAGACGAAATTGGTGAACTCAGAGAGAGACCATTTGGCACAATCATATATAATTCCAAGTTTCTTCAAGTTTGGCATGATTTTGAAGACCCCTTTGGAACATCTGAAATTACTTGCTTTCGAAAGTGTTTCTAAACTTACCAAAACAATGGGATCTTGATCTCTATTTAGAGAACTAATCGGGCAAGGGAGAAAACTTCCATCAAACATGATATGTCTCAGTTGTGTCATTTTCCAGATGGTTGATGGTACATAGAAGGGCTTATATGATCCAAAATCTGAGGCGTATCCTCGGTAAACAATTAAAGTTTGGAGAGAACAAAGTTTGGATATTGATGCAGGAAGCTTTCTCCCACGGCTAAACATGAAAGCAAGGTACCTTAAATGTACTAACTCTAATATTTCAGTTGGAAATCCATAAAACCTTATTCCAAGTGCATCCAGTACCCTAAGTAGCCTACACCTCATAGTAACAGACATTAATTGTTTAAATGACCGACTCCTAGAAAAATATAGAAGAGAACGAACAGGTTGGCCGTAAAAATCATTTCCAATATCAAGTAAAGATTTGTTCGAATGAATACTTACTCGGCGTATATTGTTTCTACCTTCTCGAAAATTGCAAACATCTGAATTCATGGTTCGAAGAAATTTATCATCTTGAGCCTTTTCCACACAAAATTGCCTCAAAAGATCATGGATGATACAAGTTTTAACTCCACCATTATGATTTCTTGTATGAACCATAATGAGACTTCTATCAATGAGATCCTTCAAGTAATCTCGTGCCACTTCTTCCAAGCTCTCGTGGTTTAGTGGTTTTATGAATCCCTCAGCAATCCACAACTTAACGAGTTGGGAGACAAAGATCACATGGTCTTCTGGAAAAGCTCCCATATAAAGGAAACATGCTTTCAGATGATGAGGCAAGGAATTATAGCTCAATGATAGAAGCTCAATGACATGTATATCATCATTTTCAAATAGTGTTGACTGTACATTTTTTGCAATGTCATGCCAATATTTGGGCTCCTTGCTTCCTTTGGAGAGGAGACCACCCATCACGACAATCGTAAGCGGAAGCCCTCTACAGTTGTCCGCAATCTTTCTTCCAATTTCCTCTAATGGAGAAGGGCAACATTCTCCCCCGAATACCTTTTGACGCAGCAGATCCCAACTTGCTTCAGAACTTAGAAGCCTCATTTGATGGATAAAGCTATCAGAATTGGCATAACTAGCTACTTCTGATAGACGAGTAGTTAAAATGATCCGACTTCCATTATTGACATCAGGGAAATACATTCTGACCTCATTCCACACTTTGATATCCCAAACATCATCCATAACAATGAGGTATCTCTTACCATACAGACTTTTGTGTAGAAGCTCTTTTAATTCTTGGATTTTCTTTTGATGCATTTTGCTAGCACCACATCCTATGGAAGCTAGTAGCATTATGAGGACTTGTTGCATGTCGTATTGCTGAGATACAACTACCCAAGCACGGCTGTCAAAGTGCTGCTCAGTAACCCAATCACCGTATAGGTTTCTGGCAAGTGTGGTCTTACCGCTACCACCCATACCAACAATGGGGATAATGGTGAGTTTAGATTCCCATCCAATTAGCCGCTCTTTTATCTGGCACAAGTCTTCATCGGCCCCCACCATGGGGCTTTTGTCCTTTGGGGCAACAGATCTTAATGAACTTGCAACAGCAGTCAAAGAACTCCCTATAGGTTGTGGATCATCCTCTACGTTCTCCTCTCCAATCTTAGACAGAGCTTCCAAAATGGAATCAAATTTCTCTATTATCGTTCCTAGGGCTTGGATCAACTTATTTAGATCAGTAGACTCCATCGACCTGCGGAAAGGGGTTATCGTCATCTGAATACAACTTATAACTGCGCGATTACTTGTAGATTCTGAAAGGACCCCATTTTTATGCATATGGGCTTGTAAGATATCTTCTGCTTCATACGATGCAGCTCTGATTTGTCCTTCCAAATGACTGATTGTCGAGTTGGTGTCTAGTGATGAAGACTCTTCAAGAATGGTTAGTAGGGAACGAACCTTCTCCTTGAGATTTGTAATCTCTTCCACGGGTCGAGGGATTTGCTCTAGCGTTTCCAAGAGAGAAGTTAGAGCAGCATAATAAGCCATTTCTATTATCCTCCACACACCTCGCACGCGCACACCTACACAATTAGATTAATTGAAGCCTGTTGGAAGTTATTAGACATTTTGAACCAGTCTTTCACAGGCTAATACAATGTCACGAAATGAAGTAATATATACTGCGTACGTACTAACCTTGAAATTATTTTAAATAGATGCAACAACACTGGCCATTACATTAAAATATTAGCAACTTGTTCTTGATTATTTGTATAAGTAGCCAAGTTGTCTGATATTAGTCACGTTCTTTTATGCGAAGGTCCAGGAGGTCGGTTAAAGAATCATTCATATAATATTAATATCGATCATAGTTGGTGAATGTGGATATTTGAAAATAACACGAGAAAGAAGAAAAGTACACACAAGACTAAGAGAGTGGCTGAGTTTACGAGTTTCTTAAAAGTGTTTTGTGATTTTTTTAGTAAATGAGCTTATTAAATTTAAAAATAAATTATTAAGAGGTTATAAGCTCAAAATAATAATAATAAGTTCTCCCAACTTTTTTTGAATACTTATAAGTTGTTTAATACTAAAATATAAATATATACAATTTTTTTTTCAATATTACATTTCTACTATATCAAAAGATACTTATCTACATGAAAATTAATTTTACCTTTTTTTTGTCAACATTATACTTGAAAAAAATTTATAAGCTCTTATTTTTAATTACCAAATAAAATTACAACTGATAAGCTCCAAAAACCTCTTATAAGTTATAAGGTCTTATTTTATCCAAATATTTTAAGAACTTATTTTACAATAAGGTGTAGAAATTTATAAGCTCCAAACACTCTAATTTCCATGTAGCAAATGGATTTTCTCTAAATTTTCAAATACTAATAGAAATTGATAACCTAAGCAGGTTCAAATGCGACATCTTTCGAAGTTAATTACATAAGGATAATCTGCGTTTAGTACATATTTAATCATTACGTGAACTATGCGGGCTGTAAATTAATACTTATACTATTGTAAAAGTCCCAAACGTTTTATCCAATTTCGATTAAGATGGTAATGTTCATTCTAAGAATAATTATGTGAATTATTATATAACTAAAATATTTTATAGCAAGCCACTAGCACGAGGACACACAAAATCAAGAGTTCTTTTACAGGTAAGCAACCAATTAGGAGGAGAATACAACCAATGCCATTGCCCCCTTTCTTCATATATATATTTATATCTATACTATTCCACGAGTGTATTGAAGAATATATTTTGGGAATTTATTATACTAAAAAATATGTAGCTGTAATTAAATATTATTTGTATAGTACATCTTTCAGATGTCGAATTTAGAATCGTATTATTTTATTATTCAAAATAATACTCATCCCATTCTTACGTTACTACATTTTCAAGTGAAAAACAAGGGCGAATTACACTGACTATCCCTGAGGTTTGGCTAATTTACGAAAAATTTCTTATTTTTTTAAAAATTATCAAAAACCCCCTAAGGTTTCAAAAATATTACAAACTTATTCAAATTTTCGAAAATACCCCTTCTTTTTTTTGGATGATTTACACTGACCACCCTGAGATTTGGTTAATTTACGAGAAACCCCCTATGGTTTCAAAAATTACCAAAACCTCCCTGAAGTTATACCAATATTACAACTAGCACTTATTTAGGTTCACTTATTAACAATATTAAATCTTTTTTTCCCCTCTGTAATATTGTTATCATAAAATTTTCATGTAATAGATTTGAAAAAAAAAATGTGATTATTTATTCAAATAAATATTCTGAATTTAATGTATTAAAGGTATCTACCAACACATCAAGTATGTTATATTATCGCTAATACGAAGCAAATTTTAAGAGAAATGAGTTAGAGTCCTCAAGCTAAATAAAGTTTTCAAGTGCATTATTTAATTTTAATTTTTTAGGCTAAATTACCAATTTGGTCCCACCGGAATGCGGTTTTTTCAATTTAGTCCTCTGTTTTGTGCCCTAACCAACTCAGTCCCAAAAATTTGAAAATTTAACGAGTTACGCTCCAAGTACTGCTTGCCGTTAGCTGGATGGACGAAAGTGTGACGTGGCTGTTAAAAAACTGCATTCCAGCGGGACCAAGTTGGTAATATATATTGTACACTTATAAAAATATCATAAATTTTTTTAAAAAAAGGTAGTTTTTAATGATTGAATATAAATTTATTTATTTTTAGAAAAATATATAAATATATAAAAAAAGTATTTTTTAACTATTAAATATAAATTTATTTACAATTTTTTTTCTTGGTTTCCTCGTTTCATATATATTTTATAGACATACAATATACATACATATATATATATATATATATATGTTATAATTTTAAATAATTAAATTTTTTTATTTATGAAACATAAATTTTAACCGTTTTACACAAATATATACAAATATTTTGACAGCGAAAATACCCAAAACGGCGAAAAAATTTTAAAAAATTTATGAATAAGTATTTTCGCCGTTATATGTGTAACATATATTGTACACATATAAAAAAAAAATCATAAATTTTTTTTAAAAAGTGCAGATCCGGGATGGATTCGACCAAAAATATCATAACTTTAAAACCCAGCGGCGTATCGGCTAGAAATCACGCTGATCCAGGATGGATTCAACCAAAATCGGTGGGCTCCCACTAAATTCACCCAGAAACCGGCAAGAAATTAAGTATGTGCAGAGATTGTTATGTTGCGATGTAGAGGAGGAAGAAAAATCAGAGATGTTGACAGAGGCATGGAGTGGAGATTTATGGTGAGAGAAACTAATCGAGAAATTGAAATTCAAGGGTAGGGGCAAGAAGAAGAATGATCAGTTCCCAGCTTTCCTTTTCCCTTTTTTTTTTTTGGCCTTTTCTAATTTTTTATTAATTTCTTTATCATTCTACATTATCTTTTAATTGCGAATTAATTTGAAAACGTGTATTTGTAAAATATGGATGTATGTATTTGTGTAAAATATAAATTTATATTTTAATTAATTTATATATTTGTAGAAAAAAACTTGAAAATACTTATTTATAATATTTGTATATATTTGTGTAAAACGGTTAAAATTTATGTTTCATAAATAAAAAATTTTAATTATTTAAAATTATAACATATATATATATATATGTATGTATATTGTATGTCTATAAAATATATATGAAACGAGGAAACCAAGAAAAAAAATTGTAAATAAATTTATATTTAATAGTTAAAAAATACTTTTTTTTATATATTTATATATTTTTCTAAAAATAAATAAATTTATATTCAATCATTAAAAACTACCTTTTTTTTTTAAATTTATGATATTTTTATAAGTGTACAATATATATTACCAACTTGGTCCCGCTGGAATGCAGTTTTTTAACAGCCACGTCACACTTCCGTCCATCCAGCTAACGGCAAGCAGTAATTGGGGCGCAACTCGTTAAATTTTCAAATTTTTGGGATTGAGTTGGTTAGGGCACAAAACAGAGGACTAAATTGAAAAAACCGCATTCCGGTGGGACCAAATTGGTAATTTAGCCAATTTTTTATTTCAATCAATGTTTATATTTCTCATTTTACATAATGGATATATACGATGCATATTTCAATTTTCCAAATCTATTAAATTAAAATGATAACAATATTACAGAGGGAAAAAAAAGAATTAATATTGTTGATAAGTCAACCTAAGTAGGTGCTAGTTGTAATATTAGTATAACCTCAAGGGATTTTTGGTAATTTTTGAAACTACAGGGGGTTTCTCGTAAATTAGCCTAATCTCAGGGTGGTCAATGTAAATCACCCAAAAAAGGGGAAGGGGTATTTTCGAAAATTCGAATAAGTTTGTAATATTTTTGAAACCTTAGGAGGTTTTTGGTAATTTTTGAAAAAATAGGGGGTTTTTCGTAAATCAGCAAAACCTCAGGGGTGGTCAGTGTAATTTTTCCGAAAAACAATAAATGCATTCACAAACAACTCGTACTAAATACATACCTGACGAGCTGAAGCTATTCACTAGGTCAAAACTTAACTAGTGTAATAGTTCACAAAGTGATGAAACAGAGTCATTTACTTCATGCATATACTTTCATTTAAAACCAAAGCAAATGAATTTTCTTTACATTACACATATAGTAAAAAAAAATGTAATGTATTAATTTATCACAGCCTAGCTTGTTATATTATTTCAACTATATTAATCTTTCAATTAGTGTATACACTTCAATTTATACATAGCAAATTAATTTTTCATTAAACTTCCAAAACTAACATTATAAAATTCTACGTCATTATGATGCATGAAGGTTTGTTACATTTATTCAGACTAAGTTCCGGCATAGTACATATAGATAATAATTTACAATGAAGTAAAAATATAATTAAGTAAATATATTAATTTTATTTATATTGATGTGTATATACTATATATATATATATACAAAACTTTTAATTAGACAAGTTATATAATTTTTATTTGATTTTTTTATTTATATAAATAAATTCAGATATTCGAATAAATAGATTCAGATATTCAATTAGATATTTGTATAATTTTAAGTGGAAACAAATATTTGAATATTTATAATTTTGTCTGATTTTCAAAAATACTAAACGGATACGAATATATCTGAATTCGCAAAATATCCGTCGGATTCGAATACAGATACAGATATCAAAATACTTAATCAGATGTAAATTCAAATACTGCATCCGCTTTGCTTATATCAAAAAAACTACATGCATTATATTTCTTTGTAACTTATTAAAGTATGACGGGGCAAAGTATGGCTTGTCAATGGGTGGGCATTGACCCACGCAAGCCCAAACCCAATTAATACCCAAGAAGAAAGCTCTATATATACCCAAACCCAGTCCAAACGCGATGGGCTTGTGAAATCGGGTAAAATTCAGAGTTGGTTTTTCGGGTTGGGTCTAGGCTCGACCACCTGTTTTTCATTTTATTTTATTTTTAAATCGACTAGAACAAAAATTGTCGTATTAATCTTCACGTGTTGTTTATTGTTGCCATGGATGTAGTTGAATAGACTTCAACGAATCACAAAGAATAAAATATATGGACTTCAAAAAGAGCAACTCTAGTGACAATTTTTAGGATAAAGTCATTTTGCTTGGTTCTATTCATTAGACCCTATTTGATTTTCGTCACAATGCTTATGGAGGTGAATACAATTTCCCTTCAATCATAATTAGTCTATTGTCTCCCTCTAAAAAACAAAATAAATAAAAGAAAAATAATAGAAAAAAACAAATAGTATGCTTGGCAATTAATACATAGTTCAAAAATATTAAAAAATTATATATTCCAATCAACACATTCTTCTAGATCGTCTCTCTCAGTAGCCCAACAATCACTTTTGATAAAAAAAACATGTATAAGTGAATCATTATAATTTTCTAAAACTCACTTTTGAATTAAGAAAATGCTAAAAGTTAACTTTTTTGACATAAAACATAATTAATGTTCAAGACATTTTTATAGAAGGCTCCTTTTTATGTTGACAATATTTTTGCTTCTTTGATGGGAATGGGAGTAAAGATGGAATTGATTTGCAGTATGAGGACTAAAGAGAGTACTCAAAGAAGACATTTTATATTAAGTTTATGGGCAAAATTTCTCGGTTTTGCAAGACTAGTGTAAAATGATCATTGACCTCTTAAATTGGAAATTTCCCACATTACAAACATCCCATAGATGGTGTGATAGTTTTCAGTTTTTCATCACTTAGCTATAATTCAGAACTCAGAAGCAACACACACACACACACACCAAAAAAATTTTGATTAGCCCAATTGAGTTTTCATCATCTGGGCAGTCAAGATAGCATTTGCAACAACTCAAAAGAGAAAAAAATTGAATCTTGAATCAGCCCACTTCAGTTTCCACTTCTACAACCTCGTGCATGTATATATATATGATTATGTGTGTGTGTGGAAATTGTTATTGCCACTTTAAAATTGTTATTCAATTTTTTATTTTGACGGTGATCTAACAAAAAATATATTCTAATATTGTTGTCTTTTGTGCAATATTTTACCTATATTAATTTTACATTATATTTTCCTACTTTTTTGTCATATTAATTTTAGTTACTTGAAATGGAAGCGACTAATATTTTAGAAGATTTAACAATGATTTTTGAGTTGGAGGAGAAATTAAAGCTTGTGAATACCAAAAGTACCGAACAAATTTAAGATATCTACCATTCTTATAAGGGGAGTTCTATGATTAGTCACAATCGTAGGTGACTAATCTTAGTCATCCTCTAAAAAAATGACATGTGTACAATTTTAAAATATTTTAATAGGTTGTAGGTTTTTTTAATTTTTGATCAACCTTCTATCATAAGTCAAAATTTCTCTCTCTCCCCCACCCCCTCCATATTTCTAATCTCTCTCTCTCTCTCTCTCTCTCTAACATTCCATATCTTATTTGTCTCTCTCTCAAATCAATCATTTAATTATTAACCTTAAACAAAAAATTCCTTAATTATTAAGACTTCTTAGTATAAATTATTTCTACTACAATTTAAATATTTAGCTTCAATTAAATAAAAATTACATTATATTTTATTTCATTACTTACAGATAATAATATTATTATTCTCTTTTAAGTGTTCTCATGGATGAATTTAACTATTATTATTATTATTATTATTATTATTATTATTATTATTATTATTATTATTATTATTATTATGATAAGGGACAAAAAATATTCAACATTCAATCATATAAGTACATATATTTTCTCCAAGTTATCATTTAAATATTGACACGCTAGTATGAAAATATTATATGAATTCATAGACGTACAAATAAAATACAAATTATAGGAAAAAAAATAAATTCAAATAAACTATTTACATTTATTTTGTTTATTTTAAATAAGTCAAACAAACTATGTGCAAATAATATTTCATTATACATATTAACTATAACTATTCAAATCAATAAACTATTATTATTATTATTATTATTATTATTATTATTATTATTATTATTGTGCTTCATAGCATATCTCCATTAATAATCAAAGCACAATTTCTTTTACCAACTAATGTTTGTTTTGTTCCTTTCTTTGTATTTTATACATACAAATTGATTTTAAAAATACATTATTCAATATCACTACAGATCAATCATTTTGAAATAAATTTATCGATAATACAAACAGCTTACTTAATAATGATATCCATATTTTATAAATTTTTTTTTAAAAACATAGATGTTCATATTCTATATATATTCTTAAAATAATTTATAATGAATGCAATACCTTTTTTGAAATATGTTAAAAAAATTGAATTAAATGTAAATTTTTATCCACTATTAACATATATTCGAATTTTTGAGTTATAAATAATATTTATTTTGGTATCAATTTAGTATTTTATTTTTTTTGTCACAATTTTCAATTAATTATCCCTGTTAATACATATTTCTGAAATTAAAAAAAAGTTATAAAAAGTACCATGATATTTATAATTTAAAAATAAAAATAATGGTACCATGGTATTAAAACATAAAAAATTAACTGATTATAATGGTACCGCAATATTATAATGGAACAATGGTATTAAAAAAATAAAAAAAATATAATAAGTACCATGGTTTCTTTTTTTATTTTAAAAATAAAATTTTAATTGGTTAATATTTAATGGGTTGGTCTACTATAATAATGGTTGTATAAAAATCCATTGCTAACCTGTATAGCAGGTAGCCTTTCTAATTTACCTGCATAACAGGTTGCAAGTCATATACAGATTAATGGTTTAGATTAAATATCATAAATCTAATGGCTAGAATTAAAGTGACTAACGTTAGTCACCTACGAACTATGACTAACGATAGAATTTCCCTTCTTACAACCCATCTAATAGCAACGAATGTATTTATTTCTTTTTCATACTTTTTTATATTATTTCATTAAGTTTTTTGCTCACACTTCAATTTCAGCATATTTACATTTATGTAATACAATTTCACTACAAGAAAAAATGGTATTTTAGGCAAAATTTTCGGCGGATTTTGGGTGAAAATAACTAATTTCGGCGGAACGAATCCGCCGAATAAACCTTGGTCGCTTTTCAATTTTCGGAGGATTTTTTTTTAATTAAATAAATATTCGGCGGATTATTCCGCCGAAATTCATTGTATATTTTTTAAAATAAAATTTCAAACGTCCAACCTAGGAGTCGAATTCGGGACCTCACCCTAGCTTGCGCGCGCGTGTGTACACGCACCCGAAATTGTCCCAAATTCTGGAGCCGTTGGGAGACGAACCTTCGCCCTCTGGGTTGGCAAACAACTCTCTTACCGTTGAGCTATCTTCATTTTGTTGTCATAATTCATTACATTATATATTTATAGCATACAACAATTCAAATAAAAATAATAATAATAATAATAAGTTTTTTATTTATTGAAAATTTTAATATTTTTAAATATTTATAAAATTTATATATATAATACGTAATATTATATACATATATATATAGGATATAAAAATTCATTTAATTCTAATTAAAATAATAATAATAATTTTATAATAATAATTCAAATAAAAATCAAATTTTAATATTTTAATATTTTTTAAAATTATATAAAATTATTAATATTATTTATTTAAAAAATACTTTTTTTATTTTATTTTTCGGCGGACTTTTATGCTGAAAATCCTACGAAAAATTCAAAAAATATTATTTTTTGATTATTTTGTATTTAAAAATTATTATTTTTTATTTATTTTTTTTAATTTTTTTTGGCCTAATTTTCAGCCGAAAATCCACCAAAAAATTCAAAAATATTATTTTTTTTAATTATTTTTTAATTTCAAAATTATTTTTTTAATTATTTTTTATTTTTTTCATTTTTCGGCAGAATTTTTCGCTGAAAAATTCAAATATATTATTTTTTAATTATTTTTAATTCAAAAAATATTTTTTTATTATTTATTATTTTTTTAATTTTTCGGCGGAATTTTCTGCAAAAAATCCGCCCAAAAATTAAAAATTATTAATTTTTAATTATTGTTTATTTAAAAAATATTATTATTTTTTATTTTTGAAATTTTTCGGCCAAATTTTCCGCCGAAAATCCGCCGAAAAATTCTAAATTATTAATTTTTAATTAATTTTTTATTTAAGAATTATTATTTTTTATTAATTTGTTATTTATTTAATTTTTCGGCAGAAATTTTCGCCGAAAATCCGTCGAAAATTTTAAAAATTATTTTTTTTATTTTTTTTGTTTTATACCGAAATGGTGCAGAAAATCCGCTGAAAAATTTCCGCAGAATATTCTATCGAAAAATTTGCATTTTCTTGTAGTGTTTTTCTCTTGATGTGCAAATTGTTCTACTGATACGAATATATATATATATATATATATATATATTGTTGGAATAATATATGGAGCAAACAAGTTACTGTAAAACTTTAAATGAGATATCATGCCTTAAAGATTGTAGTCATGAAACTCATCTTTATTTTCTTTTCCTTTTCCTTTTCCTTTATTATTATTATTATTATTATTATTATTATTATTATTATTATTATGATGATGATGATGATGATGATGATGATGATGATGCAAGATTTTTTATTTATTTGAAGTTAAATAATGTTGAAAAGAAATAGAATTAGCGGGGATATAAAATTTGTTTCTTTTTACCTAATATTTTGCATATTTGAATATCAGTAGAATTATCATTACCAAAAAAAAAAAAAAAGAATATCAATAGAATAATACAATATCTTTTGATTTCTTTATCACCCAAATTTTTTATATATTTAACTTTTTTTCTTTTGTTTCATAGTTTCGTATATATCTTAGAAGTTGCATGTATAACTTGAAAATTTTTGTTAGTAATATATATTTTGCATTAAGTGGGACAAAAAAGAAAGATAAAACAAAAAATTAAAGAGTTTATATTAAGGTTGTGATCTCATGTGTTTTTATAACCAAAATGTGAAAATCATTAAGAATAAAGACAAGGTTTTGCCTTTGAAATTAGTAAAAATAGTGTTCTAAAGATGAATGAGCAATTTAGTCAATTTTTCAATACAAAAAATAAAGATGGAGTACCAACAATAATGTGTGTGTGTATAATAGAGAGAGGAGGAAAGGTGGGATCTTGAATAGCCACCAGAGTTTCAGCTTCAAAATTTTGGGTGCTCATTTGACAATCCTGCCTTCATTGAATCATTTGTCTTAAAAAGGTACAATTTAACCCATTGTTTTACTGTATCAACTATAAGCATCTAAAATACCTGTGGTTATGGACGGCGGGGTTGGGTGGCCCGGCGGGGGCGAAGAGAGAGAGAGGAGTGTGTGTGTGTGTGTGTGTGCGTGCGTGCGTGCGCGTGTTGTCGAGAGAGAGAGAGTTGGGAGAGATTTAGATTTTGACAATTTAAATTCGGGTAGGGATTGAATTACAGGTTATTGGGTATTAATCAAGTAAATATTCGGACCCAGGCCCAATTATATTTTTTTTATTGGGTTTGGGATCGGGTCTGGGCTTGGGCAAAATTAATTGGGTTTGGACTTTGGTTATATTTTGTGTTTTTGGGCTTTTTACCCACCCATTGACAGACCTACTATTACATAAGCATAGTTCAAGGGAGTTCAATGTAATTTACCCTTAAATTTATTTAGTATAAAGTTTGTGTAACTTATATATATTTTAATTGACATTTTGATCTTGAAATAAATTAAAAGATACGAAAAAAACTGAAAAAAAAAGGAAAACATTTTAGGAAATTGCTCTAATATTGGACAAAGATTGAAACAATAGTCGCATACATATTTTTTGAAATTTTTACATTTGGTATGTATTCATAAAATTAAAAAAGGAGATAAAACACGATTTATAATAAAAGATCTCAATGCCAAACAATCTTATTAAAGAGAAAATTATGAAAACCCAGTCTTTTTCTTGGGAAAAGGGTAAACATCGTAGAACACTTGCGATAAGCGTGTTGAGAAGTAACTTTAGACTCAAAATTCGATTTCTATGAAATACCAAACCTTGGTCTGACAAATCAAGACAAATATGTGGATCCCTTGAATTAAGGATGCACACAAAAGCTTGCAATAAACGAGAATTAAACACATTAAAATAACCTGATTGTATACTTAATTCACTAAAATCAAGATGAGCAAGTGGCAAATTACCTCATCTTTATATTAATTAACACACAAAAACCCCATGGATTTGTATTTACATCATGATTTTGTGGGAAAATATTTGCAAACACTCATCATGATTCGGAAATTAAACAACAGAGATGTTACCAGCCTGATGCGTTCTTTACGATTCCTTCGATCGGGTGAAGGAGAACCGTGAACCACGAACTACAAGCCACAAACCAGAATGCAGGAAATGAAGAAATTTAGACTACTAAACCATGGAATAATTATTGTTTAGCACAACAGGCCTTTACGAAAAATGCAAACAAAAATAAAATAATAGATGTACAACTGGCTTGATTGAAACTGGCGGCTGGATCCCTTGAACATACATTATAATATTAGCAACTTGTTTTCTTAATTAATTTATACATATAAGTTAGCTAGGATTTCTCAAAGGTAAATTACACAATTAAGACGTTGGAGTTTGGAATTAGTCTTTAAATTGTCATCTCTTAGTCTTTAAATATTGATTTTCTTTCAAGTTAGCCCATCTCTTATATTAGAAGAATTCTTGATATATACATATACATGGATATATATATATATAATATATATCATAAACATATATATATAAAATATTATGTATATATTTATACACGAGGATATAGATGGACATACAATATATACATATATATATATATAGAGAGAGAGAGAGAGAGAATCGATAAGTATAAATATATATATATATATATATACGTGAATACGGATATATATATATATATATTATACGTTTTCATATGATTACAGATATGTCATTATAATGCGGATATATGTATCATATGTTTGGAGAAATCGTATGATTATGTATGTTATAATAATATATACAGTCGTATATATAGGGGATATATTATATAATATATGTTTTTATGTGATCATAGAGATTCGCGCATGTGTGTGGCAACGATTAAATAAAAGAGAAAAATAGTTTTCTCAATTTTATGCATAACCTAGCACTCAATACGTTTATCCTCCCTTTCTTGATTCATTAATACATCCTTAGTTCTTGATTAATCAATAATCATAGGATTAAGATATTATTAGAAGAATAAATCCACCCTTCTCAATTTATTTTTGAAGGGTTTAGAAATTATTTTAAAAGTTAGAATAGTTGCAGTTTCATATACGTCATTGCGGTTCTCGATTCGATTCCAACATAAAATCGAGAACCCGAGGAGATCTGTTCGTATGAACTATCTTTAAAGGGAGAACGATTGGGCTCCTATTCACATGCATATAATCGTGTTCATGGATGCAATCAAGTCGGGACTCCAAGGATGATTCGTATTTGAATACAACAATTCCCTACATCGAACGGAAGGCTTATCACTACAACAAAAAAATAATATTAATGATAAGATATAAAAGTAACAATATGAAAGTTGTCACCAATAATTGTATTAGGTGACAATATCTCCTATTTTGTCACTAATTAAGTTTCTTTAGTGACATCAAGTTTTATCTTGTCATAATATGCACTTAATGGTGACAAGAATTAATATTTTAGTGACACACCTATAATAACAACTTGGTGACAAAAAAATTGTCACTAAAATTTTGTGATAAGATTCAATTATCACTAAGTTGCCACCATATGTGTGTTACTACTTATCAATTTTACACCATGTTGTCACCTTTTCATATTATGTCGTCACCATTAATATTGTGCAAACTTTGTTTTGTGATAACATAATTTTGTTGTCATTGAATGCATATAATTACTAACAATTTTTTCATTATCACTTGTTAAATTGTCACTAATTTACTCATTTTCTTATAGTGTATAAGATATAATTTCGTTTGAACTTTATTAAACGTATTTGTTATTTGCATAAAATTCGCGTCGCAATTGCAATAAGATATGTTTTTACATAATAGTTATGTATTAAATTTTTTATATTTTTGCTAAGTTAGCATCTCGGACCTACATAAAACTAATAGATTTGTATTTACATCATAATATTTGGGAAAATATTTGCAAACACTCATCATGATTCGGGAATTAAACAACAGAGATGTTACCAGCTCGATGCGTACTTTTCGATTCTTTCGATCGGCTGAAGGCGAACCGTGAACCACGAACTACAAGCCACAAACCAAGAATGCAAGAAATGAAGAAATTTGGACTACTAAACCATGGAATAATTATTGTTTAGTACAAGTGGCCTCATACGAAAACTACAAACAAAAATAAAATAATAGATGTTCAACTGGCTTGATTGAAACTGTCGGCTGGATCCCTTGGAACATACATTATAATATTAGCAACTTGTTTTCTTAATTAATTTTACATTTAAGTTAGCTAGGATTTCTCAAAGGTAAATTACACAATTAAGACCTTGGAGTTTGGAATTAGTCTTTAAATTGTCATCTCTTAGTCTTTAAATATTGATTTTCTTGTAAGTTAGCTCATCCCTTGGATATTGTAAGGATAAAATGGTTAATTTAAACTTTAATTTATAATTCAGTACTTCTAATTTTGTCTTGTTACACTTTTGCACCATACTTTATAAGTTTAGTTCAGTAATCTTTTAAAACATTAAACAAAATTAATAAATCGACACAAATGTTTGAGCAAAAATATCATAGAATATATTTGAACCATTCGCAACGACTTCAATATGGCTAGAGTCCCTTAACTCCATGAGGTTATGGGTTTGAGTTATTGTGATTGTAGATATGTTCTAGTTTTAAACTGTTCAATCAACTTAGATTAGTTATTTTTTCATCAAAAAAACTTAGATTAGTTATTTGCAATAAATGAGGGCGAATGAAAAGTAATTGCTATCAAAGCTTATTGTGTCATGACCAACTTGTTGGCCCCCGCTCTTAAGCTAGGGACATGACTTAATAAGTCTGATTGACATTCTCTAGTGCTATATTACATTTATGTGGAGTAATAATTATTATCTAAAAAGTTGAATTAAATTTTATAAAAAATGAAACAGTGGCACTACAAGAAAATGAGTAAATTTGTGACAATATAATAAGTGATAATCAAAAAATTGTCATTAATTATATACATTTGGCAACAATAAATTGATTTTGTCACAAAATATAGTATGCACAATGTCAATGGCTACAACTTATTATAAAAAGGTAGAATATAGTACAAAAGTGATAATTAGTGACACACCTATTGTGACAACTTAGTGGCAATTGAATCTTGTCACAAAATCCTAATAATAATTTTTATTGTCACTAAATTGTTACTATAGGTGTGTCAATAATTATTAATGTGGACAAATAAAACATTACTTATTGTCACCATTGAGTAATATTGTGACAACATAAAAATTATTGTCACAAAAAAAACTTAATTAGTGACAAAATAGAATGTATTGTCACTTTATACAATCATTGGTGACAACTTTTATATTGCCACTTTTAAATCATGTCAATAATATTACTTTTTCTTGTAGTGTGGACCATCGGCACTATTTAACAAACTATTAGAAAATAATTGTGAAACATTCTAATCCCTTAAGTATAATTTTGATCACTACAACGTACCAATTAAATTCAAAAACGCAACCCTCTTAAAGGAAAAAATAATGAGCTACCAAGTAGATATTGGCATTGTAGTCGAAACAATTTATATAATACCCTTTTTCAATTTTTAAAATTTTAAAATAATCCACTTTTTTAAATCCTTTCAAAAATACCCTAGAGTGCACTTTCAAAGCTCGATTTTACTGTTCATGTGGGCCGGCGTGATTTCTTAAAAACCCAACTTTTATTCTTTACTTCACTAAAACCCATTCCAAAGTATTTTTGACCAAGTTAGTCCATTTTTTTCTATAAAAATTCTTTAAAATATGTTTGAAATAGAAAAAATTCATAACTATCCTTATTCTCATTAAATAAACTCAAATCTTAACTTTTTAATTATTTATTACTTTTTTTTAATTTGTTATGTTAAATTAAGTAAAACCATTTATTACTTTTTTTTTTAATTTGTTATGTTAAATTAAGTAAAACCCCCCTTCATCTTATTGGTATCAGAGCCATAAAGAGCCATAAAGATCAATAAAAATTTATAAAATATGGAATATTTAAAATTATTAAAATTATCAATCATAACTCTTCTAATAATTAAAGAGCTATTTATTTATTTACAAGAAATAAATGATAAAGAATTTAATGATAACATAAATATAGAAAGTTTATCTTGTGATTTCTCATGTGATGAAACTGATTGGCAGCTATCTTCACCATGAAGAATAGACTGTTTCGACACACTAAAAGGTATCCAAAGGTTGAGAAGTACTACAAAATCTTGATGTCTCTAAAGAAAGAAGCCAAGGCACAAAAAGATGCTGAAATAAGAGAATTGTACTATAGAAAGTTAAAGGAATATAAAACACGTAGAGCTGTAATGATTCTACTTAGCAATGCCTAATTATACATTACAAAGGCTTCGAGAAGAATTGTATCTATATCAAAAGGAGTTGGATTTTATTTTTAGAAAACCAACTTATCATAGAGGAGATGCTTTTAGAATTAATTTTTTGAAAAGCAAAATAAAACAAATAAAGGAAGGTCTTGATATTCTAAGTCGTTTATAATGAAAAATAAACATCTTAAACGATGGATACATAATATAAATTTAATTTTAAGCCTAAATATAATTCTTGAAGAATATAAGCGAGAATATGAACACATTAAAACAAAAGAAATTAAAGCAAAGATACAAAGTTGCAAACAAAAGATAAAAGTTATACAACGAAATGCTCAAATATCTTGGAACAGATATAAAAAATACAAATGGATAAAATAAATAAAAATATTGAGGAATTAAATACAGGAATGAATAAAATACTTGAAGCATTATATGTTCTAACTCAAGAACTTAAAGAATTAAAAACAGAGGTTCAAATCTTAAAGATTTGTAACTCAAATGTTGAAGATTTAATAAAAAATACTTGTCTTAAGAAAAATAAATTCGACAAGAAAATGAAAGAAAGAGAAATTATAATAAAACCAATAAAAACTAACAAAGAAACAGTGCATCCAAATTCCTTTGATGCATATATGATTAATGTTAAATTACCTAAAATATTAGCTGAAGAAGAAGCTCTTAAAAAAGAAGAAAAGGGTAAAGACATAGCTACATCCTCTAATCCTAAAGATCAAGATTCGGAATCAGAAACAGATAAAGATGAATGAAATTAATGAATTAATTGATCAATTTGAAAGCATAGATCTTTCTGAAATAGAGGAATATGAAGTATTAGTTAACACTAATAATACAACTGGAGGCCCAAGTGGTACAATAAAACCAGAAGATATGGAAATAGAAGAATCAGAAATGATGCCTATTCCTAAATATAGAAGGCAATATTATGATCATATAAAGAATAATAGATATCATAAACAATTTGATAAATTCACTCCAGATACTAATTATAGTGAACCTATAAATCATGGAGGTTCTAAATTAAATATAGACTGTAAAGAAGATACTAAAAAAGCTATAATTTCATGGGCAAATACTATGAAAGTTTTCTTTTTATATAACGCTAATGATACATGGACAACTAATAGACAAGTAGATTATTTAATTGCTACATTTGATGGTATTTTTTTCAATTGGTGGCAAGGATTAACTGAAAATATTAAAGCTATAATAAAAAGAAATGTACAAACTAAATTAATAGATAATACTGATAGAGGAATTGAAATCTTAGTTGCCTATCTTTCTAGTGAATTTCTAGGAGAAGAATGGCATGACCCTGATAAAGAAGGTACTAAAGAAAAAGAAGAAGCTAGAACTAACTTAATAAATCTTAGAATTTGTAGTATGAAGCATTTAAAACAATATACTTGTGAATTTAAGGAATATTATTATACTCAATGTTATAGCAATGAAGATCAAAGTATATATCTTAATATATACTTTTTAAAACTTCCACATCCTTGGAATAAATATATAATGAATAAATGGAAGGAAGAAAATAAAGATTCAACTTCAACTCTAGGAAAACAAATTAGTTTTCTCTTTTTAGAGTTAAGTAAATTATGTAAATCTCAAGATTTATATAGAAGAACTAAAAAATTTTCACCTTTATACTGTAATGAATTTGAAGTACCCAGACAATGGGGATGTAATAAAGAAAGAATTAATAAAATAAAAAGAAGGTTTCATAAAAAGAAGTATAAGAAATATACTAAGTTTCAAAAGAAACATATTAAACCAAAAAGAAGATATTTTAAAAGAAAACCTACTTATAAAAGAAATAAAAATCTTTCACAATGCCAATGTTGGAATTGTGGAGAAATTGGACATAAATCACCTCAATGTAAAAAACCTAAAAAGATTCGAAGCATAGAAGCTGAATTCATAGAACTTCACGATGAATTGTCTGAAGTTTCAGATATAGAAAATTATTTAGATAAAGAAATATATATTGAAGAAGAAACATACTCTAGTAATTCTGAAAATGAATAAAGATATAATTGAAACTGAAGATTCAGATAAAGAAGTAGAAATTTATGAAGGATCAGAAGGTTATGCTCAACGAATAACCTTTGATCAAGAAACTTTATTAAAAATAAAAGGTTTAAAACTTTATGCAACCAATCCTAATACAAGTCTTTTTAAGTCTTTTGGTGAATTCATAAAAAGAGAAAAGATAAATATATATGATTATCATGCAGTTGAAAAATCTATAAATGTTGAACATACTAAAGGGCAAATTAGATTAAATTTGCTTACTAAATCCTCGATAAATCAAGCTTTAAATAAAATCAAAAATAAAGAAATAAGAAATAAGATAAAATATGTTTATCTTGGTAGAATTCAAATCCTAGTTAAAGTTTTATTTAAAGATGGAATAGATAGTCCTATGGTTATTTCACTTCATGACCAAAGGTTTATAGATGCTAAAAATAATCATTTGGGAACAGTTGAAGGAAATTTAATATATTTACAATTTCGCTTTGATTATTATCCAAAATATAGTGTTGATATAAATGATCAAAATATAAATGATACTTTAAGTTTACACTTTCAACTTTTGAAAGATTTAAAACTTAGAGATAAAAGTCAAGCTTTTACCTTTTACTATAGAGCAATTATGCGTTTACTAATAGTAATTATAGTAAAATATATCAGGATAAACCATATATTGAAATTGATAATGAATGCAGAGATATAACAACAATAAAGTTGCCAATGATAGAAGAAATTAAAGAAATAAAAGATTATGAAATTAAAATAAATAGAAAACCCATTTTAGAATATGGATCTAGTAGTGGTACGATACCACAAATAGATTTTGGAAAAAATACTATATCTAGAAAAAGTGTTAGTAAGTTACCTCTTACTAATGTTGAATTTACAAGACAAGATATAACCAATACAATGATTATAAATGCTAAATATTTTAATGGTCAAGAATATATAGAAATACCAAATATATTAATTAATATAGGAGCCAGTGGTAATCACCTTGCAAAACATAAAAATAAAGTTTGCTTCTACAATATTTCAATATAAAAACTTTGAAGGTCAATTAAAAACTTGTGATCAAGAGGTACAAGTTTCAATAATTTGTGAAGAACTAAGAATAATTGTTCCCTGTTACATAGATAGTGATATGGCAGGAGACTATTACGATATAATTCCAGGTAATAGTTTCTTAAATCAATGTGATTATTATAAAATAGAGAAACATAGAGTTACTTTACAAATTGGAAATATAAAGATCTTTTGTAAAAAATATGAAGGGAATTAATTTTTCTTTGAGTGTCTTTGTACAAATAACAGTACAAGATACTAATATAACAACATGTGCTTTAATAGATAATGGTTCAGAAATAACTTTATTTAAATCCTTTCTCTATACTAAATGGCAAGCGAATGGAAATATAAAGATAAAAGGTGTTACGGGTCAAGCCGAACATATTCATAAAAAAGCAGATAAAGTAAATGTTATATTAGGAAGTAAAATTATTACGATAAAAACTATATATGATTATAACTCCCTTGAAACTGATATATTGTTAGGAAATGATTTCTTACAACAATTTCAGTTTTATTCACAGAATCTTTATTCTATTATTCTAAAAACTAAATGTAATCATTACTTAAAATTACCCCGAATAAATGAGCCATTCAGAGTTCAGCCAGCGAAGCTTGGTGGACCGTATGATAAAATTCCAATAAAAATACACAATATAACAATAAAACGGATAACTCTGAAAGATGTAATAAAACAGCTAAAAGAAAATTATAATGATCATCCTCTGGCTTTTTATAAAGAGTCAGATTTAAAGGCGAAAATCGAGTTAACTGAAAATATAGTCATAAAAGAAAGACCTATGTTATATATATAGAAAAGGATAGAAAAGAATTTGATAAACAAATAAATGAATTATTATATAAAAATCCACATTTGATTAGAAGAAGTAATAGTCCTTTTAGTAGCCCAGCTTTCATGGTTGAAAATGAAGCTGAGAAAAAATGAGGAAAACCTAGAATGGTAATAAATTATAAAAGGTTAAATCACTTTACTAGGTCAGATAGTTATTATCTCCTTGATAACGAAGTTTTACTAAACCTGGTTAAAAGAAAGAAATATTATTCTAAATTTGATTGTACTTCGGGTTTTTGGCAAATAAAAATGGAGCCTGAAAGTATACAATATACAGCATTTAGTTCCCCTCAAGGACAGTTCAAATGGTTAGTTATGCCATTTGGATTAAAAAATGCACCTTCTATATATCAAAGAAGAATGGATAAAATCTTCAATAAATATAAAGAATTTCTTGTTGTTTATGTTGATGATGTTTTAATTGCCTCTAATACTTTAGAAGAACATAAAACTCATCTCCTACAATTTGCTAAAACTTGTAAAGAAAATGGTATAGTCTTATCTGAAAGAAAGGCTATAATTTGTAAAGAAAAAATTGAATTTTTAGGGTTAAAATTGTATAAAGAAGGAATTAAACTTCAATCCCATATATCTAAGAAAATTTGTGAATTTCCAGATAAATTAGAAAATAGAAATCAAATTGAAAAATTTCTCGGTTGTCTAAATTATGCTGAGGGATTCATAATAAATCTTGCTAAAAAGAAGCATGAGATTCAAAAATTGCTTCGAAAAAATAATACTAAAGGATGGAGTAATCAACATACAGAAATTGTTAAAACCTTAAAGGAAGAATGTAAAACTTTGCCTGAATTAAAACTTCCTGATGAAAATGATAAATTAATCGTCCAAACGGATGGTTTAGATCTTTATTGGGCAGCACTACTTAAAACCAATCTCAATGAGATATGCAGGTATACAAGCGGTACTTTCGGTCAAGCTGAGGTCAACTATACAACCTATGAGAAAGAACTTCTAGCCATCATAAAAGGAATTCAGAAATTCTCTCTCTTTTTATATCAAAAGCCTTTTAAAGTTCATACCGACAATACCCAAATACAATCCTTGGTTTTCAATAAATTACCAAATACACCCCAATGCAGAAGGCTACATAGATGGCAAGTTTTCCTGTCCTTTTACAGTTTCAAAATAGAGTATATAAAGGTTCAGCAAATTTCCAAGCCGATTTCATTTCTAGAAATACAGAATTTGAAAACGAATGAGTTCTCCAACTCTAAAATGGATGGGAAGGGTGTGCATTTCCCTATAAATGCAAATAGAGTGATTGTATGCACTATACATAAAGCTAGTCCACTATCTAAAAGTTGGTGGTAAAGACTTTTCAAATCCGTTGATGGGTGACAATTTCCCAAAAATTGTGTTGATGATACAGATCATCTTATAAATTCTTATTTTTCTGCAGGAATAAAATAATAAAGAAAGATGGATCTTGAAGAGCTAAAGAATGAGATAGACGATATTGTCTTGGTCTGTCAAAACATTGTTGACAGTAATAAAGCTCTTAAAGATTTGATAGAATTAAATTTTAAAATAGTTACAGATATTTCTCAAGAAGGACTTAGAAGAGCCCTTTTTCTTCAAGAAAGTCTAGATTTGTTCCTTGAAACTAGAAATAAAGAAAAAGAAAAAATGAGTGAAGCTAAAAATGAGAGTGATAAAAAGAAAAGCAATAAAGAAAAAGATAAAGCAGAGTCTTCCGAAAGTCAAGGTACTAAACCAGTATCTGATAAAGACTTTTTAGACTCCATGAAAAATAAAGAAAAAACTTCTAAATCTCAAGGAGATGCTGAAGTTATCGAAATAAAAATCAATAAATCTGAACGCTTCAACAGGGGATCCAATGAAGAATTTGTTCCCACAAATAAATGGGAAAGAGAGTATAAAGAAGTTGCTGAAGAAGCCTATAGATGGGAGAATTCTAGAACACTATTCTACTCTAAAAGATATAGTGTTCATCCAAGAATCACCGCCATATTTGGAATTGATCCTCATAAAATTTTTCAGCTTGCAAACTATGGATTCCTAGATCTGCTATATGTTGGAAAAGATCTAAAAGAAATTTCAGAATTTGATGACCGCTTTAAATTCCAGGTCAATCAAGTTGCTAGAAATAAAGAAGTTGTACTCAAGTTCTATTTTATAGCCCCAGAACCTGAGATGCGCATTTGGCATGAAGTCCAACACATGATTACTATAGACGTTATAACCACAAACTTAAAGATTGAAACTGGTATAAAGAATTTTCGATCTTTCAAGTTCACCAATTCATGGATCACAGAAAGAAGAGCCATGGGCATTAAAGCCATTCAATCCATTGCTGAGTCTCTATGGGAGCGACAATATGAAACTCTCATGCAGGCCGATAACTGGATTTTACTAAAGAAAGGAGGACAAATAAAATCTCCATTGTTAAAGGAGTTTCTCACTAAATTTTTCAGACATGAATTTTACTGCACAGAGACTACAAGGAAGAAAGCTTGCAAAATGATTGGTTGTTGTAAATCATGATGTAAGCACTTACGTCAGTGCAAGGAGTGACGGATGCCATGACGTCATCATCCACTAAAGAATTATGGCAGACAGCTATGGGAGGCAGCTTTTGACTTCTGATGCTAAAGATGATAAAGATCCAGCTCATAAAGAAAGAGACAGAGGACGCCAACTAAAACTTTGAAGTCCGAATAGTTAGATTTCTAGATCTATAAATTGTACTTAGATTTCATTTGTAAGGCATTCAAAAACTCAGACTAATTCTCACTCTGAAAAATATTCATAGTCTAGGAAACCATCTTTTATAAATCTTTGTAAACCCTCTTCTAAATCATGTTTGTATAAATCCTTTTTGAAAGAAATAAAACCAGTTTATTTTCATAAATATTCAAGTTTAGAAATCTTTCTATAAAAATCTTTTAAGCTTGTATTTCTCCTAAATTTTCCAAAATTCTTTAACCCTACGAAGGCCGTAGTGATTATACCGTTGGAGACAGTAGCCGTTTGGAACCGTAAGTCCCGTGAAACCAGGAGGGCGTTTGGGTGAAAACCAGTCAGGCTTGTCAAGGTGATTGAAGACGAGTCCGGAAGAAGGATTAAAAGAATTAGGGACATCAAGGAGGTAATATACTTTTAGAAGATTTAAATAGAAATATTTTTCTACTTGATGTTATGAAAGTATATGGTTTTAGAGTACTTCATCAATTATTTATGAGATTTGTGCAAATGTATGATTGTTTGGATATATAAGATATAAAATTATGGAAAAAGATTTTGATATCATAAAAAACCAATTTAAAAGAAAAAACAATAATAAAAAGAAAATAGCAATCTTAAAACCACTAGAAGATCTTCCCGAAGATTTAAGAATTCTTATTGCAACATATAATAATAAAGAAGATTATGTTTTTGATCTAATTAATAAAACTATAAATCACGAAATTCTTAAAAATTATGTTAGACAATTAGAACAAATAGACAGAGAACTAAAAGAACTTTCGACATCAGATAGAACATTAGAAAATTATATTCTTATGAATTGTAAAAATTTAGAAAGAATAAGATTAATAAAATTTATATATGACGAAAATTGGGACATACCATACTTTTTCTAAAAACTTAAAGGTATAAAGTCATAATAAAGTGAAAATTTTGGATACTAAAATAAATAAAGAAACTTTAAATAGTAAAACTACTATTCAAACAGTAAAAATACTATTCAAAAGGGGTAAAATGAAAAATCCTTTTAAAAAAAGGATATTTTGAAAATAAATATATAAAAATAAGATAAATTAAAAATTATATCCATTGTAGTCTAGATAGAATAGAACATAAATGAATGTGTTAATCTGCATGGATTTTCTTGAATTAGGTCCCCACCTGAAGAGTAATGATCCATACTTGGGAACTTGTAAAGCATTGACAAACTTGTCTGATTTTTCAGTAATGTGGGCTATTGTATAGAAATTAATGCAGTTTTTTGGTCAAAACATTTATATTAAAGGGTGGCAACGGCTTTGCTTTTGCGAGATGAGTACAAAACAAATATAGCAATTTATCATGATGTTGTCTGAAGTTGTACGGAGTAGTATCTTTGTGGTCACTTTTTTGTTAATTTTGTCGCTAGTGTTTTCTTTTTTAATATAAATATGGTCAGTTATTCAAGATTAAATTACACTTACTATTCTTGAAATATAGTAAAATTACAAAAAACATCTTCACATATACAAAATTATGATTATTGCCTCCTTAATTTGAGGGGATTAATTTTAAGTCTAACAAAATCAAAAAAATATCATTTTCGCCCTTACTCAAATTAGGACAAATTACAGCTATCGCCCTCAGGTATGACAAAATTATAAGAAACACCCTCATGTATGGAAAACTACTATTACCCCCTAACTTGTTTGATAATCATTTTAAGCATCGTATATTGTATATTTTTATAAATAAATACTAAGTTTTATGGTATGAATCACAATTAAACTTTTGGCGTTCATTTGTTGCGTTTTTTGAGGTGTTCATATGATTTTCTATTTTATTGCTAAAAATTGAGTCTTGTATAATTAGTGAATAACATTTTTTCAGAAGATTGTGCACTATATAAACAAAACCTTACATTGATTCGATACACCAATTGACAACTGTTGAAATTTGATAGAGACAATTGCGTTGATTTAAATTAAAACCGTGGCTAAGGTATCCATTTACAAAAATTGGTTTTATTTGGTAGTTCAACTATATTGATTAGTTTTCAAGTTTTATTACTCCAATTGTACAGTTATGCCTAAGTTAATTAATGAAAACGCCCGATTCAAAAAAAGTCAACTGATAATTTTGACTCTTAGCCACGGAAAAATCCATAGTTAAGAGTCAAAATTTTATTTTATTTTTTAAAATTGGCTCTTAGCCACGGTTTTATCCGTAGCTAAGCTTAAAAAAAATTGAAAAATGGCTTGATTAGCCACGGATTTATCCATGGCTAAGGCTAAATAATCCGTAGCTAAATGTTCATATAAAAATAGCACTTAGCCATTTTCAAATCTAGTTCCCCCCCCCCCAACAAAAGGTAACCTAATCTTCTCCCACCAAAACCTCTCTTCATCCTCGCCCCCTACCGCGGCGCTCACCCATCTCATTGTGCGGTCGCCGTACCTCTTCCCCTCCACATAGCGCACCGCCGTAGGCCCCCCCCCTCTCCCGCGCACCACGAAATCCCCCCTCCCCCCAGCCCCCGTCACGCACCACCCCTAGCCCTCCTTCCCCCCTTCCCCCTCCCCCAGGGGGCGAGCACCCCCAGCCCCCCTCTCTCGCTGAACCCAACCATTCCAGCCCCCTCGCACCCCCTCACCCCCCCCCCCCAAACACACACACACACACACTTTTATTTGTTGTTATTTTTAGCTTTATATTATTTTTATTTTTTGAGATTAAATTTTAATTTTGTTTGTTGTTTTGGTTTATTTGGCATTTTTTTAGGTGGATATTATATACACAATTTGTGGAGGTGAGGTTTGAATAATATACGAATTGTTATGATTTTTGTTTGGATGAAATTTATTTTGAACATGTTTGGATAATGGATTGTTATGAACAAGTTTGTTTAGATTATGGATTGTTATGAACATGTTTGAATTATGGATTGTTATAAACATGTTTGGATTATGGATTGTTGTGAACAATTTTTGTTTGGGTGAATTTTGTTGTTGAGGTTGGGTAAAAATTGGGTGATTGAGTATGGATTGTTATGAACAATTTTAAATAATATTATTTGATTGTCAAATAGAGTATAAAATTTTTTGTTGCGGTGAATTTTGTTGTTGAGGTGGGGTAAAAATTGGGTGAAATATGTCTGATAGGAAGTATGTTGAACAATGTGTGAAATAATTTGCTTTGTTTTAAGTGTTTATAAAATTAGACTCCATTTCTAAATACATTATAGTTGTTGAATATGATATCGATGAATTTTGCTTGTTCTAGTTAGAAAGGGAGAAAGAATACTAGTCTACAAATATGAATGACAAAATTAACAAATATTAATAACGAACTTGTTCTATCTAGATATGAAGTCTAGCAGTGCCATTAACTTACCTTCGTTTTATGTTTACAGAATATGGATATACGGAAATTTGAGGTTGGATCTATAATAAGTTAACTGTTGATCGAAAAAATTACACCAAACAATTTATGAATGGCCTTAATCATTTTATTCAATTCGCAACTACACAACCGCAATATATAGCTGATAAAGGCCTTATTAGGTGTCCGTGTTCAAAGTGTACTAATAGAAAATATAAGGATACTAGTAATATGCATTGCGATTTGATGAAATTTGGGTTTCAACTTGAGTATTGGTATTGGACTTCACATTGCAAGTTAGCTTCAAAAACTCAAAACGTGGAGCTCGGTGGTGCTAGTTCTTTGAATCAGGCTAATTTTTCGTATAAACTCAATAATTACGAGAATTTGGTATATGATGCAATGGGTGTGAACTCATTTCACCATGGTATGCATTATCATCTCGATTCGAATGTCGATGTGAGTCACGATACTGAGATTTAGCGAAACAATAAACAATCTCCTAATATGCAAGCTCAACAATTTTATGACATATTAGAGGTTGCGCATCGACCATTGTAGCCAGGTTGTGACACTCAGACGGAGTTATCAACGACTCTTCAAATGATGTCAATAAAATCCGGCTACAATTTATCTTAAGGTTGTTTTGATCAAATGACAAAACTTGTGAAGTTGTCAAATCCGTCGGATAATCATGTTCCTAGCAACTATTATGAAGCAAAAAAAATCGTTAAGAAGTTAGGTTTAACATCGATGAAGATTGATTGTTGCGTCAAGGGGTGTATGTTGTATTACAGTAAAGATTCATGTTTAGAGAAATGTTAAGTTTTGTTGTCATCCAAGATTTAAACTATCTAGTAGAGGTAGTAGGCATCATGTCCCTTACAGAATGATGCACTACATGCCTCTTATTCCAAGATTGAAAGGGTTGTATGCTTCTTCAAAATCAGCTGATCAAATGAGGTAGCATCATGAGCACTAAGAAGAGCTTAGTGTTCTTTGTCATCCATCCGATGGTCTGGCCTGGAAACTTTTCAATGAAAAGCATTCTAACTTTGCTGCCAAGCCACGAAAACATTAAGCTTGGATTATGTGCCGATGGATTTAATCCATTTAATCATACTTCGTTGAAGCAATACTTTTGTTGGCCCGTGATTGTTACTCCGTACAACTTGTCGCTAGAATTGTGTATGACTACACCGTACATGTTTTTGACATGCTTGATTCCCGGGCCACGTAACCCGAAAAAAAGGATTGATGTGACTTGCAGGCTCTAATTGACGAACTAAAAATTCTATGGTTAGAAGGAGTTTCCCACCTTAATGTGGACAATCAATGACTTTCCCCTGTATGGGATGTTGTCAGGATGGATGACATTGGGACGATTGGCTTGTCATATATGTATGCGACAAATAAAGGCATTCAGACTAAAAAATAATGGGAAGATATCTTGGTTCGATTGTCATCATCAGTTTTTACCTGAGAATTATCCATTTAGACAAAACAAAGATGTATTTTTAAAAGGACGCCATGAACTATCAAACCCTCCGTCAGTAATGACAGGCGATCAGACGTAGGAAGAAGTGTGTTGAATGCCTAAAGTTACCGATATGCCAATGAAGCATTCAAAATTGCAAGGATATAGAGTACATCATCATTGGACCAAACAAAGCATTTTTTGGGAGCTACCGTATTGGAAAGACAATGTGGTCCGCCATAATTTGAATGTAATGCACATCGAAAAAAGTTTTTTTGACAACATACTCAACACTGTGATGGATATCAAAGACAAGACAAAGGATAATGAGAAGGCAAGATTGGATTTAGTTAAGTATTGCAGGCGGCCTGAGTTGCATTTACAAATGATGGCCAATGGTAAGGTGCTAAAACCAAAAGCGAGTTACACTTGGACGAATGAACAAAAACACAATTTATGCACATTTGTTCAAGCTTTGAAGATGCCTGATGGTTATGCATCGAACTTGGGAGCTTGTGTTGATCAATCGAGACTCAGGTTATACAGTATGAAGAGTCATGATTGTCATGTGTTCATGCAACATTTACTCCCAATAGCATTTAGCGTACTCCCACAAAATGTTTAGAAGCCTCTAACTAAAATAAGTCAGTTCTTCGGAGATTTGTATTGCACAGAGCTTCACTAGGAAAGTTTGTCGCAATTGATAGAAATACCCTTCGATTTTGTGCAAATTGGAACACATTTTTCCTCCAGCATTTTTTGATTCCATGGAACACTTGCCCATACACTTGCCTTTTCAAGCAGCGATTTGTGGACCTGTTCAAGATGGGTGGATGTATTCATTCAAGAGGTAAATATTTTTTTAAAGATTTGCCTACGTGTGATTTTTTTTTGTGATCCCAAAAGAATTAGTAACTTTGTTGTACAAAATAAGATTATAGGTCCCTACATGACTTGAAAGGTATGGTGAAGAATCGAGCAAGGGTAGAGGGCTCAATACGTGAGGCGTACTTAAATCAAGAATCATCATACTTCACATCGTATTATTTTGAAAGCTATATTCAGTCGAATAGTACAAGAGTCAGGCGTAATGAAAATAATGGAAGTGCTGCAGAAATACCCTACACATTGTTTGTCTACAATCAAGTTGGTAAGCCTGGTGGTAAATGCGACGAGCGATTTTTGAATGATGATGAGTTGAGAAGGGCCGCAGTACACATTCTTATTAACTGCGATGAGGTCGTGCCTATCATCAAGTAAGTATTTAATGACTAATATAAATTTGTGACAATAATTTTATTAAATTCTAACTCCTAAAATGTTTATTTCAATATGTAGAATGTATAGGTTGTCAGTTCGATACCATTAGCCACATTTAACCGACCAAGAAGTTGAGGAGTCTGTCGAGGAGAATTTTGTTGAATGGTTTGAAGAGTATGTAAGTAATTTATTAAATAAAATAAAATATGTATATATAAACATCTGTTATAAATATTATGACGGTGTAATTATATGTGTAGGTTCATGATTCCAAAAATAATATCACTAATCAAAATTTACATGATTTGGCATGAGGACCAAATCGTAAAGTTAAGACATGGCAAAGATACATTATGAATGGATATGCCTTTCATGTATATGAGACCACACAACGTATGAACACTTATAATGCTGGTGTTTGTGTTTGGGGCAACGGGTCCATAGATTTCTATGGCATACTTAAAGAAGTGATTCAATTAGAATATCCCGGTACACCTGAAAAGAAGGTTGTCTTGTTCAAATGTCATTGGTTTGATTCCGTTTCTAAGAGGGGTATGAAGATACACCCACAATATGAAATTATAGGGATCAAATTTAATGAAAGGTACCCAAAAGATGATCTATTTATTATTGCACAACATGCATCTCAGGTATATTATGTACCGTATCCGGGTACAAAAAGGGATAAATTGAATTGGCGTTTTGTAATTAAAACCAGACCATGAAGTAGAGTAGCCAATCAACAAATTGTTACTGATGTTCCGTTGCAAGAATCTTCACCCGGTACGAATTCTGTGTTCGATAATGAAACTACGGGTCTTTTGGTAGATGCTGATGGTCGTGCAGAAGAAGTGAATTTCGACAATAATGCATTTTGTAATGAACTTGAAGATGATGAGGAACGAGATGATGCGAACGAATATGACAATAATGAGGAGGATGAGTTTGATGACGAACTTGATGATGACGATGAAGGAGATGATGCGATTGAATATGACGATGATGATGAAGATGAAGTTGATGAGAATGAAGATCATGAATAGGATTCATATTTTAATTGTTGATGTAGTTGATGTTTTCAATTTATTGTCATGAATCATTGTGAATTGTTATTATGTATTTATTCATAATTGATGTTTGATCAATTGTTGTGCATTGTTAACATTTTATCAATTTTCTCGATTATTTGTTGAGAATTCTGAAACAGGAGGCCAAGAGATCGAAAAAAGACAAAGAGAAAGTATCGGGTATAGGGTCTAATCGGCATATGCCTCCACCAACTAATCTAAACATCAATTAGGTAGCTCGAGATCAGATTCTCCATCCCCTGCCTTGGGGTCCGACCCATCGACGCCAGCGAATGAAGGTCTATCCACCGACATGTCTCAAAACAGTAATACCAGTGGACATCAAATTCTAATAATGCCATGAGGGAAAGAGTAAGTGAATTGATTTATATAACTTTGCTATCTTACTAATAAATAGATATCTATTCTATATAGTTTTTGTGTTCTGTAATGTATAATCTTTTTTTTCCCACTTATACAATAGGTTTGACGTCGAGGAGAAATGTATCGAAGAGATTGCTCGGATAATTGAGAATAGTTTTAAGAGACCATGGCCTACTTGGAAGAAGGTCCCGATAGAAACTCGTGAGATGTGGTTTGCCCAGTTTAAGGCATGTATATTTATTTAGTTTAATTAAGATTTGATTATTATTATTATTATAACTTGTTCATATATGATTTTTTTTCTGGATTTTTTTTAGAAAAAATTCTTTTGGCCTGATCATTCGAACAGAATTTAGAAGAATTTCGAGCATAAAGGTTCAGAAATCTTGAAAAATAGACTGGCTAAAGCTCGTAAGGATAACCGCATGCCTAATTGGATAGGTGAAGAATCTTGGGATGCTTAACAAATCACATCGGGCACCCCAAAATTCCAAACGATAAGCCACCAAAATAGGGCAAATCGAGCATCGACTTGCAATGGAAAGGGATTCCCTGGCCATAAGGGATGATCCAGATCTCATCTCAGGTGGCAAGATCATTTGGTAAGTAATTATTTTTTTCTTGTACTTTATTTAATTAATTGAAGTAGTGTTGATTTTTACAATTTTATCTCATTGTTGTCCTTATTTTTATATTTCAAAAAGTTTTTACTTTATGTTTATTGTAGACCGAAAAATATGGACATCGGCCTTTTGTTGACGAAACATTTGAGGCTCTCCATTATTGGAAAGACGAGGATGGAAACGAGCATTATGTGGATGAGCGAGCAAAAACTACTTTGGTAGTTTGCTATTTTTATTTATCTTTATATATTATTGCTAAGTACGCTTTTATAACAACTATGTATGTTTTTTTTGGCAGAAGAGCTTCAGAGCTAACTTTAACGAAGTTTGTTCCCAAGCCATCGAGACAGCAAAGGGATAACCTATTCGGCAGCCGACAAGTTGGAGATAACATTAAAAAGAGTATTTGTTAGATATATACACTAATTAAAAAATATATATACATTATTAAAAAATATATACAAGATAAAACTCTAATTGTTTTCTTTTTACGTTTTAGATTTGGAAGCAGAAAGTCGGCCTTCCAAAGAAAGGTCGGTGGTATGGTGTTGTTGGTGGACCCTATACTATGATTATTGAGCCTTCCGACTCATGAACTGACTTGAATACTTAGGTTGACCCCAAGACAGAGGAACTGACACAAAAGATTAGTGATCTAGAGGAGAAGTACAATCAGAAGATGGACGAGATGGAAGAAAAGCATAGTCGAGAGATCTCTGGCCTTCAGAAGATCGTGTCCCTAATGGCGGCCAACCTCAAAAAACTCACGCGTTGATTAGCTCCGCGACGTAAGAAGGGCTCTACTTCGTCTGCTTCTATTGCTCGTGATCAAAATGAAAGCGACGATGATGATGATGACGACGACGACGACGATAATGATGAGGAGGATGAGGGAGACGATGATATTCCTGCATTTGACTTTTAGATACTGTTATATATATATATATATATTGTTGTATGAATTGTTGTATTTAATTATTAGAATAATATTAATTATTAATTATACATATGTTAGAATATGCCTTGTGAATTATTAGTATTACATTGATATATATAGTTTGTTGGTATTTATGTTTGTTGGGATTTTGTGATTTGAAAAAAAAAATTGCAGGTTTTGGGGTGCATTAAAACAAAATCAATTATGAAAAAAAAACTGTCAGATTAGTGACGGAATCCGTCGCTAAAGTTTTTCTTTAAAAATATTTATTTTAGCCACGGATTTTTCCTTGGCTAGATTTAATTTTTTTTAAAAATATTTAATTTTGGCTACGGATAAATCCGTGGCTAGATATAATTTTTAAAAAAAAAATATTTATTTTTGGCCACGGATAAATCCGTTGCTATATTTATTTTTTAAAAAATTATTTATTTTTGGCCACGGATAAAATCATGGCTAGATTTAATATTTTTATAAAACATTTAATTTTTGGCCACGAATTTATCCGTGGCTAAATTAAAAAAAAATTAAAAAATAAAAAAAGGTTGATCCGTGGCCAAAAATGGAAAAACCCGTGGCCAAAGTCCGTGGCCACTTTTACCCATGCCATATTTGGCCACGAATTTTTTCCATGGCCAGATCCGTAGCCAATTTTTTTGGCCACTAATATTTGTCAAAATCCGTGGCTAAATCCTTGTTTTCTAGTAGTGCAACAAGGAAAGATTTGTTATGAAGAATCTCAGCTAACAAAGGAAAAGATCAAGCCTAGACAAGGAGATAACCATTAAATCTTAGACTAGAAGGAAGGAGTTGCTGCTAAGGGACACCAAAGGAAAGAGTCGTTGCAACTTAGCCCTGAATCAGCATAAGGCTCGACTAGAACTGTATAAATAGAGGAGTCCTATATCTAGGACATCATCATAGCGTGTATTGATCCTTTTGCTAAGTACATCTCCAATTTATCAGTGTGATAGATAGAGTGTATAACCAAGATACTATATTAAGCTGGAAGTTCTAGAGTTTAGTGTTAAGCTCATTATATTGTAATCCTAAAACTTGTGTTTAATTTCAGTTCAATAAAATCATTTCTATACCCTTTGGTACTTTAGTCTTTTAATTGGTACCCACCCCATCTTCCTCTTTCCTTTTCTAACTGCTTCTGTGCCCCCTTTCTCCCGCCCCACTCTTCCATCCTCATTTCTTCTTCTTCCCCATGTCGGCGGAGGGCAATAACCAGCCAGAGATAGCAAAGACAAAAATCCAACAATTTTTCTTTTTGCGTATTTTTTAATTACTGTAAAAATCATTTGAGAAATCTTGAATCCTCATCCTCATCAAGAAAAAATTAAGCACTAAAAATTGCAGCTACCTTAGTTATATCAATTTAGATTCTCATCACCAAATGCTTTGACACCATAAAAATCCTCAACCCATTGATGCCCACAAGACAATTATCCCTCCTCACCCTAAAGGGCATCACTACCTACTCACAGCCTCCACAAACCGCCACCGTGACTAGAGCAATTTTTCCTCCCTTTTTCATCGTGAACCCCATTGTTGGATGTTGGGTTTGGCTTTTTTTTTTTTTTTTTTTTTTTTTGAGGGGTGGGGGTGAAGGTCTTAAATTCGAGTCCCTCTTCTTTAATTGAGATTTTTAATCAGCTTTTTTTTTGTGTGATTGGAGACTTGAGGACCATTTTTTTTTTTATTTTCTTCTTTAGTTTTGTGTGTAATACATGATTTGCAAACAATATTAGAAATTAGTTTTCAGGTTGCGGGTGGGTAGGTCTAAAAAATATGACATTTATATTTAAAAAGAGAAGAAAAAATACATGTTCTATTATTTGTATATATGTAGCACATAAATTGTATATAATATTCACACATATGTATATCATATTAATCTGTACACATATTTTAGTTTTGATAGAAATATGTATATGCATTTTAGTTTATGTATTTGAATGTATTTTTTTTAAATGTGTATTGTGATATATTTTTTATTTGAAATTAGTTATTTTAATCTATACAAATAAAAAGGACAGTGAAGTAGTCTATCCATAGTTATTTAACTAAAAATTAGCAATAGGGGATGGCGAGCTAATTATGAAAAACACACGACTTTTAAAGTTATAGTATTTTTTTAACATGGTCTTTTTTGGCTCTTCCTGGATAACATAGGGTAGTGAGTTTCTATTCACTTCCAAATTAAGTTCTCGTTATGCATTGCAATGATACCAGCTTCGGTACCGTATTTCATATTTTTGCAGTGTTTGCAATTGCTTGATTTTTGGATAAATTCAAGTAAAAAAAGAAAGTTAAATAGTGTTTGTAAAGAAAAAAGTGAGATGAAATTGTGGTATATTAATGTGTAAAAATTAACCACAAGCTAAAAATAAATAACATGAAACACACTTCCAGTCTTTAGATGATTTATCTTTTTTTTTTCAGCAAAAGTATAAAAACAAAACAGTACATTATTGCTTTTCTCAATAGAAGTAGGAAAAACACTTGTTTTATTTGATTGAAACTACTCCCTTTAGCTGCCTAACCCATAAGGGAAATTAGGGTGGCCAAATAGGATAGAAAAGTAAAGGGATGATATTACATCGTGGACAAAGCAATTGACATATATTATTAGATGTTGTTATACGTACCATCAAATATGAACTCAATAAAATTTTGGATATTTAGCTGAATATAATTAAGTAATGGTGTAACAACAAAGTTCTTGAATTTTACAATGGCTAATCTACTAACTCATCTAAGATACTTTTTTCCTAATCTTGTAGAACGTGAGACTTCGAAAAATAAAAACAAAACATGGAAAATGCTTGAAAATATCAGCAAAATCGAGTTATAAATTTAGTTATATTAGTCCCAAAGGAAGCTTTTTATTCAAAATTAGTTGAAATTGTATTCAACAGCATTATTGTGGCAATTTGGCAATTACGGGGGCTTCCTCAAATAATTGATTTATTAACAAGACTTGCTGCAGATGCAACGACGTCTCATTCCTTCGCACTCCCCATCGCTAAAACCTTCTTTGACGCAAAGAGTCTTACAATTTTCATTAGCCAAGCACAATCCTTGAAATTTCGAGCTTGGTGATTCACATTTCTTACCCAAACTCTCTTCTGCAAATTAGATTCACAACACCGTGGGTTAGTTTCAAATTTAAATAAAGTTATGATATTTTTAGTGGCTAGCAATGGACAAATATTTCAAAGTTACGCATTTAATAATGTAAATGAACATTTTTTTATAGTAAATTATGGAAAAAAATTCATTTTTAATGTTGAAAAAGGCCAAATTGTAGCCCTCAACTCATTTACAAGAGAATAGCTAACTTTTGGCCATTTTCTCATTAAAAGTAAATAAATTAATATGCTAAAAAAGATACAGAGGACTTTCTTGAAAGAGAGTCACGTGTTATTGGGGAAAAACGAACATTTAAGCAAAAAAAAATAGTGTTTGACTATGCTTTTCTGAAAAAGTAGAAGTTAGAAGAAAAAAAAACCAAAATGCCTTTTTTAGAAGCTAACTAGAGTAATTTCAAATAAAAGCATCTTTCAAAACCCTTTTAATTACCACATCCAAATGCTAAAAAACTTGATTTAAGAAAAAGAAAAAAGAAGTTCTTCTATAAATAGCATGGTTGGAAAACGCTTCTTTTAAACATATCAAAACGCATTTTTTTAAGTTGAAATTGGCCAACCCAAGTATATCATAATAAACTTGAAGTACATATATATATATATATATATATATATATATTTGTATGGTTAATATATTTGTATGGATAAATATTGGGGAACCTTATGGTGAAAAGATGTCTCGAGCTTGAACTGATAGTGTTGCACAAACCAGATTTCCGAGTAAATACAATTATGTATGCACAAAAAAATGCCACTAATTTCCAATATATATTTTGTGGCATTTGGAAATTAAAATCAACATTTTTATAAGATCGCTTGAATATGTATACATAATTGTTGAAAGCAATATGTACTGTGGTACAAAGAGAGCACTTACGAGATGCAAAAATTAGTACGAGAAACAATACGACAAATAAGCTCTGAGTCTTCATGTTGTGCTTTTTTCCTTATTCACTCTCCACTAATGAGAGAACATTCAATTAGAATGTGAATTTATAGAAATGTAGTCTTATTAAAATAGAAAAAATCTATGATAATAGAAGATTTTGTGTTTACCAAGGGTCGACAATAGATTAAATTTTATGTACACATAAATTCCCTTTGAAAACGCATCATAAATTGTAAGACCCATAATTGATGGTCACGAATCATCTATTATCAAGGATTGTTGAAATTAACCATCCATAAAAGGAAGTTTGTTAAGAGATGAGAGACAAAAGCTATTGATTAAGAGAAAAGATTAACAAACTTCCTTTTATGGATGATTAATTTCAATGTGATCCAAAAACATGTTAGGAGAAAGATTAAATTTGGATCGACAACAACAATCCATAAATGTGGGAGTGGAGAAAGTGCAAGAAAAAGAGTCAAAAGAAAAAAAAAATCCAAATGATTAATGTTAATTTGTCCAATTTGGGTGCTAACTAGATTATATGTAATTAGGGTTAAGAGAGCTTCATTTGTCTAATTTAGGAAAACTTCTCATAAATATGTGTAAGTATAAAATTGTTTTCATTGTTGGAGTATATGAATTACTCCACATTAAGTAGGGGTGTGAATGTCCAACCCAACTCAATGACCCGAACATGACCCACCCAAAAAAAATCAAGTTTGGATTTGGAGTTCTCGAATTTGGATCAAATTAGGTCGGATCCAAAATTAACCCAAACAAATAATGTCGGGTTTGGGTTGGGACGTTCAAGTCAACCCAAAGAACCCCAAAAATAAAATTTAGGTGATCTAAAACTTGACCCAACCCAAGTTAAAATAGTTATATTTTTTTTTCTATTCTTTACGTAATGGTTTTAATTTTTCACTTGATAGCTATTTTTCCTTTAGCACTAACTACTCTCTTTAAAAAAAAGTATTGTTGCATTGAAAAATAAATATAATATATTTCAAATTTTTTCAAATTAAACAATTGGATTAAACTTTAAAAAATATTTAGTAGAATTAAAAAGGTGTTTAAATATTCTATTTACCATAAACAATTTAACAATGGGGTTGAATTCTTTCTATACTTAAAAATGGTGAGTAACTGAAAAAAAAATATTGTTTCTTATCATATTTAAGAGATTTTTTTTATGTTTTCTTTTCATACATACTATTTAATATTTTCAACACAATTGGAGTCATATGCTTAGTGTAGCCTACACAACGTTTATCCACACACACACACACACACACACAAAAAAAAAAAGTGTTGCCCCTACGTGGGACCACCGACCACATCAACTATCCACAAATTCGTTTATTTTAGTTAGCCCAATTCTAGTGAAATAACATAAGGAGAAAAATAATCCAATTTTTCTTTTTTTTTTGCGTATTTACGGCCACAAAAACATTTCAATTCTCAAATCTATGTTACAAAAACAGTCACAAGATCTTCTCTTTTAAATCTAACATTGGTACAAATGTACTACTAAATATATAAATTACAATAACCTCTATTATTTGCTTATATTGTATTTTACCCATAAATTTGTTAATCTGATGTTTTTTTCATTTGAGTGTTTATTTTAATTTTATTTATTCTTGCTGTATGTATTGAGTACCAAATTACATCTGCGCTCTCTGCAATTTACAAACTCTAAATGGAGAAGAGAATTAATTAACCAAATCAATCTGAGACGTTAAGCTTGCCTGTGTTTATCTTGAGAATTATCGTTGAATTAATACACTAAAATAAATTATAAAATTTACAAGAATTTCTTTTGCTAAAATATTATTTTTGTCGCAATTAGTGAAAAGTTTCCAAACAAAAAAATGTTATTTGTTATTTATTAATGATTCTTTTAGAATAAAAAAATTATTATTGCAAAATATGTGATTTCTCTCAATTATCAATTTTGTAATTTATTTGGCAATGATATTTATAAATCACAACAAAATATTTTGGTACGAAAGCATAATTGTTTTAAGAACAACATGAAAACATAGCTAGTATTATTTTTTAGTTTATATGTATATGCATTTTAGTTTATACATTTGAATGTATTTTTTTAAAATGTGTATTTTAATATACTTTATATTTGAAAGGGAAAAAAATTATTTACCATCCAAACTATACGGGTTTTTCCAACTTGCCATATAAACTTTTTTTTTTTGCCGATTGCCATCCAAACTTTAATTTTTTTACATAATACCATCCCGGCTCCGATTCCGGCGGAATATTCCGGTAAGATTCCGTCACATGAGTAGCATGTGAGTTTTTGAAGGGTATTATCGTCTTTTCACTTGTAGAAAAATTGTTTGCAAAAATGCGCTCTATTGGATTCGAACCTAGGTTGAGAAGGAGTGCAACCACTCCCACTACCACTTTGCCAACCACCATTATCATCAAACATGAGGCAAATTGATATATTTGTACCATATAGATTCAAAGAAATGAATTTTAATATCAATTTAAAATTCAAAAAATAAAAGAAATATATTTATTTAGTGAATTAATAATTTCTATCTCATTTCTTGTAAGAATTAATTAAATTAATAAGATTTATTTTTTTAAAAAAATAATTTTCATCTATTCATTTTTTTTCTTTTTCTTTTTCTTTTTTGATGAAACTTCTTTATAAAATTAATAAAATTTCTTTAACCACATTTTATTTGAAAATTAATATAGTTAGAAGGATCAAATTTTTCTAAAAATTTAGTTAAATTAGCAAGATCAATTTTTTTATTAAAAGATTAATTTGGATACGAGGAAAACAAATATATATTCATCAAAAAAATGAAAAGAACCTGGACGAAAATTATTTTTTTTAAAAAAATAAATCTTATTAATTTAATTAATTCTTAAAAGAAATGAGATAGAAATTATTAATTCACTAAATAAATATATTTCTTTTATTTTTTGAATTTTAAATTGATATTAAAATTCATTTCTTTGAATCTATATGGTACAAATATATCAATTTGCCTCATGTTTGACAATAATGGTGGTTGGCAAAGTGGTAGTGGGAGTGGTTGCACTCCTTCTCAACCCAGGTTCGAATCCCATAGAGCGTATTTTTGCAAACAATTTTTCTACAAGTGAAAAGACGATAATACCCTTCAAAAACTCACATGCTACTCATGTGACGGAATCTTACCGGAATATTCCGCCGGAATCGGAGCCGGGATGGTATTTCGTAAAAAAATTAAAGTTTGGATGGCAATCGGTAAAAAAAAAAAGTTTATATGGCAAGTTGGAAAAATCCGTATAGTTTGGATGGTAAATAATTTTTTTTCCCTATTTGAAATTAGTTATTTTAATCTATTCAAATATAAAGGACGGTAAAGTAGTCTATCCATATTTATTTAATTAAAAATCAACAATAGGGTACGGTGAGCTAATTATGAAAAACACATGGCTTTCTAAGTTATAGTATTTTTTAGCATGTTCTTTTTCGGCTCTTCCTAGATAACATAGGGCAGTGAGTTTCGATTCAATTCCAAATTAAATTCTCATTATATATTGCAATGATACCGGCTTGGTTACTGTATTCCATATTTTTGCAATTTCAAATTGCTAGATTGTTGAAAAGTTCAAGTGAAAAAGAAAGTTACGATTGTGTTTGTAAAGAAAAAAGTGAGAAGGGTAGATTAATGTGTAAAAACTAATCACAAGCTGGAAATAAACAACATGAAACATACTTCCAGTCTTAAACTGATTTAACTTCTTTTATACGGCAAAAGTTAAAAAAAAACAAAACACTACATTATTGTTTTTCTCAATAGAAGTAGGAAAAACACTTGTTTTATTTGATTGCAACCACCCCCTTCAGCCACCTAACTCAAAAGGAAAATTGGGGTGTCCAAATAGGATAGAAAAATAAAGAGAGATATTATGTCATGGACAAAGCAATTGACATATATTATTAGATGTTATTATACATGCCATAAAATATGAACTCAATAAAATCTTGGATATTTAGCTAAATATAATTAATTAATGGCCAAATGATGAAGTTCTTGAATTTTACAATGACTAATCCACTAATTCATTTAAGATACTTTTTGGCTAATCTTCAAGAACGTGAGACTTCAAAAAATAAAAATAAAAATAAAAAAAGAAAATGCTTGATAATATCAGCAACATCGAGTTATAAATAAAGTTATATCAGTCCAAAAGGAAACTTTTTATTCAAAATTAGTTGAAATTATATTCAGCAACATTATTGTGGCAGTTTGGCAATTATGCGGGCTTCATCAAATAACTGATTGATTAACAAGGCTTGCTACAAATGCAACGACGTCTCATTCCTTCACACTCCCCATCTCTAAAACCTTCTTTGATGCAAAGAGTCTTACAATTTTCATTAGCCAAGCACAATCCTTGGAATTTCGAACTTGGTGATTCACATTTCTTGCCAAAGCTCTCTTCTGCAATTAGATTCACAACACCATGGGTTAGTTACAAATTTAGATAACGTCTTAATATCTTTACTAGCTAACAATGGACAAATATTTGAAAGTTGGGCAATTAATAATGTAAATGAACATTTTTTTTATGTTAAAGTGTGCAAAAAATTCATTTCTAATGTTGAAAAGAGCCAAATCGTAGCCCTCAATTCATTTACAAGAGAATAGCCGACTTTTGGCCGTTTTTTCATTAAAAGTGATTAAATTAATATGCTAAAAGTGATATAGAGGACTTTCTTGAAAGAGAGTCACGTGTTTTTGAAAAAAAAAATGGCAGTTCAAGGAAAAAAAATGGTGTTTGACTACGCTTTTCTGAAAAAGTAGAAGTCAAAAAAAAAAGCAAAATGCCTTTCTTAGAAGCTAATTATAATAATTCCAAATAAAAGCACATTTCAAAGTTCTTTTAGTTGCCACATTCAATTTCTAAAAAACTTGATTTAAGGGAAAAATAATTGTACTATAAAAAGCATGTCTGGAAAACACTTCTTTTAAATATATCCAAATAGCCCTATAATATGTTTAATAGCAACAATATCATTTTCCAAAATGAAATGATGCAAGGAACCCATTTTTTTAAGTTGGAATTGGCCAAACACAAGTACATCATAATAAAGTTGAAGTATGTATATATACATATATATATATATACAGACACATTTGAATGGACAAATATTGGGTAATTACTTAGTAAAAAGATGTTTAGGGCTTGAAGTAATAGCATCGCACAAACCCATTTTTCGAGTAAATACAATTATGCATCATACCAAAAAAAATGCCACTAATTTTTAGTATATATTTTGTGGCATGAGGAAATTAAAATAACAATTTTTATAAGATCGCTTAAATCTGTATACACAATTGTTGAAAATAATATTTATTGTGGTTCAAAGAGAGCACTTACGAGATGCAAAAATTAATACGAGAAATAATACAACAAATAAGCTTTGAGTCTTCATTGTTGTGCTTTTTTCCATATTCACTCTCCACTAATGAAAGAAAATTCAAGTAGAATGTGAATTTATAGAAATGTGGTATTATTAAATAGCAAAAATCTATCCAGAAGATTTTGTTTATGAAAGGTTGACAATAGATTAAGTTTTAGGTACACATAAATTCCCTTTGAAAACGCATCTTAAATTGTAAGAACCATAATTGATGGTCAAGAATAATCTATTATCAAGGAGCACCACATTTATGGATTGTTGTCGTTGATCCAAATTTAATCTCTCATGTAGTGTTTCTGGATCGCATCGAACTTAACCATCCATAAAAGGAAGTTCGTTAAGAGATGAGAAACAGAAGCTATTGATTAAGAGAAAAGATCATTGGGTGAGAGGAGAATAAAGAGCAAGAAAAAGAGTCAAAAGAAAAAAATCCAAATGATCAACGTTAATTTGTCCAATTTGGGTGCTAACTAGATTACATTTAATTAGGGTTAAAAGAGCATCATTTGTCTGATTTAGGGAAACTTTCCACAAATATGTGTAAGTACAATACTATTTTTATTGTTGGAGTATATCATGAATTACTACACATTAAGTAGGGGTGCCAAAGATCAACCCAACTTGGTGAATCGGGCACGACCCCCCCCCCCCCCCCCCCCCCCCAAAAAAAATCAGGTTTGGATTTGGTGTTTCAAGGTTGGACCAAAGCAGGTCGGATCCGAAATTGACCCAAAAAATAATGTTGGGTTTGTGTTGGGTTCGAGTCAACCCAAAGAACCCAAACATAAAATTCAAGTGATCCAAAACCTAACCTAACCCAAGTTAAAATAGTTATAGTTTTTATTTTCTTTTCTTTAAGTAATGGTTATTCTACACTTCCAGTTTATTTTTTTATCCTTTAACCTTCAATAGTAAATTTTTTTAATTTTTCGCTTAATAGTTTTTTTTTTCCTTTAGCACTAACTACTCTTTTTTAAAAAGTATTATTGCATTGAAAAATAAATATAATATATTTCAATTTTTGGCAAATTAAATAATAGGATTAAACTTTAAAAAATATTTAGTAGAATTAAAAAAGAGTTAAAATATTTTATTTACTAAAAATAATTTAGCAATGGGGTTATGCTCTTTCTATACTTAAAAATGGTGACAAACTAAAAAAGTATAGTTTGTTATCATATTTAAGAGATTTTTTTATGTTTTCTTTTCATACTTACTATTTTAATATTTGGCCTCACAATTTAATATTTTCAACACAATTGAAGACATGTGTATCTTTTGAAAGATTTTCATAAAGAAATGAAAAACATCAACTGATATTGTTGATGAGAATGATAATGGTAAAACAATTTAAGTTATGATTTTTATGCGAGAAATTCCATAAAAAAATCCATCCTTTAAAATTTAAATTTATGTTTTATAATTTATAAGATTATATAAAGACGGCTCACATTAAAATCATAGTTTAATAGTTTATAAAGTTTAGTTATTCCTTCTAATTAGTTATTTAAAATATATCGTGGTTATTAATAAGGAACTGCCCACTTCATTAGTCACAAATTTTAACTTAATATTATAGTTATATAAATATGATTTGGGATTTTATGATGACATTTCTACTAATATGGTCTTATTTTGACATATTAAATCAATATCCTTTTATGCATTTCTTTTTGTAGTTTTTATATTTTTTAGGGTAAATTACATTAAGCACCCCAACCTTTGAGGTGTTTTATACTTTGGTACCCAATCTTTGTAAATGTGTGCTTTGGTATCGAACCTTTATCATTTGTGCGCCAATAGTATTTTTTACACTATTCCGGTGGAATATTCCTTAATATTCCCATAATATGCCGGAATATTCCACAAAGATTCCACCAAAATAGTGAAAAAATACCATCGGCGCACAAATGATAAAGGTTAGGTACCAAAGCGCACATTTATAAAGATTGGATACCAAAGTATAAAACACTCCAAAGGTTGGGGTGCTTAATGTAATTTACCCTATTTTTTATTGTGAAAATTCTAAATTTGGTAAATAAATGATGTAAAACAAAATATTGGGTTGGGTTGAGTTGTTGGGTGACCTAACAACAGATCAGGTCAACCTGAATCCAATTAGATTAGGATCGGATTGGTCATTTCGAGTTGAGCATCAAGTTGAATTGGGTTCGGATCAAGATATCTTATGTTATATCCATACCTCAATCCAACCTGAACCCATCCAATCCACCCGAATTGAGTTAAACAATCCCCTGTCTGCACTTATGACCTTGTGGTATGAAAATTCTGATAAAAATTCTTATATAATATCTAGTTAGCTTAGAAACCTATAGTGTATATCACACACCTTTAATGCAACTCAAATAGTAGTTACGTGTGAAATTACCCTTCTTCTCCTAAAAAAATAAAATAATAACCACAAAACCCACCTCACCCCACACCAACCTCCTCCTTCCTCTTCTAGCTAGGGGTGATTGCGGTTCGGTTTCAGTTTTTGTTGAACATATTTAAAATCGAATTGACATATGCGGTTTATTCTAAAATATATTTAAAATTGAAAATTTTCAAATTAAAACTGAAAGTGTGGTTTAAAATAGAACAGTTCGGTTCCATTTGGTGCGGTTTGGCAGTTTTAAACAAGAAAAAGAAATAATTAGACAAAAGTAAGAAAAATATCATCTTCTAATATCAATAAAATATTTAAATTGATATTAAAAATTCAATGCATGAAAATAAATTTTTTATAAATAAAAAGTATAAAGATTAAATATGTAAAGTCCATAAAACTAATAGATATAATGCGATTTTACATAGTAAAAACAAGCTCACGCAAAATATTGATTTTACTAGGCAACTTCTTAATATTTTGGCTAATATAATATACTAAAATTTTAGTCCATGCATAATTTAATAGTGAATGGTTAAATGTATTTGAAATGTTGAATGATTAAAGCAGTAACTAATGAAATTTGAAACAATTTAAAATGTGATTAGTAAATTCATCTTATACATTGAAAAGTTCAAGTTAAAAATGGATAAATTTATATATATATATATATATATATATAATATGTGAGCAGTTTGGTTCGATGCGATTTGAGGAGAAAATTAGAATCAAACAATTTTTTGTTGCAGTTTTGAACTTAATTGGTAAACCACGATTTTTTCAAAAAAAATTGATAAAAATGGTGCGATGCGGGCAATTCGGGTAGTTTTTAAAAATTTGTGCTCACCTCTACGTCTAATAGCTTCTGTTCCCCCTTCCTCCCCCCCCCCCCCCCCCCCCACCCCCCTCCTCCATCCCTATTTTTTCTTCTTCTTCTCCATGTCAGCAGAGGGCGACAACCCACCAGAGGTTGCAAAGACAAAATTCCAACAGTTTTTTCATTTTTCTATTTTTAATTGCTATAAAAATCATTTGATAAATCTTGAATCCTCATCATCATCAAGAAAAAATTAAGCACAAAAGACTACAGCTACCTTGGTTATATCAATGGAGCTTCTCATCGCCAAATGCGTTGACACCACAAAAATTCTGAACCCATTGATGCCCACAAAACAAATCTCCCTCCTCCTGATAAAGGGCATCACTACCTTCTCACAGCCTCCACAAACCACCACCGTCATTGGGCAATTTTTCCTCCCATTTCCATCGTGAAGCCGATTGCTAGATGTTGGATTTGGCCCCTTTTTTATTTTTTTAATTTGAGGGGTGGTAGCGGTGGCGTGGGGGTGTTAAATTTGAGTTATTTTTCTTTAATCGAGATTTTAGAAAGTCTTTGTTTTTCTTGAGATGGAAACTTGAGGGCCATTTTTGTTAATTTTCTTCTAAAATTTTGAGTTTAATCCATAATTTGCAAACAATATTAGAAATTTGTTTTCGGGTTGGAGTGGGCGGGTTGAAAGAATATGACATTTACATTTAAAAAGAAAAGAAAAAAAATACATGTTGTGTTATTTGTACATATTTACCATATAAATTATATATAATATTCAAACATATGTATATCACATTAATCTGTATACATATTTTAGTTTTAATGGAAATATATATATATATATGCATTTTAGTTTATATATTTGAATGAAATTTTTTTAAATGTGTATTTTAATATATTTTATATTTGAAACTAGTTATTTTAATCTATTCAAATATAAAGAACGATAACGTAGCCTATCCATATTAATTTAATTAAAAATCAGCAATAGGGGACGGTGATCTAATTATGAAAAATACGTGGCTTTTAAAGTTATAGTATTTTTCTTAACAGTCTTTTTTGGCTCTTCCTTGATAACAAAGGGTAGTGAGTTTCTATTCAACTCCAAATTAAGTTCTCATTATGCATTGCAATGATACCAGCTTGGTTACCGTATTCGATGTGTTTGCAATGTTTGCAATTGCTTGATTTTAGGATAAGTTCAAGTAGAAAACGAAGTTTCTACTTCATTAATCTCAAATTTCAACTTAATATTATAATTATATAATATAATTTGAGATTTCATGATGGCATTTATGCTAATATGGTTTTTTACTTTAAAATATTAAATTAATATCCTTTTATGCATATCTTTTTGTAGTTTTTTTTATTGTGAAAAATCTAAATTTTTTAAATAAATAAAGTAAAGTAAAATATTGAGTTGGATTGGACTGGGTTGATCGAGTTCTTAGGTGGTCTGACAACTAATCAGGTGTACAAAAACCCAATAAGATCAGGTTCGAATTGATCATTTCAAATTGAGCATCAAATTAGGTTAGGTTCGAGCCGAGATATTTTGTATATATCCATACCTCAATCTGACTTTTATCCACTCAAATTGACACCCCTATACCTGCCCAACTACCCCTAATTGCAGGCTTCGGCCCAATGGCCTTGTATGGTGATTTGTCTAAAATCTTTCATGCTTTCTTAGTTAGTGTTGTCCATACAATATTCAGTTGCAGCCACATTGGGCCACATCAACTTTCCACAATTCGTTTATTTTAGTTAGCCCAATTGTAGCGAATAACATAAGGAGATAAATAATCCAATTTTTCTTTTTTCTATTTTGTGTATTTACGGCCACAAAAATATCTCAATTCTCAATGCTAATGTTACAAAAACACTCACAAGCTCTTCTCTTATAAATCTAACATTGGTACAAACGTGCTTCTAAATATATAAATTACAACAAATATTAACGTGTATTATTTGCTTATATTGTATTTTACCCATAAATTTGTTAATCTGATGCTTTTCTATTTGAGTGTTTATTTTAATTTAATTTATTCTCGTTGTATGTATTGAGTACCAAATTACATCTGCGCGCCCTGCACTTTGCAAACTCTAAATGAAGAATAGAATTAGTTAACCAAATCAATTTGAGACGTTAAACGTGCATGTGTTTATCTTGAGAATTATCGTTGAATTAATTCACTACAATAAATTATAAAATTTGCAACGATTTCTTTTACTATAACATTATTTTCGTTGCAATTAGTGAAGAGTTTCCAAACAAAAACATGTCATTTGTTATTTATTAATGATTCTTTTAAAATTAAAAAAATTATTATTGCAAAATATGTGATTTCTCTCAATTGTCATTTTTGTAATTTATTTGCCAACAATATTTATAAATCACAACGAAAGGAAAAAATTTATTTTTAGTCCTGTATGTTAACTGTGATGGCATTGTTAGTCCTGTAAGTTTTTGCTTTAGAATTTAAGTCCTTTAATTAAAAATTTCGCGCAATCTAAGTCCTCTAGCCGTCTGAAATCGTAATTTTGGCCGGAAATAGTCACGTGACGAGCACGTGAGCAATTTTCCGGCCATTTTAATGACATGGATGCCACGTAGTGCCACGTATTAAATTTTGGCCAATATAGATAATGCCATGTAAGCTAGATTTTGGAGGGAAAATTTCCCTCCCAAGCCACCAAAGCCCTAAAAGCCCTAAATAAGAGCAGAGCTCGTCATTTTCTATTCCAGAACTGAAAAACTCCAAGAAACAGAAAACACTCACTACTAAAAAAACTAATTATTGGGACACAATTTATGGGACACTTTTTCTTTTGTGTCCCGATAGATATTATATTGCAACGCTTACATTAAAAGCGTCCCCTGTACTTCTATTATAGAATTTTTATTATGACATTTTTTAAGAAATGTCTCAATACTACAATGTACAGAGACTCTTTCTTTATAAAGTGTCTCATTTGATATAATTTTTAATGTATTTAACATGACATCTTTTTAAAAATGTCTCATTAATATTTAGTTGTATCTGTAGAAAACTTGTGACACTTTAAAATGTCTTAATATTATTCTAGATTAGGACTCTTTCTCAAACTGTCATATTTACCTTAATCTTTTATGAATTTATTATGACATTTTATAAAATTGTCTTAATAATATAATTATTTATCTAATTTATATCCCATGTACTTTAGCCCGCCAAAAGGAAGTGCAACCCGCTAAACTCCAAATCCCTTATTGCTGGCAATTTTTTTTTTCACAAAAACCCTCAAACCCTCAACCCCCAAAAATTGAGTTCTCTCTTCTCTCTACATACGCCTCTTCTCTCAAGAGAAAATAATTATTTCAACTCAATACTTGAAGGTTAACAATCAGCCCTCACCCCAAGACACCTCTCTTACCGAAATCAGGTAATTAGATTTTTGTTTCTTCTTTAATTTCTCTATCTCTCCCACTGTTAATCGAAGGCAACCCCTCATCGTTCAATTTGGAGTGGTTATTTCAGTTTGGAGATTATCTTCTGTTCGTGTTTCTCTATTTTTCTCGTGTTTATTTCTCTGTTTAATTTGGAGTGGTTATTTCTCATGTTTCTCTGTTTCTTCCCCAAATTTTTTATCTGTTTCGTCTCTCTCTTTTGTCATATGGGTCTGTATATATTGTTATAGAGTTTGTGGATTAAACTTGGTTGTTTGATTATATACATATGTGATATATTGATGGGGTATGATAATAATATATTCAATATTTTAATATGAAAACCAATGGAGTTTGGTGATAATGACTCACGTATTGTGCATTTATATATAGAGATACAATTAGAGGGCTGAGATATATGCATATATATATATATATGTGTGTGTGTGTGTGTGTGTGTGCGCGCGCGCGCGTTAATGTGTGTCTTGTGTGAACTCACTCCTCAAGTTTGAGTTAAGTAAACTAGAAAAGTAATTTCTAAATGGTCAACATATGTGAACCCATAGGATAGAGTAGTATGAGTATTAATTTAGAGAGGGTATGTGCAGCACTTTTTTTCCCTTAACATTAACTTCATGGAATTTGAGAGCTAATGGTTGTATAAAATATGTAATGCATTAATTAAGCTCCCATTAACTATACACCAAATTTGCATAAATCTGTGTTATGTGTCAAAAGGAGTAGCATAAGAGATCATGTCATTTATAGGTTAGTTTGGAGTTAGTTCTATCTTTGTCATTGTAAATTTGTTACTTAAAAGCTATTTTCTTTTCATCTTTTTTACAAAATCTTAGCTTGCATTATTCTTGATGTATAAGTGCCATATTTGTACTCAATTTTCTAGATGAATGAAAGAAGTAGATGGTTTTCAATGCACTCTTGATTAACTGTAATAAGTAATGAAGTAAAATAAGGGACTTGAAAAAGGAAGGGAGATTCTTTCTTGTTAGCTGTCATATAAACAGCTTTTCCAGTAGTGTAGAGTATATTGGTCTGTGTTTATTATTGAGCTTGTGGCTTAAGCTCGGTGCTTTGATTATATATTTGTGTGTGCATATATATATATATATATATATATATATATATATATTATATTCATGTAATATGAAATTTATATATTCACCTTTTGTAATATTTGTGGGATCGTGTTCATAGATTCAAGAATAATGATTGAAAGGTGAGTGTGAGCTGGCTACAGATTAGGATCTTTGTGATGTCTTTAGTTAATTACTACTCAAAACAGGGTAAACTTTGTGAAAACGAAAGAGTGTAGGGAAGGTTTATGTGAGAAGACATTGAAATTAAAGGCTTCCTATGCTTGCTTGAATATTGTCCTTGAGTTGATTATATAGTTTATTTAACTCCACTTACTGTGCAGTAGAGGAATTAAGATAAATATAGATCTCTTTTTTTTGGTTATTTAGTATAAACAAGCAAAGTTTGGTTATTTAGTATTAATAGGTAGAAAAACCAATAAAATAAGGAAAATGCCTTATTTCCATGACACAACTGCTTGTGCCTATTGATATCAGTGGAAATGTAAATGGAAAACAAATAACCTTTCCAAAGAAGTTTCCTAATTGAATTAATAAACTAATAAATTTTGCTGAAATAAGATCTCCTGAAACTGATTTTGTGAAATCTAATTTCTTTGTCTTGATTATTTGAGTTCGAGATCTCGTTATTCTTATTCTTTCATTTCCCTCATGGGCTCTACACTTGGAACTAAAACTCTAGAGATGGTATAATGTGAAATTGGGTTTTCTTGATCACAAGAGGGGTAGGGCTGGTTTGCAAGTTAGCTTTCCTATGCAACCAAACAACAGATTATTTTGCTAACCAGGCATGTCATCTATGTTCATGCACGATTCTTTTCAACATGAGCTTGGGGGTCATGTATTAGGCTATGGGGGTAGATATGTGGTGCTTACTAAGTTTTAGATTTAGAAAGTGTTTTGTAAGGGAAGAATACTCCTAGTTAATGATCTGTTCTCGATTACGGTTTACGAATAAATTCATGAGGGTGCCAAACAGGACCCTGCCCCCAACTAGGCGCAGGCATTTTCGAACCCCATATATATATAGACAATTGTATATAGTTGACTTTTCTTGATTTCAAGGTCAAGGAAGCTGTGGATGTTTAATTTAATGAATCTTGCCAATTAGCTAATTTGTCGGAGGAATGCTACATAGTTAATATAGTGAACATGCATAAGACACAACATATAGTGAACATGCATAAGACACAACATATACTGCTCAAGTGTTCTTGTAAATATTTTTCTGTTTAATTATTTTTTAATAATTTTTATATTAAAAAATTATAAATAAAATTAGATAAATACAAGATTATATATTTTACTCAAATTAAATATCTCAAAATGAAATTAGGTTATTCAACTAAACTACTTCCTAATTAACAAGTACACTAATAAAAAATTTTAAAAAAAGCCCCAACTAAACCAAAATACAACATTATAAGAAATAATGAATCCTTTTAAAAGCTTGTGTTGGTCCCCACTCAAATCCATTCATTCTTCTTGTTATATACACCAACATCTTATTCATCACCTCCAAATGTAATTATTCCTAATATTTTATTATTCATTCTTAAGTATTTTTACTTTCTCAGTTGAAATATTGACAAAATAATTTAAATTTATGCGATATTGTTTTGACAAAATTTGTGTCGTTTAATAGAACTTTACTTGTAGGGAAAAATGAAAGAGCAGAGAAGTGAACTCCCACCGGGTGCAAAAGATAAAGGACCCAACGATATATATTCCAATGTTATTGGACCAGATAAGGGGGGAAGAATACGAATGTATGGTTTTGGTGTTACTGCTTCTGATGTTTATGGAGAAATATCTAGTAAAAAATTTTCTACACGAAAGAATATCGCATCTCAGGCTGAAATTATTATGTTGAAACAAAGAACTGACGAGCAAGCTAAAATAATGCAAGAGCAGGACAAACAAATACAAGAGCAAAACAGGCAAATACAAGAACTTCTCAAATTGAACAAGCATATGATGGGAAGCATTGACGTTTCACCTAACGTTGCACAATTCCCATCACTGTCCTCTTACCATCCAATAGCCTCTCATCAGCATTCAGTTGCAAACATTGACAAGACGCCATTACGGGTAATTTGTTTATGATACTCGTATCATTTTATATTTATTATCATATGGTTCAAGTTTAATTTCTTGTTTTAGGAGTTTGTTAGTTTTGTCATATATTATGCATTTGGAGTAGTTGAAGTAAATATATATTAAATATTGATAAGAAATATCGTATGATGATTCTTCAATTTACTTTGGTGTTAATGATGTAATGAGATTTTGTGATTGGTGAATTTGTCCATGACCAATTGATTTATCATTGAATTATGTTTGTGAATAGGTTGGAACAAATATTTTATTGAAAAGTATGGCCAAACCTTCAAAAATTGTTGCAATGGGTCGTCTTGAAAGTTTAAATCCATCAATATTGGTCGAAGGAGTTGAACTAGGAAAAAATTGGTGCAAAGTTCATATAAATGTTGTGGTAGATATGAGAGAGGAATTGCCGCGTCCCATACCAGAATGCACAACTCTTGGAGAAGTTATTGGCAGAATCATAGCTTGGCCTCGATCTATGGTAATTTTTCTTCATTTAATAAAGATTAGATATGATTATTGCTATTTTCATTGAACATGATGTGTGCTTTCTGTTTTGTTTATTTGATAGGTTGAAATGGAAGAAGACTGATGGAAGATTCTATTTCTTTTTTAAAATAAGGTCTAGTCTAGTTAAAACTACCTATTTAAATGTATTTGAGCAAGAAATTTAATTTTCTAAATCATTTGTTGGTAGTTTATTTTGTGCTGGGAGTTGTGGATTGATGGTGAAATACATTTGATGTTAAAGTATTTTGAAAATTTTCAAATGAATGAATATTTTTTAGATTTTAGTTTGACGTTTTTTTGGTTAGTGGACAACAACTTGTTATTATTACTTGTATTGATACATCTTTTTGTTGTTTATTTTTATTTATTATTGTACAAAAATGAATGTTATGCATGTAAAGAAGAAAATTGTGGCATATCCGTTGCTTGCATTATACAGGAATAAAATCTTTCTTGTGACATTGTCTTGAAATTTGAATTTAGGGACACTTTTTGTTTCATTTTTTTTTTTCCATTTCATTTCTTTTGAGACATTTATTTGTATCCTTAAAGATATATATTAGAACAAGAAATTGTATCCTTAAATTTATATTTTTCATATATAAGGACACCATAAAATGTCATTGTCACAATTATGGAGACATATTTTGATATCTCATTAGTTATTTAATGAGACGCATTTTAGTGTCTCTTATTCACTTGTGATGACACTTTCAAGTGTCCAGTAAAATTATATAAATTGTCCTTATATATGATATAGGGACGCCTTAATATGTCACAAAATTAAATCATTACAATAGTTCAAAGCTATTATGTGACACTATACGTTGTCACAATATGCGAGTTCTAGGGACTCTATCATGTGTCATAAAAGATATTATTGTAGGGACGTTTAAAAGTGTCATAGAAGATAATAGGACTCCTACCTATGAGACACTTTCACCAAGCGTCCCAAGATGTGAAAGCGTCCCCATAACCTTTTTTGGGGACACATTTGAGCGTCCCCAAAACCTATTTTTCTAGTAGTGACTCCTCAGTAAAGAGCGATTTCCATGGAGGGGGCCTTCGTAGTTACCTGCAATTGTGGAAGGAGGGCAGCACTTCGTACGTCTTGGACCGATGAAAACCCAGGGCGCAGATTTCTAGCATGTGAGGTAGTGTTTGGGCGTTTTTTTTTTTGGTTTAATTAACTGACAAGATTCATTCAAGGATGAATCACCATTTCGTTTGTTGTTTTGCTGAAGCAGGAACGAGAGTGCAACTTTTTTGTGTGGTTTGAAGATCCGTTGTGTGAGAGAGCAAGGGCAATTATCCCAGGACTTTTAAGGAACAAAAACCAAGTTGAGAGGGAGCTTTTGATAATGAAAAAAAAGAGACAATGGGAACTTGTATTAGCTGTGTTTATCTTCACACTCTTGATTTCTTACTTGGTTGATGGTAGAGGTTGTAATTGTGGTAAGGGAGAGGATGGACGTAGTAATTATTTGAAGCTTGCTTGAAGGTCTTCGATGTTGCTTCATGATGGTGGTTGCAATATTTTTTTGGCAAAAAAAATCGGCTAGTATTAAGTATTAATCCCATGTTTAGTATTAGTATTAAGTTGTCATGTGTAATGTGTAATGTATTTGTTAGATGATGTATATATTCGCCTTTCTTGTAAGGTGATTCATGTCAATGAAATGTGTTGTGATATTTGCCCTTTGTAGCCTTTGCAAAGTTTTGCCATCAGTCTACCATTGATGCAACACATAAACATGAATAAAGACACAAACTGAAATAGATGAGTGAACAATAAAGACACAAACTGAAACTTGGGTGAGTGAAAAATAACACTTTGAATAGGGCAAAATAGATGAGCTCTAAAAACAAAGCATTGCCACTTCAAGTGTCAAGTTACAGAATAGTTCACACTTTACATAACAAAGCGTTGCCGAAGTTGTTTCAAAATAGATCACACTTTACATAACAAAGCATTGCCGAAGTTGTTTCAAAATAGATCACACTTTATAAAACATGACCAATTGCCGAAGTTGTTTCAAAATAGATCACACTTTACAAAAAAATGGTGTGACAAAAGTGTTTCAAAAGAACACCAAAACATTAGCAACTGTTTCAAACTAAAACAAAGCAAAAGATGACCAATTCTTAACTCCCACTAGACTGACTAGGTTGGCTAAGGTTGGATAACTCAACCTCCTTTTGCCTAACAATCCTCCTTCCCCTGCCCCTGGCCGTTGTGGGTGGCCTTTGGATAAATTGGCATCCAACCAGTGGTGGAGGTGCCCTTACATTAAGCCTTGAATGCAGTCTTGTACTCGGCACTGTATCAAATACCATATTCAGCTGTTGGAACATTGTTGGAGCTGCCACATACGCAGGTGTTGGAGTTGGAGTTGGAGTTGGAGTTGGAGCTGGTACAGGGGGGAGTATAATGGGTGGATTAGGAGCATGTTGGCTTCCACAATCTGGAGGTCCTTCTGGAGGAACCACTGCTTCTTTGCCTTGCCTTGTAGTTGTAGCACTGCCATCTGCCTCACCAACCTAATAGACATGTGACAAAGAATGTATCAGCTTGTATTCATCAACTAAAACAACCAATGGTTTATCATTACCTGTGATGAGGAGCCATGTCTAGTGGGGCAAGAAGCAGCATTATGCCTTGACACTCCACACAACCTAGAAATTTATGAGATAAATAAGATTAAATGACTTATCATAGAAAATATTCACTTACTAACTACCATGAAACTTAAATCATACCGGCATTGTACTGTTGTTTGTTGTCTTCTCATTATAGTGGTAGGTCTTAACTTAGATTTCTTTCTTGGCTCATCAGGCTCCTTTCTTCTAGCCTTTGCTGGTCTTCCTGCTCTCCTTCCAAAATTAGGTGGAAGTGGTGGAATGATCATGGTTTCACCCCACATTTGTGGGCCACAAATGGGATATATGACGGGCGCATAAACCAACTTATAGGTGTCAACACTATAGCAAGGATGCACATAGTCAAAAGGGTCTCTTTTCTGCTTGCATATGGCAGATACTGCATGCTTGCAGGGTATGCCACTCAATCCCCATCTCCTGCAAGTACATGATCTTTGTCTCAAATCCACAGTATGTTGACTGCCATCGTAGCAAGAAATCTCGTAGTGAAAGTCATCCACTTTAATTGGGATGCAGTCACCCATTGTTGCAACATGTTTCTTCACAATTTGCTCAATTCTTGGACATATTTTTCCCTTAAACTTCTTCTCTGCATCATCTCTGTTTTTCTGCAATCTTTTCATCAAGTACCTTCTGATCCATTCAAGCATTGTGATGATTGGCTGCTCTCTAGCTTGAAGGATGTTGCCATTAAAGGTCTCACAACAGTTGTTGAGCAACATGTCACACTTGGGCAATTCACTGAAATGAGACTTACTCCAATGCTGGGGAGGTTTGTCACTCAACCACTGAAAAGCACTTGGTTCAAGATCCTTAATTTCTTGCATTCTACTTTTAAATTCACTCACTGTGCTTGCATTGGCTGCCCTCCATAATGCATTTGTGTATGCCAAGCCTCTGAACCCAGCAGATTTGAAATTGTTCACCATGTGCCTCACACAAAATCTATGATTAGAACCTGTATAACATATGGAATGAAATGGTATTACTTTAATTTTCAATTAGTTACTGCCAAAGTAAAGTAAACATGAACCATGATACCTGGAAATACTTCTTGTACAGCTTGAATAAGCCCTTTCTGCTTGTCTGAAATTATTGTATAGTCAGACTCCACCACAATAGACAAGTCCTGCTTGAGGACAATGAGAAACCACTCCCAAGTCTCTCCATTCTCTCTTGGTACAACAGCAAAAGCTATGGGAAAGGTGTTGTTGTTAGGGTCAACACCAACCGCAGTGAGGAGGATCCCTCCATGTGGTCCTTTCAAATGACAACCATCTACACCTATGAGTGGTCTACAACCAGCTTTAAACCCCTCTTTCAAAGCGGAAAAGCATACATAGAACCTATTGAATCTACATTGTCCACCCACATCCTCAGTCCCAACTATTACTGTTGATCCTGGATTAGTCCTTCTCAACTCCTCTGCATAATCCCACAGTTTGCTAAATTGTTCATCTGGACTGCCCTGTATTTTTTTTAGGGCCATTCTCCTTACTCTATAGGCTTGGTCTATTGACACATTCACTTTTAACTCTTTCATTACATCAAGCTGAAACCCCTTAACATTTCTACTAGGATCTGTTATGAATTTGTCAACATATCTTTCAATTAGCCAAGGTGTTTTCACATTTTTCACTTCAGGATCCTCATGACAACTATGATCAGAGTTATACTGTCTCAATTGAAAAGTGCATTCATTATGAACCTTTAGAAGGTTCATTTTCCACTCACAATTAGGAATCCCACACCTAGCATACATTCTGATTTTATCATTTTTTGTGATTTTCAATGTTCTTCTTGTGGCAATTGCATGACTATCAACTGCTTTCTTAAATTCTTCCTTGGTGCTAAAAGTCATTCCTAACTCAAAGGTGGGATTAGTCCTCTCAACAGGCCTAAATGTAGGAAAAATATCATCAGCATTCTCATCATCAGACAATCTCCTATCATCAAGGTCATTGTCACTACCCACAAGATCACTCTCATCACTATCACTAGAATTTGCAACAGTATTATGCGCACCCTCATTTATATTAATATCAAACAACCCTTGACCATCACCCTCCACTTCATTATTGTTTTCATCCTCACATTCATAATCACTATCTACAAGGAAACCAGACCCCTCTCCCATAGGCAAACCATTGTCTTTATCTAAAGCATCCTCAACTAAGTTTTCAGACTCAATATCATTTTCTGCTTGCAAATTGGGATCATTTTGTGTTCCTAGTTCTTCATTTACCACATTCTTGTGAGCTATTAATGGATTATGAGGTCCATCATAAACACCATGCACGTATACAACCAATTCAGTTTTAGAAGCATTGTGCTCGCTGACAAGCCTACTCAGGACATGATCTTGCCAAATTAGTTGGAACCCATTATTATTCCCACAATACAATCTCCTTTTACTACCAAGACCCTCAATAAAATCACAAAAGTGAAATAAAATGGTGGTATTTACACCCTCAACCCAATCAACTTTCCTTATATACCCACCGTGGTTCTCACCTTCAAACCAATCCCCAATCTGAAAGTTGTCAAATTCACCCCCATATATGAGACTAATTGTAATACATCTACTATCATCACCTGGAAAACACAAAAAATAAAAATAAATAAATAAATTAACGAATAAATACTCCTCAAAGCAACAATTAGTCGAATTTTCAGAAAAAAAAACAATTGAATAGTTTAAGGGGAAAACAGCAAATGGGGCCTGAAAAGTAGGGCAAACAATAGTTTTAAAGTGAACCACTAAAGAAGGGGGACCATTTCATGGAATATTCTCTCAGCAGTAGGGCCAAATCCATTAAAAAAATTTTAGGCCAAACAATAGTTTAAGGGGAAAACAACAAATGGGCCCGAAAATCAGAATTACACCCACATTTGAACAAGTATTTATAGGTTCAAAAGGCAAAAATAAGAAACCCAAAGTGGAGACGACTGACCGTACGCTGGTGGAGGTGAGTGAACCTCCGAATCACTCCGTAACTGACCGAACAACATCGAAGGAGGCTTCTTCATCTTTCTCGTCACTTCCTCGTGCTCGCGTTTCTTCGATTTCGCCATGGGATCAGATTTTCTTCGATGTTCTTCGAGTGAGAGAGAAATGGTTAGGCTAAAATTAGGGGAATAAAATTTACCCAAATGTAATCCCAATTTCATTTATGGGAAAAATACCGTTAATATTTTTTTTATTTCAGAATAAAACGTGGCCAATTTGGTCTTAATACGTGGCACTACGTGGCATCCATGTCATTAAAATGGCCGGAAAATTGCTCACGTGCTCGTCACGTGACTATTTCCGGCCTAAATTACGATTTCAGACGGCTAGAGGACTTAGATTGCGCGAAATTTTTAATTAAAGGACTTAAATTCTAAAGCAAAAACTTACAGGACTAACAATGCCATCACAGTTAACATACATGACTAAAAATAATTTTTTTCCCACAAGGAAATATTCTGGTACGAAAGCATAATTGTTTTAGGAACAATATGAAAATGTAGCTAATATTATTTTTTTATAATAAAATATAATTGTAGACTATAGATATATTTAAGGCCATGAAACATATTCTTCATAATAATTTCAATTAATTGGTGATGAAATATATTAAAATTTTTATAATGAAAAAATCCGTGGCAGTTGTACCTTATTGGGCAACAAATATAACGTTGTAAGTATATTGATAAATTAGGAACTAAATTTTATCATTGGGAAATAATTGTATGTTTTTTATGGACAAAGTATTTTGTGCTAAAATATTTACTACATTTATACATGAAATATTTCGTTGCAAATCGGTGAATCCTTTTAATATGAAAAGTTTACTGCAAATAATAAAACACGTTCATCGCAAAAGTTTTCATTGTGAATAATTTAAAAGTGTATATTTCAAACTTATCAAATATTAAGTCAAAAATAAAAGAATAAAGAGTGTAACAAGTTTACCTAAGGTTTCTGATATAATTACTATCAAATTAAGATTTTAAGGAATTTTCTTGAAAAGTCAAACAACAAAAGAAGCTACTTTTTTATCTCACAAATATTTTAGAATAAAACAAATTATTGCGTAATAATTCCTAATATAGTTTTTCATGGGAAAATTGTCATTTTTTGTCCTGCAATTTAAGGGTCTAGCAAAAGCAATCCTGTTAAAAACAGCTTTCGCTATGTTATGGTATAATTGAAAATTTTTGTTTGATTAAAGACAATCACTTTTGAAAAAGGATAATCTTCATCGAAACACTCTTTAACTTGCCAAAATCGTTGATTTGGAAGGAAAATTACTAATTTAGCAGACATGTGGCACCTAGATGGAACTTAGGCGACAATTTTGTGAAAAAAAATAAGCATCTTGCAGCCGCATAAGCAAAAAAAATATATAAATCTGTATTTAATTATACAAAAAATTTGTACATATATTTAATATTTTAATAAATACACATACACAAATATAATATATATATATATATATATAGAGAGAGAGAGAGAGAGAGACAACTTTTAAAAATAAAATTAAAATTCGTGAATCGTCTTCTTCGCCAACATCCCCCCCCCCCCCCCCCCCACTCCCCACCACCACCACTTTTCGGCCAACAATCCGGCACCACTCGCCAGGTCGCGATGAAAATCTACCCCTTGTTTCCTCTCTCTCTCTCTCTCTCTCTATTTCTCAAATTCTCTATTTAGCCACCAATCTCCACCCACGTTCAACCACGAGGCTCAAATCATTAGCACCGTCATTGCGCATAAATAATGTAGTTATAATCACTATTTTATATATTGTAATATATATTTTGTTAATTTTTTATTTTAATATTTAATATTTTTCTATTAATAAATATATAAATTTATCTTTTGTTAAATATATAAATATGTGTATATATATTGTATGTATTGAAAATAAATTTGTATATTATAAATATATATAGATGCTTTTTTTTTAAATACTAAATATGTGTACATATATTCTTTTATTATAAATGTAAATTTAATATATAATAATTTATATTTTGTTAAACATTTATATATTTTTATTTACTTGGCAGTTTATGTGGTTGCCAACATGTTATATTTTTTTATAGTTCTATTAGGCAACAATGCCTTCTACTTTGTGACTAATTAAATTTATTTAGTGACAATAATTTTTATTTTGTCACTATATCACTCAATGGTGATAACAATTGACGTTTTAATTGTCACTATTGACAATTGGCAACATCTCTAAAGTGACAGCTTTGTGATAAGAGAAATTGTCGCTATGATTTCCATTATAACTAAATTATCATCATAATTGTATCACTAATTATTAATGATGATAACTTAGATACTATGTTGTCACCAATAGCATTGTACATAATTTCAGTAATATATTTTTTTTTTATCACTATATGTAGCTAATTAATGAAACTTTTCTATTGTTACTTATTATACTGTCACTATTTACTTTTTTTTCTTGCAGTGACATAATATTAATTACATAATAATAATAATAATAATAATAATAATAATAAGTGCATTATACAATGTGACTAGTATATATTTCAGGAAAAGCACGAACGACAATCATATGGTGAATGTAATATAATTTATTAAGATTTTGGTCCAACAAAAATGGATTAGGCTTTAAGATAGTCCAATGACTCCAATTCCACTCATGACTCATATATGGGATGAGTTGAATGGGCTTGCTATGATAACCCGCCTAACTCTTTTACCCAATGGGCTTATATATATATACCTATTCATGTAACTTAAATCTACAGCATATCAGAGCATCCATAATTATACAAGATGATCTTTTATAATCTAATTAACATTGATAAAAATGTACCACTACATATATAAATTGCAACAAATATTATCCTCTATTATTTGTTTATATTGTATTTTGCCCATAAATTTATTAATTAATCATATTTCTTTTCATTTCCGTATTTATTTTTTTCAATTTAATTTATCCTTATTATATGTGTTGAGTAGCAAATTAAATCAGCGTGCCCTGCACTTTACAAATTCTAATTGGAAAATAGGATTAATTGACCAAGTCAATGTGAGAAATTAAACGTGCATGTGTTGATCTTGAGAAGTTTCTTTGAATTAACACGACTGAAAACGCGACTTCCCTGAGAAGAAGTCCTCATAAAATTACAGCAAAAATGCGATTATGTGAGGGTCCATATTGAAGTTTGGGTTGACTTTTAGACCTTTTCAACCCAATAGATGTTTCTGGAATCTTTGAATTTATTTTTTTTTTTTTTGGCCATAAGGAGCATCACTTCAAGAAATACCAAGTCCATGTAAACAATTCCTAATGACTTGGCTTATTTTCGTTTTTTTTTTAAAAAAAATAAACATAGAAGGATAGAATGTGGACGATGAGCATAACGTGCGACATCCGAAGTCGGTTTGGGAAGGAGTATTTGATTGGTTTATAAATTGTTGTAATAAACACTTTCAGCAACCTGATTAATCACTTTGGCAAAAAACAAGAACAGATACAAAGTAATTGCATGCTAATAAAGCCTATTATACCTACTCTTGTTTCTGGGATCCAGCTATATGTATTTAGATTGTGATAAGATGGTATCGGAGCCAACCTTAGAGGAACTATCAGCGCGAAAGGTCAAGCCAAATATGAATTGGGAAGACCATAGAGTAGGGATGCAAACCCACCGAGTCGAGCCGAACCTTGGCCTTTTTTTTAGGCTCAAGCTCAAATCAAATAGATCAAAATCGAGCTCGAGCCCGACAAGCTAGGAAAAAATAGGTTTGAGCTCGGGCTCAAGTCATGTTCAAGTTCAGCTCGGCTCGAATATATGAATAAATTATAGGCTCGAGCTCAAGTTTAAATATTTTTAATTATTTTATTATGTTTGAGCTGGAGCTCGGGCTCGAGTTCGAAAATTAATATATTATTTGTAATTATATATATGATTATATAAAAATAAAAGCTCCCGAACCTTCGAGCAAGAATTACTTGGCTCAAACTCAGCTCGAGTTATTCAAATTCGAGCTCAAATCTTTGTCGAGCAAGCTCGTTAGGCTCACGAGCAAGTTCGATTGGTTTGCATTCCTACCATAGAGTGTGGAAGGAGCCAAGGAGCTAGGAAGTCAAGTGTCTACCAGGAGTGATTGTGGCATCGCACATTAGTTTGACAGTAAATGCCTAATTGATTTGTAAGTTCGTATAGTAAACTGTTCAATCAACTTATTAGATTAGTCATTTGCAAAAAATGAGGACGGGTGCAAAGTAGTTGCTATCAAAGCGTATTGTGCCCGATCCCGATCGTCGCCCCCCACTCTTAAGCCAGGGGCAGGATATAATAATTCTCTTTGACGTTCTCTAGTGCCATATTATATTTATGTGGAATAACAATTATTGTCTAAAAAATTAAATTATATGTTAGAAAAAATTGAAATCGTCGACCATTGTTACTATTATCTAACAAAATTGTTCGAAAATAATTTTGAAACATCCTAATCCCTTAAACATAATTCAGATCACTACAAAAATAACAATTAATTCAAAAACACAACCCTCTTAAAGGAAAAATAAAATAAATAAATAATGAGCCCCCAAGTGAGAGATTGCCTTTGTGGTCTAGATAGAATATAAAACATAATAAGTGTGTTAATCTACGAGGATTTTCTTGAATTAAGTGCCCACATAAAGAGTAATAATCCATGCTTGGGAACTTGTAAAGCATTGACAAAAATTGTCTGATTTTCAGCAATGTGGGCAATTAGTATTGAAATTAATGCAGTTTTTTTGGTCAAAATATCCATATTAAAGGGCGGCAAGGCCTTTGCTTTTACGAGATATGTAGAAAACAAATGTAGCAATTCATCATGATGTTGTCTAAAGTTGTATAAAGCAGTATCTTTGTGGTCACATTTTTGTGAATTTTTGTCACTAGTGTTTTTTTTTATATATATAAATATGGTCAAATGTTGAGGATTGTTGAAAAGAAACGTGCAATATATTAAAGAGTACTAATTTTGTTCAATTGCAGCATTAATTTTTTTAAAATATTATTGTAGGCTTAGTTAAATTTTTATCTAAAGTTTACTGGGTGGTTACGGGCCCATTTGGATAGATTTAAAAAAAATGCTTCTCGAATAGTACTTTTTTATAGCATAGCTTTTTTTTTTTTTTAAAGATAAGCAGTTTTGTATTTAGATGCAATAATTAAAAGTGCTTTACAAGGTGCTTTTATTTGAATCTATTCCAGAGTAGCTTTTTTTTTTACTTCTGTTTTTTTTTTTTCAAAAGCCCATCCAAATACAATTTTTTTTTCTTTGAAATACTTTTTCTTGAAAAAAAATCTATTCAAACAGGCTCTAAAAATACTTTACAAGGTGCTTTTATTTAAAACTACTTTGGGGTAGCTTCTGAAAAAAGCCCTTTTGGGCTTTTTTTTCTGGCTTCTATTTTTTTCAAAAGCTCATTCAAACGCAATTTTTTTTCTTCGAAATGCTTTTTTTTTTTTAAATAAGTGCTTTTTCTTGAGAAAAAAAAGTCCATCCAAATGGGCTCTACATTTTCCTTAGAAAGAATAAATTAAACAACAGACAACTAAAGCTTTTCTTTCTTTTATTATCAAAATACCTTATAACATAGTTTAATTTTACTATTGATTCGGGTAGGATTAATCATGAATATTTATTAGTGAATATATCGGAAGTATAGTATATGTGTACACATGTGTACAGCCCATGCATATATAGAATTTTACGAAAAAGATACATGTTACATTTCTGTTGAAATTAAACATATCATACAAGTAAGAGAATGTGCCTTTATATATTTTTCTTGACAGACAACATTAAATATTTTCACAAGTTTCTGCCAACAATTTATTTCTTACTAAGATAACCCTTATAATTTGATGCAAATTTGTGATGTGTTCATTCATGATGTTCGTTTCTTATGGGTAAATATTAATGTCCTTCATTTTGTACATGTCGGGTAAGGGTTATTAATTATTAGCCACTCGAGTATTTGAATTTGAAGCAATGGTGAACAATTAATTATAATAAATATATATATATAATTCAAAATTTTACAACCATCCAAATAAGCACTACTTTATTGTGACGCCTACATATGAAATTCTGATAATTTCAAATTTTAGATTTTGTATGTATATAGTTATTCATAATTATTTAAAAAAAAATCCAACATTTATCTAGAATCTAAAATAAGATATGTTGCATTTTAATTCAAATCAAATGATAAAATTATTTTTTATTAATAATTTCCTACAAATATTTAATTACATGTCCCTTACTTTTACATAAATTTTTTTAAAAAAAAATCATGAGACGGTTATATTCAAATCTAATATTGAAACTGAGCATATTACGTTATCAATTGAATTTTTTGATATACTAATTTAGTAATTATTTTTATATAGTGTGATTTAGAAACTTATATTCTACAAAAAAAAATTAATTGATTTATTTTTATCAATTTATTTTTTTTCTAATAGAATATAATAATAATTATATAAATAAAAATATTGTTTCTCGTGCCTGTTTTGGCACCGGCTAAATGCTAGTACATAAATAATATATATATATATATATATATATATATAGTTTACTCACACCTAATGATGAGAATATCGGTTTTCTTTCATAATCAAAATATATTTTGCTCATACATTTTCTTCTTGCAAGTTCCAAATAGTGTATGTATACACAATGAACAAATGATAGGATACATTTTGTTTAGAAAAGCATAGAGTAGGAATTTATCGACATTATGAAAATAATAATAATAATAATAATAATAATAATAATAATAATAATAATAATAATAACAATAATCAGTATCTAGCTAGGACAATTAATTATTATTATTTTTTTTGAAATAGGACATTTAATTATATCATTTTATTTTGAATATTTTGAGTTCCTAAGAAAATAAATATTCTCCCGTGACCACAACATGTGATTTCATTTGATTTGATTTTATTCTTAAATTTTGCATTTTATGCTAATTGACTAATATATATATATATATATATATATATATATATATTCCACTTTCAAATAATTTATGAATTTTTTAAGCCTAAAACCTTAACCAAATGAGAAATTTAATGTAAACTTGTAAGAAAAATTATAGGATATTGTAGAGATTTCGCTAAAACTGCTAAAATTTCTTTTAGATATTCTGAATGAATAATTAATTAATTAATTAATTATAGTTTCTAAAATATTTTAATTACGATCTTTTAATCTCCACTAAAGCATTAATTGGCTAGTCTGGTCCTATTTCAGCAAAAGTCCAATCATTTTACTGTCCACGAACCATCGGGCAACAGTGAGTTATTGGTAGAAAAGAACGAACATGCTTTTGCACAATGGATTCGATGTTTATATAATATAGCACAAACCTCTTTTATTTGTTCATAAATGTATTTAACCAGTCGCGCAACCGAAAAATTTATTTGAGGAAACGAGATCAAACTTTTATAAACTATAAAGGTATTTTATGATTTGGAGAGGGATGGAAGGACAAAAATTAAATTTTAAAATAGATATATTAATTTTAGTTCGATATGATTAAACTTGCATGTGTTGCACCTTGCAGCACCTCTCTTGGCTCCACTCTGTATATAACCCATAAATTTGCCGGAATTTGTCGATCCTATATATGTTCTCCGTTTGAATTCGTTTTAAATAAATAAATAAATGAATAACTTTGACCCTATTTCCTAAATACGAATACTCACATGCATGTATTTAGTGTGAATGTAGTTATAGTTCTATAATGTTTGATTGAAGAATAATATAGAACTAATTGACCCAGTCAATGTGAAAATCTAACAAAATCAATTTTACATGGAGAAGTATCTTTGAAATAACATGACTTGAAAACGACTTCTTTAGAAATAAAAGAAAGACGTCAAAAACGGCATATATATATATATATATATATATATATGTCACGATATGAGGATCCCAAATTCAAGTAGGGTTTGATTTTTGGACTCGTTCAAACCAATAGATGCTCTTGCTTAGTCTTTGTTTTAGTCTTCAGAAACATCATTTTCATAAATACCAAGAAGAATCAACAATTTCAGGGTAACTTCGCTTTTGTTAATAATTATTACTTTTATTTATTTAATTTGATATTGTTGTTGTTGTTGTGGTGCATAAAAAAAAATGCAACGGGGATCGAAGATCAAGGTAACAGTCTTCGTTGACAAATGACCTGAAAATAGTAATGGAAATGTAGATGGCCTTTTCATATAGCTCATTATATGCTACCCACTTATATAGTACTTAGAATATATTTAGCCGGGATTAAGTATGCTTAAGACACAATTTCATCTTTTAATATTTTTTAACATCATTATATTAAAATCTAACGCCTAAAAACACCAATTGGATAGTATGAAACTGTCCGTTTTGATATGAAAAATTTTGTCCCCTGCCCCCCCCCCCCCCCCCCTCAATCAAAATCATGGTTGCATCCCTGATCACATATGTGATTTAGATAGGATAAAAACATGGCAAATGTGTTAATATACATGAATATTCTTTAATTAAGATAGGTTAAGATATGATGAATGTGTTAATATCCATGGATTTTCTTTAATTAAAGATGTGAAGACATGATAATTGTGTTAATCTGCATGTATTTTCTACAATTAGGTCCCACCTAAAAAGTAATGCTCCATTATTGGGAAGTTGTAAAGCATTGCCAATTAGTTTGTCTGATTTTTAGCAATGTGAACTATTAGTATGAAATAAATGCAGTTTCGTGGTCAAAATGATTTATATTAAAGGGGCGACAAGGATTATTGTGTTTTGCTAGCTCTACAATAAGCAAATGTTCCTAGCTATTCATCATGATGTTGTATAAAGTTGTATAGGATCTATGTGCTCACTTTTATTAAGTTTCTCAACTAATGTTTTATTTATTTTATTTATTTTTTTCAATTGTGTTCCAACAATTATGATTTTTCACATTATGTCCTAGAAAGTTCAATTTTTCTTAGATTATGTCACACGAGCCAATTTCTAAACATCAAATCTGCAACGAGAACATTCTGTGGCTATTCATATAAATTTTGTTCAGATGACACATGGCGTTTTACGTTAAACTTTGATGGAAATTGGTCCGCCAGACATGATATGAGGAAATTTGTACTTTATGAGGCACAATGTGATAAAATCGTAAGTGTTGGGACACAATTGTAAAAATACGTACATTGTGGAACAAAGTTAACAATTTTCCCTTTGTATGGTCAAATATTGAGATTTGAAGATTGGGGAAGTTTTTATTTAAATTTTTCTCTTGATATATGAAAGGATAACTTTTTAAATTCTAGCAAAAATTCTTTAATTACTGTTATTATGGCTTGGTGATATTATGATATTTTACTTAAAAAGCTAAATTATGAAAGTCACTTTATCTTTTCCTTAAAAAATGGAAGAACATGTAAAGTCTATGAATAGTGTTGTTATTTTGTTCTCCATGCAATACGATATACCTTATTGTTACAATAAAAGCATGTATCAATTCCATTATACTACTGTTTGGGTAGGAAGAAGAATTATGACCAATGAATACATCACAAATACGATATAAATGTATATAAACAACTAGTCAAGTATCTATTTTCCCTTAATTTCAATGCATACATAAAATATAACAAAAAGAGTAAACATTGTCTTTCATTGTAACATTTTTTTTTTCATTGTAACATGTAACAATGCATATATATGTTCACACATTTCACTTGACAATAACATCAAGTATTTACAGAATTTTATGACTATTTATTAATAAATTATGTCACTTTAATTTAATTTGCATAAGTCCTCGTAGATCTTATTTTATTCAAATATCTTATGCATATATATTTCATTTAATTATTTATGATATCATTTCTTATATAATTTTTAGAATATATTGCGTTAAGTACCCTAACTTTTGGGATGTTTTGCCCTTTGGTACTCAATCTTTATAAATGTGCACTTTAATACCCAACTTTTATCATTTGTGCGCCGATGGTATTTTTTACAGTATTCCGATGGAATATTCCTCAATATTCCCCAAAAATATGCCCGAATATTCCACAAAGATTCCATTGAAACAATGAAAAAATACCATTCGCACACCAATGATAAAAGTTGGGTACAAAAGTGCACATTTATAAATGTTGGGTACCAAAGTACAAAACACTCCAAAAATTAGAGTGCTTAACATAATATACCCTAATTTTTATGACCGCCAATTTGTAGATGGCCAATAAGGAAATTAGCTAGTCTGTTTGATTTTTGACGAAATAATGATAATTTAGTTAATATATTAGTACACGTTGTTATTTATACATAATGAGGAGTGATGCTAATTAAGATCTTATCTTAGAAAGTTAGAATATTATACAGATTCTAGAATAAACCACTGAAAGTGCTTAATGAATCACTAATTGCTCTTAGGATTCTGAATGAATAATTAATTATAATTTGTATCAAGTATTTGATTATGATTAATTTCCACTGAAACATCAGCTTACCTGATTCCATTTCAACAAAGAGTTTAATCATTTTGTTGCCTACCAATTACCAGGCAAGGATGAGTTATTGGTAGATAAAGGACAAACATGCTTTTGCATAATGGGATTCCTCTAATCCATGATAATACAATATTATAAGCTTTACAATTAACTAAACTAACTTGCAAATAAATAATTAATCCAGCAACCCTTCTGTTTCTAATCACATTAATGACAGACAAATAAAATTAGTCTTACGTAATTTTTTAGATTTCTTATTAAACAACAACAAAAAAAAAAGAAGAAGGAAAGAAAAGAAAAGAAATTAAAGAAGCTATCTAATGAAGGAATTTTCCAAAACAAACTTCTGCAATGGCAGAGCCAAGAAAATTGTGTAGTGGGGTCACTATTTAATTATATATATACTATACATATATATATATATATATATATATAGATGCACACATGACCAAAAAAGAAAAAGAGCAAATTAGTGGTAACTTAGCATATGACAATGTAAAAATTACCACTAATTATATATATTCAGTGATATAAAATTATTATTTTGTCACAAAATAATAGAAACAATGTTAATAGTAATAATTGTGTTTAAACTATCACAATTGACAATCTGCGACATCTCTATAGTGACGACTCAACAACATGAAAAACCCTGCTACAAATTTATTAGTGACAATTTTTGTCACTGTCGTGGTTACAAATTGTAACTAGTGAAAATTGAAGAGATTAAAGTTTCCCATGCTTAGTGCATCTAGTGACAAAATAAAACTTGTTATAACTAAATATTACTACTAAAAAAACAACTTAATTTGCCACATATAATGTGACACTTTTAAAAAGTGTCCCAATTTTATACCTATTGTGGCACTTCACAAAAGTGTTTCAGTAAACTATATCAAATTTTAAAGTAAGTTTTTGTCGCATTCAAATATATGATATTTTAACTAGTGTCACCAATTAAAATTATTTTTAGTGACACTAGCTAAATTGGCATATTTTTTAGTGTGACAATAGTTCATTTTGATATTTTATAGTGTCGGAAGAAATATATTACAGTTCAAATCTAATATAATTTATCGAAATACTTTTTATAAAGCGTCATGCAACACTTTCATATTATATGTGTTAAATCTACTTACCAATATTCTAAATTAACGACTTCAAGTCAAATGAGACATTTAGAAAGGAAAGACAAAGGACACATGAAAGTATGATACAGGATTTGAGGGATATGTAATTTCATCACGGATCTCTTACACAAATACATGTGGGCAAATCAAATATATCATATTTACGTACAAAACAATGGTCATGTGGTCGGTTAATTACAAATACAATCTTGAATTGATTTGTTGTAAAGGGTCTAAAAATTGATGGATTTTGACTAAGTAAATAAATAAATAAATGCAGTGTGAACTTACCTTAATTATGCGAATTTTCATATGTATTGTGGGCTGAATTTAATAATGAAATGACTGTAACTTCTTAGACTTAGTCAAATGACTAAAAGTGGGAAACATAGGTGCACGAAAAGACAGCAACGAAGTAGGAGAAATTTGTTTTTAAAATTATCATATCTTTATGAAATAAATGTGACAAACAGTAACTTTCTTAATTATTTTTTAAAAAAGAAATATCCTGTGCTCTTGTTTGTGAAAATGGCATTTTAGAAAAGTCAGAATTGACAACTTATTCTTACTTCATTGTTGTGCGCGGCTCCATATCTGGTACTAGATTTGGGGTTGAGTTCGAAAAATACTTTTTTTAAGTTTTAATTTTAATTTTTAAAGTGTTTGGATAAAATAAAACTCTGTAGTTCATCAGATTTTTTGGAATTTGTAAGTTATAATTTTATTTTATTTATCAAAAAAAAAAAGTTGTAATTTGATCTGGTAAAAATAAGAGCTTATAAATTTTTTAAGTGTAATGGTGACAAAGGAAAACTAATTTCTTATAAATAAATATTTTTTGAGATAGTAGAAATATAATATTAAAAAATAAATAAATATATTTATGTTATTTTGTCTTTTAGCATTAGACAACTTATAAATTATTTTTAAAAAAAATTGAAGGAGCTTGCTTTTTCTTTTTTCTTTTTTTTCTTTTTTTTTTTTTTAGCTTATAAGCTCCAATATAAGATTCTTCACTGAAAAAAATTACCAAATATTGTTAAAAAGCTTATAAAATATTTTTAAAAACTTATAAATTTAACCAAACACACTCTAAAATAGGTATTCGTTGAGGAGTCACAAAATGTCACCATTAATGGTGAATATTATGATACCTTTATTTTTGACACTAGTCAAGAAAGCAACGCATTTCGATGCCTTAATAATTTAGTTGGGCATATATCGTAGTGTTAGAAAAGTACATTTTAGGTAAACGTAGAGTGTGGTTTACTTAACCCAAAAAAACAGTGTAGTTGATTGTATCTCAGGGTTCTGAAATTTAGGGTTGGTCAAGAGTAGGTCTAGTTTAGATTGCTATGATCATAAGAATAATTAACCATCAAAGAATCATTTCTCTAATTCAATATTTCTCTCTGTGTGTGTATATATAGAGAGGTAGAATACATTTCAAATAATTATATTTATAATTTAAATAAAATACATATTTCACATTTTTTATAATTCGATCCAATACTGACGTATAAACCTTTCTATTTAGGGGACCTTGTCTTTAATACGAGGCCAATAAGTGTTTAGCATAATTGAATATTTGTTTGATAATTTGAAAATCAATCTTTTTGACGCATAATCAATTATATATAATATGAAAAAAGTAGTTGATGAAGCCTAGCTAGTTCAGTTGGCGAAACTAAGGACCCAAGATTATAAGGTTTTGAGTTTGATTCCGCACCAACTCGTGTATTTCGACTTTCATAGTAATTCTTATCCTACTGTACAATAATTTGGTTATTTATTGATAATTTAATAATTTTCGATGATATTTAATGAAGTACTTGATTGATGATTGATAATTGTAATAGTTGTCAATAGTGATTGATATTTAATGATATACTTGTCGAATCCTAGAGTTGTTAAGTAAGAAACTGGGTTGAAAATATCGCCCTCATAACGGGCCTTTACAGTACCCGATCCGAATTAGTTGGTCAGTGAATCGAAATTAGGGTAGCTAAGACAAAAACAAAACAAAAAGATATTCATGTAATGTTGTCTCAAAAAAAAAAGGAAAAAAAAATGAATCAATTTGTCAAGTTTGAGAAAGGTTAAAGTAAAGGAATGAACTACTGAAAGAGACTGTTTGTGTCATGTTTTTGTTATAGATAGAAGAGGAGATACGTACATGTTATGGTTACCAACCGAATAGTGCCAAGGACATGGTGAAGACTATATGTATATTATTATTCTTTTGAAACTTGTTAAGCGATTTGTGGTGTAAATTTATCAACTGCCTGGTCGTTATCTTTCAATTTTTAGGCGTACAATATGTGGGGCTAAATAACTAGAATAAATTTACGCCTAGATATTAGTACATATAAAGGAGGTAGGTCTTTTAATAATTATTTTTCTATTTATTTTAAGTGTATTAATGGGATTAATTCTTAAGTTGGCTCTCATTTTTATGTATTATTTCTCTCTCCTTTATAAGGTTTTGTTTTACTTTCTTAGTTTTTTTCAACTACGCAACTTTTTCTTAGTTTAAAGTTTAATAAATACCTTAAAAAATATTATAAAATATATATACATACAAAATATTTAATAAATATAAGTTTTAGCACACGCATGGAGCGTGTCCATATCGCTAGGAGGTCAAAATTTGGTCGGCAGTAGATATAAAACAGTGCTTCATGTATTGATTTGGAAAATATTTATAGATCCAACCTGCCAACGATCATCAAATGTGAGCTAGTTGAAAAGATCTCCTGCTAAAACTTTCTTATATTCCTTAAATTTAAAATTAATGTGGAGGGTTGTACTATTGTCTTTAAATTCTTAAATGGCAGTATGATATCATATAGAGTTAGTTACATTTGAGTAGTGGTGGTTTCGTTCCAGTTAGGGACTTCTTGCTTGAAGGTCTTTCTCAACCTGAATCAAGGAAGCGAGATGTTGATGTTCGAGGGTATAACTCGACTTGGTGTGTTTATCTAAGAATCCCAAGCATATTTGGTCGTAGCAACGCTCGAAAGTTCTCCTTGAATGGGCTAATCTCCTTGAGGAAGCAAAAGCTAATATGATTGTGACACATGGCATAGTTGAATTATGCCACATCAATATAACTATTTATACTATTATAAGAAGTATTGGGGATTTAATAATTGTTTTCATCTCTTTGGTATCTTTGTATCACAAGTGATTTTCGTTAATTTTCTTTCTCCTCTCTCGTCTCTCGTATTTTTTTATCTAGTTTTTTTTTCTCCTCCACCGACATTCTGTTTGTATTCTCTTTCTCTTTTTTAATTTATTTTTCTCTTTCCTCCTCGAAAATTTTTAGTTTCTCTCGTGTCTCTCGCATTGATGTTTTTCGACTTTCCACTTTGTTATTTGTTTTTCTAGTTGTACATTTTTTACTTTATATTATTTATTTTACTTATCATAAATTTAATACATGCATTAAAATAGTTAAAATGTAGATATACATATGTATGTTCAAATATAAAAAAATGATAAATATTCATAATTTTATGTTCTCATAATTCAAATAAATAATTAAATTAATTATTTTTTATTTTGCATACCCATCAAACACGTTCAACTGCCAATACTAATTAAATAATTTTACGTCAAAACAGTAGAAGTGCCAAAATTCAAAATTAAGGAACCTCAAACATAATAGAGGATGATCAATTAAAATAATTTCCTAGAACTTTGATGTACCAGAACATCAATCCATTTTGTTCTTAAAGCAAAACACTTATGTGAATATATTACCATTATTTCCACAAATCAAATCAAATCAAGTAAAAATCCTAAAATTTGGAACTCTCTCAACTTCTTTATTTTTATTTTTAAATTATATTTTATAGCTTTAGGATAATAATTGTGAAAAAGTCAATAATAATTTTCAAAACCAAATCCAAATGAAAAATTATTGCCGGATTTCATTAAAACAAGGCAAGTACATAAATTTAAAAACTTTGATTAAGACTTGTCTAGCACTTTATGCAATTATGTAGCGGTCTCACCTACTTCACCACCTTTTTCTAAATGTAGCTGTCAATTTTGATGTTTAATCTATCCAAATGGTTGATCATAATTGCAAGGAGGGGGGTAAAAGGTGCTGAGATTCTTTGGCTAGAATTAGGCCTACAAATGTACAATTAGCAATATTTATAAAGTGTGTCAAAGTTAGTTTTGCCATTCATGATTGGGTAGTTTATTTATTTTTCTTTATCTAACATACCAAAAACATTTATAAATGGAGAGAGAGAGAGAGAGAGAGAGAGAGAGAGAGCAGGAGGAGGAGTAGGTGAGAGAGTTAAGACAAGGGTGCATGATTGAAATAGTTAAAAAAAAAATGGTATTTGGTTATGTGGTGGTGACTTAATTAATGGAGGCAATATGCTCCCACATCATTTAAAGATTCCTTCAAGAATCAGCCACTTACAATGTGACATGAATGTCAATGGTATAAATCTATATAATGGCCCACTTTGGGGTAAATAATGGATCTCTTTATTATTCTTTAAAGCTAAGATTTTCATTTCTTGTCTTTTTTTGTTATTTTTCCTTTCTTTTTGTTTGAGATAGGGGGTTGGTTATAATACTTAATGCAACAAGGGCAGAATGGTCACTTAGGTGAGAGGGAGGTTGAAATTTGTTGTTGATCACATCTTTATGTAACGGTCGATTCGACGAGACCTAATTTAATTGACGAGCTCGAGGTTCCATCATAATAAAATATTGAATTTGAAAATTTAATTCAACTGACAAGATCGAGATCCCATCATAATAATATGTTGAGTTTGATTCTTTACTGACCTATATATCTTTGCTCTACTTTTACGGTAATATGGTTGTTTTATTTGTTTATAATATAATAGTTTAGTTTGTAACGCATATCACGATGCAAGAGATTAATTTATACTTTATAAAATATCTTTCTTAATAAAAGAAAAAAAAGGAAAATAAATGTAGCAATTGAAGCAAATTGGTATTGTCTGAGATAATCGGCTTATGTTGTTTATATTTTATATTTGTACTTTCTTTTTTTTTATCACGGTTATAATTAAAACTCCACTCAAATAAATTTTAATTTCTTCAATATAATGAATTTACTCTTCTCAAACTCACCTATCTCCGTGTTCATGAAACTATTGGTGATTAAAGAGTAAATAGTTAATTCTATTTGGTTGAAAACTGAATAGGTAAATAGTGGAGCCATTGTCAGTAATTTGATGCTAGGTGCTATCCCAATGGGGAAGCACCTCTTTGTACACTATATATGTTCAATTTTTCTTTTTCTTTTTTGATATATTTGTGTACATTTATATATTATAGGGCAAATTACATCCACCTCCCCTAAGGTTTGACGAAATTATAATTTAACCTATGATTTTTTATAAATTACAATAAACCCCCTATGGTATAATCCTTCTAACAATTTACCTGAGCCGTTTATGGCCGTTAGGGTTCCATTAGTTTTTGTATGTAAAGTTTCGATAGTACCCTTAAGGGGTTTTTTTGTAATATATATAAAAAAATATTTGGGGTTGTATGTTATGTATTACATTTTTATAGGGCTAAAAGTAATAATATTAAAAAAATTGCTCTCTTTTAAGAGTTGAAAATGACGGGTAGGCGGGAGAAGAGAGATATCTAAATACATACATATGCAATGTATATATATATATATGCAAGTTGAGAAATCATACACTTTTAATTCAGCATAACTTGGACATTTCTTTTCCAAATCGAGCAAGTTGTACGTCAAAATCAATCACCGCGATGAGAGGAACACATTGGTAGTGATAGTTTCTGGTTTTGCCTAATGGTGGAGGACCGACGGCGGCAGCGGCAACAACGAGGAGGTGGTGGCGGGTCTCCGTTTTCCAACAAATTTTTTGATGAACTTAAAGCGGGTCTTAAACTTTTTGACATGGCAAACACGTTGATGGGATCAATTTTGGCCTTGAGTCAACGGAGGTAGTGGAATTGAGGCGAAGAGTGGGTTTTATACATTTTTTGTCAATTACTTTTAATTATTACATACCACATGAGTTTTATTGTAATATATACAAAAATATGAGTTAAATTGTAATTTCATCAAACCTCAGGGGAAGTAGATTTAATTCGTGCTATATTATATAAATACATATCATATAAAAATGCATTTAATTGTTTTTTATTTGAAAAAAAAATGAAAAAGAAAAACTAAGAAAAGTGGCTTGCCTGGACCTCACATGCACGTGAATAATTAATTCATAATAATTTAATAAATAAAACTTCAACTTAACTTCCACATCACACATAAAAGTTAGGAAACGAAATATTTTATTGGTCCAATTATTTTATTTTATTTTATGTTGATAAATAGGCTCAATTGCTTTCAATTTGCGGCACTTCAACCAACGAACACCACACGCCGTCATTGCCTTCGTTGGCCATCATTATCTGTTGCACAGTTACATTGTATTTGTCACATGGGCTCACGGGTTGAGGGTTTCACGTTGGAGGGTTAACTTGGGTATATCACCAAAAAAATTTATATTTGAATCAAAAAGTGGCATTTTATTATTAGTATAATAGTATTATCCATGGGTAATGATTGGATAAAAATATGTCTCACAATTTTAAGAAACTAGTTAACGACTTGACAAGCATTGTCCTCGATTCAAGTTTTAGAAAAGAAATGGGATGAATGTACGCTTTTTAAAAATCAGGTTTCATTGAAATCAATTAATTATGCTGATTCACATCGTATTAGATGAACTTCTGTTTTGTTATTCGGTAACAAATTGAAACACGAACTATTCTTCATTTGAATAAGTCGTAATATCAGCTTGGTTATCACCTTGTTGGTTACAAATCATGACGCAATTAATTTGTATAAGTTTTGAATTGATGAGAATTTATGTATTACAAGTTATGATGGTATAACGATAATTTATTTATCACAAGCTATGGTGCAGCCTGACCGGACAAATCGTGATTTGACGACTACTCGTATATAGATGTGTGACTTGATAGAATTAGTGGATTAGTGGTGATAATCTAATGAAAACTTAATTATTGATTACAAATCAAAATGTTATGATGACAATTTATTGATTAGAAACTGTGATAACATGTCAAGTTAATCTGATGAAAACTTAATCTTGTGGCAACTTCTTTAATTTAAAGTCGTCTTATGAGGGGGAAAATTCATTAAACAAAACGCAAGATAGTAGAGGAAAAAGGAGCGACTTATAAGATGATCTATACAATTTAATAGAACGAAATTGTTCATTTTTACAATTTTTATTAGCAAATTGTAAACCACATATAAGAAAACTAACTTATTGGACATTTTAATACTTTAGCATAAAAATATGCTTTCTTAGCGTTTCGTTTGACGTCAATATAGTGTTTCGAGTTGATTGTATAAAAAAAAAATACTTCCAATATTACAAGAAATCATCCTTTTCATTAACAAAAAATTTATCACAGATAAATTCTATCACGACGTTAAAATATATAATGAATTAATGACAAAATTTAATATAAAAAATTATAAAAATAATCAATGACAAAACAGGTAATAACAAATTTGTTGTAATAAAATTCATAACGAATATATTAAATTAATAATTAATATGTTATTGAAAACGATTTATTCTTATAGTGAAGAGGCTATGGGTCAATTGCTATATCGTTAGAGCTTGTGGAAGGAACATGTCTCGGTTGACCATATCTTTTATCCAAACCAAGCTGCCATAAAATCTCAAATATATATATATATATATATTTAATGACCCATGTGTGTGTGTGTGTGTAGCTTGGATTTTTGGATTTTGTGCATCTTTTATTTTATTCTTTTAATCATTTTGGCTAATTTTGTCGAACAAAGTAAGTCAACCACACATGGGTCGTTAATGTTGGCCACCGATCATTGGTTTATACATATATACAGAGACTCCTATTTGAAATTTTTGAAAAACATCATTTTCAATAGTTTTTCACCATGTGAAAACCACTTATTAATTAATCATATTATTCTACGCAGTTGGTACTTCTATCTATAACCAGTTTTTCCACTTTTAGACCCTTTCTTCGATCCTAACTTGGCATCAGAATCATACTTCAATGTGAATCCTAACTTTCTCTAGTAGTGACAAAAATTGAAGTTTCTAAGTAATAACAGCATATAATATACAGCCTCAAATGCTATAGTAACACGATCTTATATGTTTACAATTTTCCACATTACGAACTCAAATTTATTCAACCCTATCCCAACCCGAAGGAGAAAAAAAATTAAAGGAAAAAAAAAAAACTCAAATTAATTGCCAACTTTTTTATTTTAAAAAAAAATCTCGTATTATTGCTTTTCTTTCCTGAAAATATAAAAATTTTGTTGAGAAATAGTGTGTAGTATATATTATATTTTATTTCTAATAATAGCTAAAATTGATTGAATAAGGATCCATACATGTATCGTATACAGACAGATCATAACTTTTTTGGATGAAAAAAATAAACAAATCTTATTTCTCCTTAAAAAAAAGTCCTATTAACAATCAAATATGATAAAAAAAAAATATTAATTTGATAAAAGATTGGAAATGATAATAAAAGATTTTTAGCATCTACCTAAAAAATCAAATAGAAAATGATAAAAAATCAAAATAAAGTCGTTCAGAAAAAGAAGTGGGATTAATAATTTAATTGAAAAAGAATTGGCTAAAGTAAACGATATGAGGTGGAGCTGGTTAGCCGAGCCGAGTCGAGCCACGCGCTTGGAGGCGAAGAGCAGAGCGGGAAATAGATAATAGGTTGGGGCCCACTGGGTCAAAGCCGAGCCGCCGAAAGCTTGTTCCTGGTGTTGTTCACCGACTGTTGAAAAGTAATGATTGGGCCAACGTCCGCCTAACTTGAAATGTCCTTTTATCCTCTCAATTCCACGTACACGGTACGCCTACACTTCCACATATACACCTTCCTTTTTCTTTTTCATCGGGAAATTCTACTGTATATCGAGTGTATATATATTATAATATTTAAATTTAATTACGTATAATATATTAATTTTTTATAAAATATATACAACACAAAATTGTATTTAGATCGTAAAGTATATGGATGGAGCCTCTACACCCTGTTCATCTGAGAATTTTCCTTTCTCACCCATCCTTCCATTCTTTCCAATTTTTTTTTCTTGTCCTAGTTGTATTGGATTTATATGTACTAGGGTGCAGTTCGGATCTTTTGTAATATTTTTTTGTAACATATTTTATTACACTCATTAATATACATCACTATTGATGAACGATTAAAATTCAAAAAGACAATGAATATTTTTTTTTCTTATCATAAGTTATTTTTCTTTATTAGTTTTAACTGTCCACCAATACATATGGTTTTGTAGTACTGAATGCGACAAGAAGTATTACGCGAAATATGTTATACAAGATTTGGATAGAGTACGCTGACAGACTATAGAATAATATTTTTGTCGAAACCTGTGGTTAACATCGTGGTAAGAGGCGCACACCTACTTGTAATTGGCTTCTAAATAAATAATTAATTAAATAAAAAAAAGTAAATGGATTAAATAACGATCGGAGAGTGTGTTAAAGAACAATTAGGATGATCATTCGAATTTAACAATATATAAATGAGATAATTTAAATTTAGAAGGTGCACCTACACACTTGAACTATATGTGGCTCTGCCACTTACTTCAACTATATGGATTTCCAATTGTAGTATAAGGCTGGAATTGATAATTCATGGCTAGATATTGTATAATAAGTGAGTGCATCATTTTCTTTTAGTTTTATTATTAAAAAAAAAGTGAATTCTAAATCCCTAACTTAATTTATTAGGTAAAGACAAGTTAAAGTATCAAACTCGTGGTAAATAATTTTTAACTATATACTTAGATATGTTGAGCTTTTTTTAGAATTTATACGATTAAAGTTAATTACTACAAAATTTTCAATATACATATCTATATATATATATGATATCTTTTAATAATCATTTGCTATACTAATTTCAGAAAAAAAAAATAAACAATCTTAAAAATATTAAGTAATACTCCAAGCATTATATATCCATAATCAAAGTTAAGTATAAAGTAAAAATATTACCAAGAACAAAATAATAATAATAATAATAAAGAAATACAGATAGAGAAACGCAATATAAATAAATAAATAAATAATTGGTGGAGGGTATCAATAATAATTCATTTATTGAGCATGCCAGCGACTAAGTGTTACACGATATAATTTGAGAGAGAAGTAATGTAAATATTTGTTTGGAGGTGTACTTGATACAAGATTTATAGTTCGATGAATGCGTATTTTCCTATAAATTACAGATGCATAACTCAGGCTACAATGCATAAATTGTATGAAATTGAAACTTTTAAAAATATATCAATTAAATTGGTAGAATGGACTTTTTAGATTGAAAATTATTTTCATAGGCCTTTTGGATATTATAAGTAATTTTAGCGGTTTTTTAGTATTTTTTCCAAATATTTATTCATAAATTTATTAGTATTATTTTATAGTTGGACCAAAAAAAAAATTATTGCAATAGCATGAGAAGTATTTCCATATAGGAATTATTAAACCAAAAATAATGTAAATGTATTTTCCATTTATGAAATAGAACGTAATAAAATTGCTGAAAAGACTTACCATATATAAGATCGAACAATACCTTTCTTGTTGGTAGAAGCCATCAAATAATATTTGCCTTCTTCCTAAGTATTCTCCAATTTGCAATCATACGGTTACAATTACATGGTTTTTATTTTGAGTAAATTACGTTAAGCACCCCAATTTTTGGAGTGTTTTATATTTTGGTACCCAACCTTTGTAAATGTGAGTTTTGATACTTAACATTTATCATTTGTGCGTCGATGGTATTTTTTTCACTATTTCAATAGAATCTTTGTGGAATATTCGAGTATATTCTGAGAAATATTCATGAATATTGCACCGAAACAGTGTAAAAAATACCATCTGCTCACAAATGATAAAGATTAAGTACCAAACCGCACATTTACAAAGGTTGGATACCAAAGTGTAAAACACCTCAAATATTAGGGTGTTTAACGTAATTTACCCTTTTATTTATTTATTTATTTTTCTTTCTTTCTTTCTTTCTTTCTTTCTTTATTATTATTTTTTTCTCTCAATGTCTTCTTGTTATTTTAAAGACATAGGCAGAGTACACTATTTGGATAATTAGCACCGACAAAATTGTGCAATCACGTGTGTTCTTTGGGGCCATTAATAGTTAAGTATAGATGCAATGCAAGTGATGCATTAAAAAAAAATTCTAAATAAAATTATTTGACTATCAAATACTTTTAACTTCGACATTAATAACTATTTACTAAAATAGTGAGATAGTTCATCACTTATGTAACCTAAAACTTTCTATTATCTGCACGACAATTAATTAAGCCAATATCAGTATATGTCTAGCTTTTTTTGATTTTATGATATATCGGGTTATGGAACCAAAATTTATTTCCTTGTATCATTTATCAATTACTAATTTTAGAACTTCACGGTACGATTGCGTTCAATTACAAATCATTACATTACATGACGATGTCAAATTGTTTGTCATATTAAACTTTTATATATGTTTATTCTAAAAATATTTCATTACATGTATGCCGAGTTAAAAAGTCTAAGGATAAGTATATAATTAAAAAAAATAATTATACACACATTTTTTTTTGATATAATCAACTCGAGGCACCCTATAGATGTCAATTGGAATGTCATACACACACACACACACACAAGGAAAGGGGAGATAAAAATAAGGTTCAAATTCAGGACCTTAATAATAGTAGCTCGAACTCCCACCACTGAACTAAAGACTACGTGGCAATTATATATGTGTATATATATATAATATGAAATAAATTATTATTTTAAAATAGAAAATCTTGTCTTGTGTAATTAATGTTATCGCATAATTGGTTCCTAATTGTTTTGGATAAAGTTATTAAAAGTCAAAACAACCCACAATTTGAAGAATAAATTAAAAGATTAAAAATAATATATATAGACGTTGTGGTATATATGACAAAGCTTAACCTAACAATGGTGGCGTGTTGTTTAAGTAAATTTAATTTTTTTTTTCAAAATTAAAACCTGATTACTTACATTTTAGATATAATATTCATATTTAAATGTAATTTTGACAAAATTTGGACGCAAGATAACTTAGATCCTAGAAAAATATTAATTAATATTTCATTGTGTTGCTTTATTAATACCAATAATATTGACACACTTGATGCGAGTGTATAATAAAAAAATAATATAATTTAATGACATACTAAAATTTTGGTAATATCTATACTATCAATTTTTTTTTAACTATTTTAATAATATAGATAATGGTAGAATATAAAGAGTGGTAGAACAACATATAGTTAAGGAAATGCATGTGTATTTTCTAATTTTAAAATTATCCTACATACACATAGTAAAATTTGAGCGATCATCTTAATTATCCTTTAAAACACTTTATTGGCGTAACTCTAGATCTTTTTTTTAGTTTAATTATTTATACTATATAAAAACCTTAGTAAATAGGCGCATTGTACACTACTGATCTTATGGTCCTTCTCCAGCTATTGAATATAAGAAAACACAGATTTTTCCCTAGTTTTTTCACAAAGAAAAAAGGCTAATAATATGGAAAAGAAGGTGTTATGTGTTTTGCATGTTAAAAAAAAAATTAATTTAGAAATTTACAAGAAGAAATGTCTTAAGCTCAAAATAAAATAAAATGATTAAAGGAGAGAGAGTTTAGAAAAAAATAAAAAATAAAAAAACGAAAAATCACATGCTCCTATTTTTGTACCTTCTTTTGAGATTTTCTTTTTCTTTTTCTTTTTTTTTTTGTGGTCACCAATGAACAAGAAAGGAGACATCCACAATAAAGGGTATACAAATATTTTGTAAAAGACTTGAATTTATATAGCCGCCATAACAATAATACATGAAAAATTCACAAATCATTTAATACGTTTAGTAGCTTCAATAGTTCATATTTCTCAATTTCATGACTTTTAAATCTTGGTTTCGATTTCTGTGAAATTTTTATATTTTATAAAAATTTTCATATCTTATGATCGTAAATTGTAACAGATTGTCATTTCGATTGATTGTAATATATCGATTTTTATAAAAATAAATTTATATAATTACAAAAAAGGTCAAAAAAAAATAATTATTGATTTACTACAATGACAGCGCAGAGGGGCAAAAAGGTCATTTCACGTGCCGATGCAACCAACACATAAAAGTTAGGTCAAAAAGGTGACCATACGTGTCAAACGCGTAAACCGTAATCCACAATTCCGTTTTTTCCCAATCTGTGGACCGTTCATACCAGATGAACACTTCGAAAATCAACGGTCAAACAACCGCGAGACCACACGCGTCCCCTGCTCATCAGCGCACGTGAAAATTACCGCCACCCTAACTTTGTCCTAAACACCATCCATCTCCTTCGGTAGCACCGTCACTCCGTCAAACTGCCCATTTCGCCCTCAAACAAAGCGTTTTTCCCTCCCTCACCCAGCGCTAGCCCTCCGTAAATACGTGTCGAAATTAGGGGTAGAAACGAGATTTCGCGAAAGTGTTGCAGAAGCCGCCGTCCAAAGCCGGCAGCGTTTGGTTGAACCAACTTAACAACCACCCAACACTTTTTTTTGACCTTTTTTTAAGAAAATTAAAAATAAAAAAGAATACTTAATTAACTAATTAATTCAATATTCGCTGTAATTAATTTAATTAGAATATTTTAAGAGAGTAAAAAAATATAAATTATCCCCTCCTTTACTTTTTTTCGGTTTTCCAAACCCCAATGCTTTGTTGGGATTCCATCTACTGTTCTTCTCTCTCTCTAGAAACTCTCTCTCTCCTCTCCCTCTCTCTTTCTCTCTCTATACATACAAATCACGGTTGTACCTGTCCCTACATCCCGCCGGAAAACTGCTCATTCGCCGGCCAACAGTGCGGTCGGAGAGCTGGACACTGGCTCTGTGCGCATAGAACGCTGTCGTGTTCTTCAGTCGCCGTGTGACTCGGCGGCTGGAATCGTTCCGATCTCGGAGTTTGACTCGGTCCATGGACGTTTCATGAGAATGTGGAAGGTATGGTGGAGTTTTTGTGGTTGTTTGCGCCATGGATCTACTTGGTGTATCTGTTATTGAAGTTTCTGAATGTTTTTGTTTCACAAGTTTCGTGTTTGGTACCCAAGTGTGGGATTTTGGCCCAGACTTTGGATGTTCTCTCTTTCCTTCTTTCGCTTGAACCACCTCTATTTCTTTTTTCTCCTTTTCTTAATAAATTTTTTTCTATATATTTTTTTTTAATTTTCCTGTGGCCTCTGTTTTTTGGCGCTAATATTAAGTTATCAGTTATACTAATTGGTAACAATTTTATTTTTTGTTTTTCGTTTTTTCGCTTTCGTTTTTTTTTTACCTCCCTCCTGCTGTTTTGTGCCGTTTCCTTTTTCTGTTTAAATTCATAATCGCACCCCGTATTGTTCAATTTCGATACTTTTCTTGCTTTCTCTAACTTTAGATCTTGCCAGTTCAGCTTTGGCTTAATTTAGGAAATACTTTAGGAATTTTTTGTAATTTTTCATTGATTATGCAATTTTGGTCATTGACTGTTGATCAGTTCTAACAGTTATTGTCAAACATAGTTTTTGGAACTTTTCTAATACACTGATTTAATAAATTGCGATAATGTGTTAACTGATGTTGGAGTTGTTCGATTGGGTACATTCGCTGGCTTACCGAGTTATTGTAATGTTTGTTTTCTGTTTCTTCTAGCGAATTACTGTAAAGGGTTATGAGGTTATGTATTGTCGCGGCTTTGTTGTTCGTTAGAATCTTAGTGGTGGTGCATTTATGTTCTTTTGTCATGCTATCTACGTAGCTGATTGGCGGCCTTTATTTTGCAAGATTTGCCTGGAACCATGCAGCATTGTAGTGTTGGTTCTTTTTATTAGCTATGAAACTTTGACCCGAGGATGGTTTTTGAGTTATTACAAACTTTCAGGGAGAAAGGAAACACGAATGATAGGAAGGGTTTACGGTTTGGAATGTTGTTGGATGTTGAAAGGAAACATAAATGATTGGAAATAAGGCTTTATAATTGGAAATGTTGGACGTCACGAGTTATTGCTTGTTGGAGTTTCTTGAGTGGGTTTTTCAGGATATGGTGTCTGTGACATTGTTTTTCAGAAATTTAATTTTCTATCTTAATGTTGTCTCCTGTATATTTATCCTAATTGCCTATGCTTTTGTTTGGCAGGTGGAAGGAAAGGTTTGCACATCGAGGGAAGCTAAACTAGAATTTTTGAAGCGTAAAAGGCTACAGCAGATGAAAACAGAAAGGCCAAATGATTCAACCTTTGTGAGTAACATGATGAGTAGGAGCAGTGGAGATGCTTTAAGAGCTTCTGCACCATGTGGTGTGAGGTTGAATAGTACTTTCCATACATATTCAAAGTTCGGTAGCGATTCCAACAATAAAGAAGTATTTTCAAAGCGCAAAGTGGCAAAGTTCGACACGTCTGACCTTGAATGGACTGATAAAATTCCGGAGTGTCCGGTATACAGTCCTAGTATAGAGGAATTCCAGGATCCTCTAGTTTATCTGCAAAAGATTGCTCCAGAGGCCTCAAAATATGGTATGTTCATTATGATACTTGTATGGGTTTTGTGCATGGGGCCCCACTTTTGTTTACAACATCTTCTCTCATGCATAGATAGGTTCTCATTATTTTGTTTCTTGCCACTCAGTTTCGTTGGAATTCATGAAGTGCATGAAAGCATTACGTTTGCCTGTCAATTAGCTTATCTGTTGTCTTAGGATTAGTTGGCCTTTTAAATGATTTATTCCCTCTCACTGTTATTTATAAACCATTTACATGCCTCTATGGTCCAAATACCCCAGTTAGTCCTCCTTATCACGTCCTCCTTTGTAATTTCTGTTATACTTCCCTCTTATAATTTTCTTGATTAATGAAACAACTACTGCTGTTGTGCTTCAATCTTCAGGTATCTGCAAGATCTTATCTCCTATTAGTGCTTCTGTTCCTGCTGGTGTAGTTCTTATGAAAGAGAAAGCTGGTTTCAAATTTACAACTAGGGTGCAACCGCTTCGTTTGGCAGAATGGGATCATGATGACAGGGTCACCTTTTTCATGAGTGGAAGGTCAGTGCTTTTCTCTCTTTTTTGAGATACAACACTCTAATAAAGTTATTTTTCAGGCTTTTGAACATGAGTGTGGTTTTTCAGAAACTATACATTTCGTGATTTCGAGAAAATGGCGAACAAGATTTTTGCTCGTAGATATTATAGTGGTGGATGCCTTCCTGCTACATTCATGGAAAAAGAATTTTGGCATGAAATAGCTTGTGGAAAGACTGAAAGTGTTGAATATGCATGTGATGTCGATGGTAGTGCATTTTCATCTTCTCCCAGTGATCCGCTTGGAAAAAGCAGATGGAATTTAAAGGTGTTGACTTTATAACAGAAATTTCACTTATTTATTTTCATGGAATGTCATGAGCAACTTTAATGGTGAATTGAGTGCTTCTAAGCAAAGAGGATGAACATAATATATTATACACTTTGCTGGACTTTTCCCTCTCTGAGCTCTCATAAACCTTTTGTCCCCAGAACCCTGATTTACAATCTTTATGGTTTCACTCTATAAAATTTGCCTCCTGTTTTATTGAAATACTCTTCATTTTGGGGATATACTGATGCCTACTTTATGTTTGTAATAGCTCATCAAATTTAAATACTGAGTTTTGCGAACAGTTTAGTTGAGTACCTTTCATAGTGATCCCACTCCAAGATCTTCCTCCTATTGATGATTGAGCTCCATATTCTCTCTTGATTACAGAACTTCATAACCATGCTCTTCCCACAGCCGCACTCTCTTTTTCCTAACTTTCTTTATGACCTTGATTTGGAATCTATCAGTAACGTTTTTTATATTTGCTTGTATTCAGAAACTTTCACGGTTGCCAAAATCGACATTGCGCCTTCTAGAGACATCAATCCCGGTAATGAGCTAATTCTTTTATTGGAACTTTTTGGGCTCTGTATTGATGGCTGTACTGATTAATGTTTGGTCCATTCCAGGGAGTCACTGAACCAATGCTTTATATCGGAATGCTGTTTAGCATGTTTGCTTGGCATGTGGAAGATCATTACTTGTACAGGTATGCTCTTTTCTTTCTTAAAATATAAATTGGTTCATTTGTTACTGGGGTGGTTCATTGATACATTTGCATTTTGCAGCATTAATTATCATCATTGCGGGGCAGCAAAAACTTGGTATGGCATTCCTGGTCATGCAGCTCTTGATTTTGAAAAGGTGGTCAGGGAGCATGTTTATACTCGTGATATTTTATCAGCAGACGGGGAGGATGGAGCTTTTGATGTCCTTTTAGGGAAGACAACATTATTTCCACCAAATATATTGTTAAAACATGGCGTTCCTGTCTACAAAGCTGTGCAGAAGCCTGGTGAATTTGTAATAACTTTTCCTAGGGCTTATCATGCTGGATTTAGCCATGGTATGTTATAATTTGCTCCTGTAGCTTGTAAATTTGTATCATCTCAAGAACTTGGTAGTACTTTGATAATGTTATCTCCTGGTCTTTCTTTTCCTCTTTTTCCTTGATATTCTATAAAATGTTTTTGATCTTGTATCTCTCAGGTTTTAATTGTGGTGAAGCTGTTAACTTTGCAATCAGTGATTGGTTTCCTTTGGGATCAATTGCCAGTCGGCGCTATGCTTTGCTTAACAGGATGCCTCTCCTACCTCAAGAGGAGCTCCTGTGCAAAGAAGCAATGCTACTTTATGCAAGTTTGGAATTTGAAGACCCAGATTGGTCTTATGCAGATTTGATATGCCAAAGTAGGATTAAGGTCTCTTTTGTAAATTTGATCCGATTCCAGCATCGTGCTCGGTGGTGTCTAATGAAATTGAAGGAATGCAGTTCTGTTTCTTCTTTTTCCCATGGAACAATTCTTTGCAGCCTGTGCAAACGTGATTGCTACGTAGCATATGTGAACTGCCAATGTTACTTGCATCCCTTCTGCCTTCGCCATGGTATAACCAATGTGATATTAATTTCACTTGCCTATTCATCGTCATTTATATGAATGTTTATTATTGCTTCTCGTCCATTGATATTGGTCTCTTGGTGTGCACATCAGATATTAAATCACTTGATTTGGCTTGTGGAGGCATTCTATCGCTGTCCGTTAGGGACAATATCATGGATTTGGAAAATGCGGCGATGCAGTTTGAGCAGGAGGAGAATATACTACATGAAATTGAACAGCAGTACAGAAATGGTGACGACTCTGTGCTGCTATCCAGCCTGTTCCCAGGAGCTGAAAGTGATGGCTATGTTCCTTATTGCAAGGCCTCTTTTGAATTAAACAAGGAAACCTCTCCAAGACAGGATCAATTAGAGAATCAACCAACTAGTTCTCCGTTGTGCAATGGCAGTGGAGCTACTAGAACTGGGACTTCTTATGATTCTGGTTTTGGTTCATCTGCATTGACGTCAACTGAAATTCCTCGCACAAATGTCAATGTGAGTTCATTATCATCCAAACATGCTTTCTTCATTTTTTTTTTATTTTTTTATAGCTGTATATTTGAAAAGAAACTGATATTATTATGTTGGAAAAGTCAAACTGACATGTTTTTACATTGTGCTTGAATTACAGTGTGCAGACTCCAAGTCGGGGAATTACACTATGTTATCTTCTAGACAACCTGTTGGAAATACCTCAGAAGTTTCACAATCCTCAAGCAGTGATTATGTTAGTTCCCAAAAGCGAATTGGTCAGGCTGTAGATATTAGAAGTACGATAAATGAAGAAAGCGATGATTCTGATTCAGAAATTTTCCGTGTCAAACGACGATCTTCCTCCAAAGTGGAACACAAGATTGTACGTGATGCTCCATCTGTTAATGCTGAACAACAGGTACAGTATTTCATATTTTATGTTGGTTGTTTGACAACATTTATTATTTTATTGTGACCTCAATCCGAGAAAGAAGCTCTATTCACTTGATTTTTGCATCTAATAAGTGCTTAAAAATATAAGTACGCTAGTTGATAAAGCCGCTGGCTGTTTTGTCCCTCCTAGAAAGGGGAAAAATTACATAGAGAGATGCATTTTCGGAAATGAAAGCGGTTCTTTCAGCAGTATAAACTGAACTTCCCGAGAAGTATGCTTAAATTTTAGCTAGAACTTTTTCGGTGAAAATGCCTTGTGGATGATGTACTTTAACAGTCAGCGGGAACAACTTGAATTCTGTTGTAACTACTCAGTAAAGAGGCTAATATTAAAATCAAATAATTTATTAATATTTTGTAGTTCAAATGTCTGACTTTTTGGGCATACATATAACTCTGACCATAAAGATTAGTTCTTTAGTTCTTTATCAAATGATTCCTGATTTGTTAATCTATTTGCTTGACCCTTTTGACAATGACAACTGCAAATAGGTAAAACTGATTTTTCTCTTTCAGGGTTTTAAGCGACTTAAGAAGCATCAACGAGAAGTGCGTAGTGGGCAGTTAAATACATCTGAAGGGTGTTTGACTCCAGATGATTCAAGTCGTAATTCTGGTTTGAGTTCCACTGAATCTAGAGAAGCTTCAAGGGACAAATTGGGCAGGGGAATTGGTAATCCCATCTCAATCAAGTTTAGAAAATTGGGTAATGAAGAGCATCACAGAGATCACAGACATAGGGAAGCTCCACCCATAGAGATTGGGCCCAAGCGCCTGAAAGTCAGAGGACCGTCAGTTTTAGGGCATGAAGGAAGGTCGAACTGAAGTTAGTTATAATTATATTTTTGATTGCTCTGCCATTGGAGCTTCTTGATCAACCTGACTCTGCTAACGACATTTGCTTTAGTCGGGAAAAATCTAACAACAGGGGAAAGTTAGAAGTTTATTCTATTCTGGGAGCAGCGATGAACATTTAACCAAGTTTAGGATTAAAGCCATCAATTCATCATTATCATAATATTCTTTCTGCAGGCCTCTGAATTGGGGGCTATTGCACGGTGACCCATTTTATGGTGGTTCTCAGGCCGGGGTGTTTTTCCGTCTTTGGCAGGAGAATCTATCTCTCTCTCTCTCTCTGGTTTCGCCCGCACAGCAGTAAGTAGATTGTAGATTTAGTTCATTTTAGAATGTACATTTGGTCGTTTTAACAGTTGATTGATTTTGTGAGGGAGTCGAATGCGGTAATATGCCCCGATCGACGCAGCTCATTGATGTCAAGTCTGCTGCTTCCATTGGTAGGGGTTCATCATTCTTTATTGTAGCTACTGGCCGTCTCGTGCCTTGAGACTACATGAATAAAAGTTGAAAGAAATTCATTCTCTCTCTCTCTCTCATCTTTGTATGGAAGTGGACCACTATTAGATATTTATGGGTATGCCTTAGAATTGGATATAAAAGAGGAGTTGTCCATATTTATTGCTATTGAATTTGAGGTGGTTAGTTTATCAAGTTCCGGAGGTGTGGAATTAGGCTTGCCACCCAATCCACAATTGAGCACATGCTTTTCCCAAAATGTTGTGATATCAAATTCTTTTGATTGACATCTCAGCTTCTTCCGAACCTGAACATATTTTCTGGCAGCGAATATTACAAGTGTTGCGTTGAATAAACTAAAAGAATATTTGCAACTCTTATCTTTTAGTATTTTTAAGTTTAAAGAGTTTATATCTGTTAAAATCTTGGATGGAAACTGATGACTTCAACAACATTTACGTGATTATTCCAATGTCAATCAAGGCAAAGTTGATCCTCACCAAAATTGGCATATGGTTCTCTTCTAATATTCTATCACTTGGAAAGCTGATTGTTAACTCTAACTTTTGTTTTTATTTTTCTTTTAAAACCAGAAAAACTTCTGTTTCTGATTTTGTCTTTTCACTAAATATTTAGAATACTGCTATACTAGGATTATTCTTTTCATATTAACTTTTATAATTATTAGTGAATATGATCTAAGTTTGATGATGAAAAAAAGGATAAATTATGTCGACAACCTTTGTCATATAGTATAATTACAAATTAATCGTTTCTATAGTTTTAGAAATTACAAATATCCCCCCTCTTCCCCCTGAATTATGTATACACAACAAAATTCATCCTTTATCAAAACATGATATAATTACCAGTTGTATTTTTGGTGTTCCCGGAGGGGTATTGCGATGAAATTTGCATGGTTTTGACAAGTTAAAGATGTAAAAATTATATGTGAAGTCAAAATTTTTTTTTTAAAAGGTGGTGGTATCGGATTATAAATGGTGATGTCTAGTGGTGGTTGTGATAGTATAACGTGAAATTATTTTGCAAAGGTTGGTGGAATGACAACATTGATCAAAGGATTTTGTCAGGCTTGGGAGACCCATTTTTTGGTCGCCGAGTTGACTAATACAGTTGCAGGAAAACTATTTTTCATACATCTCTATTATGTTTATAAGAAAATTCCTAAACCTTAAGGGGTATTTGTAACTTTTTAAAACAAGAGGAATTAATTTGTAATTTCACTGTACTCGAGCAAACAAAAATATTAATAAAATGTAATAACAAAAATTTGAATATCAAGAGTGATTGTATATAATAATAATAATGATGATGATAGCAATGATAATAATAACTTGTGGTAGGTGCGCATTTGTAATTCATCTTGATTTGACAAAAAGAGGACCAGGAGCAATTAGTTCATTTTACTTGTCAATAACCAAACTATCACATTTAGATGCAACATTTAAATTGTATTTCTCAATCAAATCATTTTTGCACGAGCATTTTGGAGGATACCAGTTAACATAATCCTTGTCTCCTTGTGAGATTCGGATTGCACAACCAGATTATAAAATGACCTCACTGAGTCATTGATAAATATCATTTCAGAAACATGGTTATTGGTTACTTTCACGTTGATTTTCACTTGCACTTATATAATCACATACCCTATTTTTCATATTTTTCATCCACCACTTCTTCATGTATTGCTTAGGTATTGAGTGCTCTTTTAGATAGTTTAACACTTTGAAAGAATGGACTCAAATTTCTGACAACTACACCTGATTTCGATTTTTGGCCTATCAAATAAGATAACTCTAACCCTAAAGTCAAAACTTTGAGATCTTATTTTAAACTGAATAAAACAAGGGTCGATTAGTGAGTGATCTTCTGCAAACTCTAAACTTCGAGTTAATTATTTCCACTTCAATGAGCATGTACAAATTTATGATTTAGACATCAGCAACATGTTTCAACAATACATTATTTTCACAATCATTGATGGCTTCCCGAGTTGACAACAACTATCATCTTTCTTTTCATTTACACGCCAATTTTTTCTTTTATTTTTTTTTTCATAATTAAGCAAAAAATTGTACAGAATAGGTGTCCCGTCACCCACTTTTTCAACACAACTTTGTACTTTTGTTTCTAGATATAGCCAACAAGCCAACACTAATATTGTATCACGAAATGTTGTAGCCCATTTGGCCTCAACTTATACATGCCATTTAACCATTTATGATCGCCAAGAATATGTTCATGCACTATCTCTTTCCTTGTTGCCTCAAACGCTTCTTTAGAATCACAATATGTCATACATTTATACCACAATTACTTGAATCTTGAATCAAAATTCAAATTGCCTAATGTGAAGGAATGTTTTAATTGATATGCCATTGACACTACCAATGATGTGAACATGGAAATATTGCTTGACATTGATTTGTAAAAATTGTTTTACGTTGTTTACCACTCATGAATTCAAGCAATTTCTTAAACAACTATTTAAAATCTTCCATTTCATCAAACATGAAAGTCAAACTAAACATCACATTTTTCTATGATTATTCTAATATAATTATATGCATCTTTTTCTAGCAAAACTCAAATTTTCTAGCCCACATACTTCCTCTTGCATGTAGGAAAAAATATTAGCCACATTTATTCATGCATTCACCATATTTTTTAAAGTCTAACCCCCAAATATTTGAAATATTACATGATGATCTTAACAAACAAGTTTGATTAGCTGCAACCATTTCATGATTATATTCCATTGCAAACCTAGTCACTTTGCACTCTTCATCTTTTTCAACCTCAACTCGAAGCCTTACTTTGCAGTTCGTTCTAGTTATAGGTTTTTGATAAGCTCGTATTCTATTATGTTATAAGTAAACTCTGATGATTGCTATTCACACCAATTTAAATAAGGTGGTATAGCTAAATTCAATTCCATTACGTGAATAAAGACCTATAAAATCAAAATCTTAGTGATCAAGTTAATTCAAAGTTAAAACTAGAGATTTTAACCATTACAAAAAAAATTGGTTCTTAAAATTAGTTCTTTATATATACAAAAAAAAGGGCACACGGTGCACAGGAGCATCGAACAAGCTGTTCAATTCGTTTTCGGTCAGCTTTCTAGCTATTGTGCAAATTGGTCTGAATTTTGGAATCAATTAATTTAAGGGAGTTGATATTGACACTTCTAAAATTATTATAGAGACTCAATTTTGACTTTTATGTTGAAAAATTGACTAAAATGTCAATTCACTTTAAAATAGGATCAAATATACTTCACCCCTAAAAGTATACGCTATGCATCATTTATGTCTCTAAACAAAACAAAAAGTATCACTTACCCTCTCCTCAATTAAAGATTTCAACAAAACTGCCCTTAAAAAATTTACATTTACTTACATATAACAGAATCTAATTTTAATAAAAAAAGGCATATTTAAAACACTTATCCATTTTTTTTTATTTAAATTAGTCAAACTTTACTTAAATTTTATACTTAATAAATTCATTAAATTAGAAAATTAGAATAACGTTTTTTTTGCTTTCATGTGTAATTAATTTCAAGAATTACTACAATAATTTAATAACTTGGGTTTTTTTAAATTTATTGAAGCTATGAATTATTTTTCAATTAAAATTTAGAATTATTTTTATGGTTAATAAAAGTTTTGGAGTTGAATTTTAGGATGCTAAGTGTAAAAACAATGTATTGAAGATTATATAGATAAAATAGTATAAGGACAATTATTAGTTTACATAGCATATAATTTAAGGGTGGTGAATTGTATTTAATTCTATTTAAAAATAAATAGACATTTTGGTCAATTTTCTAATATAAAAGTGAAAGTGGAGTCCCTATAACAATTTTGAGAGTGCCAATATCAATTCTCTTAATTTAAAGTTTTGAAATGTTTATAAAATGCCCTTAAAAGCACATAGAATAGGTTTTTTTTTTAATTAGGAAAAAAGAAAAAAAAGAGAATGTTTTATTCTTATTGCAATCGTAAATGTGGATGAAAGACTATTTCAACATTTCTCTATGGGCAACAAACGCTCTTTGGTTGTTTTTAAAAATAAATAAAATAATCATAAAAATGATTATGAATATAGTTATAGAAAAATCGATTCTACCTATAAATGTGAACTCTCCCCCACCCCCCTCCCTTCTTCTTTTTAGTTTTCATCTTCTTAAATAATATATACTCTCTCCGTTTTTTTTTTCTAACAAGCTTATTTGTATATTTTCTTCATTATTTCAGCATATTTTATCATTAGTTATTTCAACTAACCCATCTACATGATTAAATAAGAGCACAAAAAATAAAAATGAAAAAGGTAAAAATTAAAAATTACCAAATGAATGTGGTAGAGGACGACGGCGACGGTGGTGGAAGGCTCACAGAAAATTTTAGTAGAAATGTAAAAATAATAATTTTTTATTTTACATTGAGAATGTAAATACAGTAAAATCAATTCATTTGTAATGGTGGAAACTAAGTTTTTCTACCATTCCTCGTATTTTGATCACCAAGAGGTAGATGAATTAAAGTCCTTCATTAATGAGAGGGCATTTATCACCTCTGGCCTTGTTTTAAGAATAAGCATAGGAAGATCCAACCCAAAAAACAAAAAAAAAAGAATAAGCATAGGAAGAAAACAAAAACATAAGGAAAATGAATAATATAACTTTCCACGTGGCAGAATACTGAAGGAGTTGGCCATGTGCCAAGTGCCAAGATTGCCAAGTATGGTAGAATTTGACTCAATTGTCAATCAAATATAGGGGATGATAGATGCTACCTAATTTGATAGTTTTTAATTGAGTTTTTAATCATTGAATTGAATATTACGACGTAATATATTTTTGGGCGAATTATACTGACTATTCCTGAAGTTTGGCTAATTTACAAAAACCTTCCTACTTTTTCAAAAATTACCAAAAACTCCCTAAGGTTTCAAAAATATTACAAATTTATTCGAATTTCTGAAAATACCCCTTCCCTTTTTTTGGGTGATTTACGCTGATTACCCTGAGATTTGGTTAATTTACGAGAAACCCCCTATGGTTTCAAAAATTACCAAAACCCCCCCGAAGTTATACTAATATTACAACTAGCACCTACTTAGGTTGACTTATTAATAATATTAAATTTTTTTCCCCTCTGTAATATTGTTATCATAAAATTTTCATGTAATAGATTTGAAAAAAAAAATGTGATTATTTATTCAAATAAATATTCTGAATTTAATGCATTAAAGGTATCTACCAACACATCAAGTATGTTATATTATCGCTAATACGGAGTAAATTTTAAGAGAAATGAGTTAGAGTCCTCAAGCTAAATAAAGTTTTCAAGTGCATTATTTAATTTCAATTTTTTTGTTTCAATCAATGTTTATATTTCTCATTTCACATAATGGATATATACGATGCATATAATTATATTTTTCTCAAATATAAATTTAGCACATATTATGTATATTTAGTGTAAATTCATAACATTAAATTCAGAATATTTATTTGAATAAGTAATCACATTTTTTTTTCAAATATATTAAATGAAAATTTTATGATAACAATATTACAAAGGGAAAAAAAAAAAGAATTAATATTGTTGATAAGTTAACCTAAGTAGGTGCTAATTGTAATATTAGTATAACCTCAGGGAGTTTTTGGTAATTTTTGAAACCACAAGGGGTTTCTCGTAAATTAGCCTAATCTCAGGGTGGTCAATGTAAATCACCCAAAAAAGAGGAAAGGGGTATTTTCGGAAAATTCGAATAAGTTTGTAATATTTTTGAAACCTTAGGGGGTTTTTGGTAATTTTTGAAAAAGTAGGGGTTTTTTCGTAAATTAGCCAAACCTCAGGGGTGGTCAGTGTAATTTTTCCTATATTTTTTTAAAATATTTTATAACATCATCATATTCAAATTTAATAACTAAAAATACTAATTGGACTATACCCAAATATATGAATAGCATGAACAAAATCCAAATATAGTGTCTGTGGTGGGTGTAGCACAATCACAAAACATGTGAACGATGGTATAATCATTTGAATTTTTCGCTGACATTAATAATTTCCATCTAAAATCGTAACAATGCAGAATATGTAAGTTCCAGGGAGGATTTGATGATTTGGTAAAGAAGTATACTGTAATTGCAATGATTTTTTTTTAACATAATCATTTCATTTTTATTTTATTTTTGAAAACTCTTAACAATTTATATTCTCAACACACTCTCAACTCTCACCGGCACCGCTATTCCTCAAATTTTTAAAGGTGTTCTAAGACTGAACACCTTCAAAATAAAACATTGTAGGCCTAATATATAACTCAAAACCTTTTCGATCTAGATTAAATGCTTGGTATTCAGTGGCAATCAAAAAGCACTTGGCACAAATCAACAAATTGCAAGCCAAATTGATACTCCATCCAGCAGCGTAAGATACCTAAACTTGACAAGATAAAATACTATACTGTTTTTTTTCAGAAAATTTGACAATAAAAATAGTCTCTATTAACTTAAAGAGAGTTATTACAACAGATCATTAACAAGAATACACTACATTGTTCCAAACAAACAACTCATAACACAGACAATCCCTGAACATATAGAGTTACAAATACAGTGGCAGGAGGCGTTTTACCAGCTGTGGAGCTTTACTGCTTCGGCAATAAAAGAAGCAAATCCTCAAGCACATGATCGATATTTTGGGTTGATAGAGCACACGATCAAACACAACGCTAAGGATAAATCCTGTACACACTTACAGAAACATCACTTAGGTCTATTCTCTGTGAACTTATAGGAGGCGTATGAGAGAGTGTAATTAGTCCAGCTATCATGGATAAGCTCGGCTTTTGCATTCTCACCGGCCGCACCCATGGCTACGTGTAGAGGATAGATATGCTCGGGCCACGGGTGTGCTTGTTTGGCAAATGGTGCCTTCTCTTCATACTTGTTAACATCTTCATACCTGTGTGAAAATGTTCGATACATTCTTTCTCAACATATTTCCTCATATCCTTGCAGTAATTTTTCAACAAACGAAGAAATCATACCAAGCAAAATAAGTTCGACACTTAAATTTTAGCACAAGAAACAGAGATTTGAAACCCAAAGCACTACAGAATGAAGATAAAGATACGGGCAATAGAATGGCTACTTACAATAAATCGGCAATCCTAAATCCTAATGAAAGACAAAGTTCCTCAGCACGCAGAGCTCCTTATACAAGTGTCTGGTACTTGCTTTACTATAAATACATATTATATACCTTGTTTACTATGAAGAGCTTACAACTTAGAACTTTGATGCTAGAGAGGTTCTACCAGCAACCTGCATACGCACGTTTCCAAATGGTTTCCATAAGCAAGAAATGTAGAAATGTGGCACCAGTGTTAATCACCTTACTGCTACATCACTTTTGCATAAGGGTTTACTAAGAGAGTGTTTGGCTGATCTTATAAGCCGTGTTTGGTAATTTTTATAGCAAGGAGCTCGCAAGTTTCAAAAATAAGATATTATGGGGGAAAGATAAAAGAAAGAAAAAGGAAAGCTTCCCCAAACTTATTTTAAAATAGCTTATAAGCTAATTAATTTTAAACAGTTTATAAGCTAATAAAAATCAGACTTACAAGCATATTTTAAAAATGTTAGTTTTACTCCATTTTTCATCGTTAATACACTAAGAAGAGCTTATAAGCTCTGATTTTCACTAAACATAACTACAACTTATAAGCCTCCATAAAATCTTACATAATGTTGAATCTTATTTTTTCCAAATAGTTTGATGGCTTATTTTTAGAAATAGATCCAAGAGCTTATAAGCTAAAAAACATTTTATAAGCTTTAGAGGCTTATATGCTCTTAAAAGTAAGTTTAACCAACAATATCCAAATCTACCAAAGTGCACCAAGTGTCATGTCATCTGCTGCTTCAACTGAAAAGGCATATATGAACGGATTCAGCTGATCACCTAACTTACCTTCCATTGAGGAGGGATTCTGTAAGCCAATTATTGAACTCCGCAGCCCATGAAGCAACAGCATCATTGATGCCTTGCATGGTCCTTAAGTTATGGGTGGCAGAACCAGAACCAATTACGAGGACACCTTCTTTCTTGAGGGAGGCTAATGCCCGTCCCATGTTGTAATGATGAGTTGCATCCATGTTCGTCTGGACAGAGAGCTGGCACACGGGAATGTCAGCCTCTGGATACATAAGCATAAGAGGGACCCATGCTCCATGGTCTAAACCACGCTTCTTATCCTCATGCACTCGCTTGAATCCAGCTTCCTCTAGCAGTTTCTTCACTTTGCGTGCTAATGCAGGTGCTCCTGGTGCGGGATACTTGAGCTGAGGAAAGAGAAATGAATTGCAATAAGAACAAAGTTGAAAGGTAGATTTCACCAAGAGGCAAGCCACATGAGTCAGCCTAGCCCCCCCACCCCAGAAAAGGAAAAAAAAAAAAAAAAAAAAAAAAGGCAAGAATCTCGAACTCTCAAAATTTAAACAAAGATGTAGTAGATGGCTACCAAGGGCCTGTTAAGTAGGAGGTTGCAGTCTGTTGAGAGAAATTAAGAGACTCAGAGACAGAAATACATAAAAAAGAGAAGTCCGTAGATTGTCGGTACAAGCTAAAACTGTGCGCCAATAGATAAGAGATCACAATTTGCTTCATTTATGCTACAATACAAATGACTAGGAAGAATTCTAGAGATAATAGCTTGATATATGCCTTTTCGACAAGATTCTGAATCTGCATTTATCATCCTACATGAATCTACTTGTTCTTTAATTTCTCAGCATCTTATCTTTATTTCTTAAAAGCGAATTGATGGATATGTCATTGCATCACAATATAATAACTGGGAAGTCGCAACCATCTCAATTAACAATCAATTTTTTAACTAGTAGTAACAATTGGATCAACTGTATCAACCATCAACAACTACATCCATCATCAATTAATTTTTAAACAACTATTAACAACCTATAATCAACTATAACCACTATGATTTAATGGGATTTCAAACCAGGGCCTTACAGTCATCCTGATCGAGCTACGCCAATTGAGCTACGGCTCCTTGGCGCAAATTTTCACGCTCTTGAAACTCAAAAAATCAACTTGATTGTTCCATCACAGTTTCACTAACTCACAAGCCCAGTTCCAGATACAAAATCGCCATAAGCAAATCAAGAAAAAATTCACAAAAGCCCAGAAGCCACAAGACTTAGAAAATAAAGTTAAAGATCACCTGGTACATGGGCTTGGGGAAGCCGTAGAAGTCGTAGATGGTGTCGGAAGGGCCACTGACGGCGTTGACGGTGGGCTCATCGGTCTCCCAGTGGGCCGAAACGACCAATATCGAGTCGGGCTTATCCGGGAACACCCTCTGCCGGAAAGATTTGAGGAAGTGCCTCGCCGGCAAGGAATCGTCGATCGACAGCGTCGGCGAGCCGTGGGAGATGAAGAAGGTCTCCTTCAAAGCCGCCATGTTTAACGCCGTCGAGCTCAACATCACAGCGCAGTAGTTCAAATTCAAGCTCCTCTCACCTACCTCTCAACAGCAGTTGTCTTTGCGTGTGGTGAATCTCTACATGGACTTACTGTACAATAACAAATTAAAAAAAAAAAAAAACGAATCGCTATCATTGCGTTGCATATAGACGCAAACACGCATGTGATTCAGCTGAGCAAAATGTTTATTACATTATTTATCAAAAAAAAAAAAAATGTTTATTACATTGTGGGCGCAATTTTTTTTTTTGATAATTGTTTGGAAAGTATTTTTAAATTAATCTATTTTCATAAAACTATATTCAAAATACTCTACTTTATAATTTTTTTTTCTTTTACCCATTTTAAATAATAATTTCACTATTTAAAATTTATTTAGTTGTTGCATTGCCTCAAAACTTTAGGTTTGATACCTCTTATTTAGAAAAAGGTAAGATATATCACATTTTTCATGATATATAAATTTTATTAGTTTTGTTCTCTCTCGAGTTTTAATGGTCAGTAGAATATAGTTTTCTATTGTTCTTTTCATTTTTCAAAATTCTTGCATATCTATGTCTAATTGATTTAGATCATCAACATATTTATCAAGAATTTCTTTATTAATACTTTTATTGATATAATCAAAAACATAATCTTTTTTTATCATTATATGTTGCAATAAGAATCCTAAGATCTTCAGGTAAATTCTCTAGTGCTTTTAAAATTATTATTCTATGTTTATAATTATTTTTTCTTTTAAATTGATTCTTTATGATATCGAAATCCTTACCCATTTTATATGCACAAAATAGTAAAATATATTTTCAAAATCATGATTAATAATGAAGTACTCTAAAACCATAAATTTTCATAAAACAAGCAGAAAAATTTTAATATCTAAATCTTTTAAAAATATATTACCTCCTTTAGATCTTCAATTCTTTAATCCCTCTTGGGACTCGTCTTCTTTCACCTTGACAAGCCTGACTGATTTTTGCCCAAACGCCCTCCTGGCTCACGGGACATACGGTTCCAAATAGCTACTGTCTTAAACGGTGCAATCACTACCGCCTTCTTATTATTTGAGAATTTAGGATAATAAGGAGAAATATAAGAATAAAAGATTCTTATATTAAAATCTCAGACACTCAAATTTATGAAAACAAAATGGCTTTATTTCCGTCAAAGCAGATTTATACAAACATGCTTTAGAAAAAATTTACAAAAATTATCTAAGGTTGGTTTTTTCTTATTTTTTCTTGCTTGAGTTTTTTTGATTCTAACTCTCGATGCCCTAGAAATGAAAAATCTAACTCAATTTATAGAGATACAAAATAACTATTCGGACTTCAAAGTTTTATTACACATCCGATGTCCTAATCTCTATGTGCTGGAAACACATTATTTTATCTTCCTTCATCTTCATACATTGTCTGCTTTATCTTCACCCATCAAAAGATGTCTGCCAAAATGCTGTAGTGAGTAATGACGTCATGGCATCCACCACTCCTTGTGCTGTCGTAAGCGCTTACATCATGATGGACAACATCCAATCATTTTGCAAGCCTTCTTCCTTGTAGCCTCTGTGCAAAAGAATTCATGAGATAAAAATTTATTTATGAATTCCTTAGCAGTGGAGATCGTACAAAGTCCTCATTTCCTTAGCAAAATCTATTTATCCTTCTGCATAAAGGTTTCATATTGAATCTCCCATAGATACTCAACAATGGATTGAATAGTTTTAATGCCAATGGCTCTTCATTCTATAATCCAAGATTTAGTAAACTTAAAAGATCGAAAATTCTTTATACCACTTTCAATCAGTTCGGGGTAATGATATCTATGGTGATCATGTGTTGACCTTTATGCCAGATTCGCATCTCAAGTTTTGGGGCTATAGAGTAGAACTTGAGTACAACTTTACGTTTTTTTAGCAACTTTACTAACCTCGATTTAAATAGGTCATCGAATGCAGCTATCTCATGAAGATCTTTACTAACGTAAAGGAGATCTAGAAATCCATAGTTTGCTAGCCTGAAAACTTTATTCAAATCAGTGTCTTGGAATTCTCCCATATATAAGTTTCTTCTGCCACTTCTTTATACTCATTTTTCCATTTATTTGTGAAAACCATTTCTTCATCATTGGAACTCCTGCTATTGAAGCTTCCTACTTTAGAAATTTTAACTTCAATAATCTCTAAATCTTCATAAGATTTTGAAGCCTTGCCTTTATTTTTCATGGAGTCCAAGAAATCTTTATCAGATACTGGTTTATTCTAAACTCCAAAAGACTCTACTTTTTCTTTTCCTTTATTATTTTCTTTTTTATCACTCTCTTTTTTATCATCACTCATTTTTTCTTTTTCTATATTTTTTTTAAATCAAGGAAAAAATTTAATCTATCTTGAATCTGAAGGGCTCTATTCAGACCCTCTTGAGAAATGTCTAGAATTGTTTTAAAATGTAATTCAATCAACTCTTTAAAAGCTTGATTGCCATCAACAATGTCTTGACAAACCAAGACAACATCAACAATCTCTTTCTTTAGCTCATTTGCTTCTCTATCAAGATCCATCTTTCTCTATAAATTTATTCCTACAGAAAAATAAGAATTTATAAGATGATCTGTATCATCAACACAATTTTTGGAAAATTTTCACCCATCAACGGATTTGAGAAGTCTTTACCACGGACCGTTAGACAGTGGACTAGCTGTATGTGTAGTACATACAACTACTCTATTTGCATTTAGAGGGAAATGCACACTTATCTTATCCATTTTAGAGTTGGAGAACTCATTCTTTTCCGTACTCTGTATTTGTAGAAATTAAGTCGGCTAGGAAATTTTTTGAACCTTTTATATACTCTATTTTGAAACTGTAAAAGGACAGGAAAACTTGCCATCTATGTAACCTTCTGTATTGGGGTGTATTTAGTAATTTATTGAAAATCAAAGGTTGTATCTGAGTATTATCGGTTTGGACTTTGAAATGTCTTTGATATAGAATGAGAGAGAATTTCTGAATTCCTTTTATAATGGCTAGAAGTTTTTTCTCATGGGTTGTATAGTTGACCTCAACTTGTCCAAAGTACCACTTGTATACCTGCATATCTAATTGAGATCGATTCTAAGTAGTGCTGCCCAATAGAGATCTGAAGTATCCGCCTGAATAATCAATTTATCATTTTCATTTGGAAGTTTTAATTCAGGCAATATTTTACATTCTTCCTTTAGGTTTTTAACAATCTCTGTATATTGATTGTTCCATCATTTAGTATTATTTTTTCGAAGCAATTTTTGAATCTCATGCTTCTTTTTAATAAGATTTATTATGAATCCCTCAACATAATTTAAACAACTAAGGAGTTTTTCAATTTGATTTCTGTTTTTCAATTTATAAGGAAATTCATAGATTTTCTTATATATATGAGGTTGGAGTTTAATTCATTTTTTGTTTTCTTTAACCCTAAGAATTCTATTTCCTCTTTATAAATTATAGCCTTCTTTTCGGATAAGACTATACCATTATCTTTACAAGCTTTAGCAAATTGAATTAAGTGAGATTTATGTTCTTCTACCATATTAGAAGCAATTAAAACGTCGTCAACATAAACAACTAGAAAGTCTTTATATATATTGAAGATTTTATCCATTCTTCTTTGATATATAGAAGGTGCATTCTTTAATCCAAATGGCATAACTAACCATTCGAACTGTCCTTGAGGAGAACTAAATGTTGTATATTGTATACTTTCAGGTTCCATTTTATTTGCCAAAACCCTGAAGTACAATCGAATTTAGAATAATATTTCTTTATTTTTAACCAAGTTTATTCAAACTCTTTATTAGGGAAATAATAACTATCTGACCTAGTGAAATGATTTAGTCTTTTATAATTTATTACCATTCTAGGTTTTCCACATTTTTTCTAAACTTCATTTTCAACCATGAAAGTTGGGCTACTAAAAAGACTATTGCTCCTACTAATTAAAGGTGGATTTTTAGTTAACAATTCATTTATTTGTTTATCAAATTCCTTTCTATCCTTTTCTGTATATAACATTGGTCTTTCTTTTATAATTATATTTTCAGTTAACTCTATTTTTGCCTTTAAATCTGACTCCTTATAAAAAGCTAGAGGATGATTATTATAATTTTCTTTTATCTATTTTATTACATCTTCAAGAATTATCCTTTTTATTGTTATATTGTATATTTTTATTAGAATTTTTTCATACGGTCCACCAAGCTTCGTTGGCTGAACTCTGAACTATTCATTTATTCTTGGTAGTTTTAGATAATAATTACATTTAGTTTTTAATATGATAGAATAAAGATTCTGTGAATAAAACTAAAATTATTGTAGGAAATCATTTCCTAACAATATATCAGTTTCAAGTGAATTATAGTTATAAATAGTATGTATGGTAACAATTTTACTTCCTGTTATAACATTTACTTTATCAGCCTTTTTATTAATGTATTTGGCTTGACCCGTAACACCTTTTATCTTTATATTTCCATTCTCTTGCCATTTAGTGTAGAGGAAGGATTTAAACAAAGTTATTTTTGAACTATTATCTATTAAGGCACAGGTTGTTATATTCGTATCTTGTACTGTTATCTGTACAAAGACACTCAAAGGAAAATTAATTCCCTTCATGTTTTTTACAAAAGATTTTTATAATTCCAATTTGTAGTGTGACACCATATTTCTCTATTTTATAATAATCATATTGATTTAAGAAACTATTACCCAAAATTATATCGTAATAGTCACCGACCATATTACTATCTATATGACAAGGTATAACTATCCTTAATTCATTCAAAATTATTGAAACTTCTACCTGTTGATCACAAGTTATTAATTGACTCTTAAAGTTTTTATATTGAAATATTGTAGAAGTAACATTTGCAATTAATCCTTTATTTTTATGTCTTGCAAGGTAATTACCACTAGCTACTGTATCAATTACTATATTTGATCCTTCAATATATTCTTGACCATTAAAATATTTTCCATTTATTACCATAGTATTGGTTATCTCTTGTTTAGTAAATTCTACATTAGTAAGAGGTATTTTACTTACACTTCTTGATATTATATTTTCTCCAAAATCTATTTGTGGAGTTAAACCACTACTAGATCCATATTCTAGCGTTGGTTTTTTTTTTTTTTATCTATTTTTACTTCATAGCCTTTATATCTTCAATTTCCTCTATCATAGGTAACTTTATTGTCATTATATCATGACATTCATCATCAATTTCTACATAAAGTTTATCTTGATATATTTTACCTTAATTACTATTTGAGAAAGCATATATTGCTCTATAGTAAAAGGTAAATGCTTGACTTTTATCTCTTAGTTTTAAATCTTTTAAGAGTTGAAAGTATAACTCAAAGGATTATTTATGTTATATAATTCTCTATATCTGAAACCTCAGATAACTCATCTTGAAGTTCTATGATTTGGCTTCAATACTCCGAATCTTTTTAGGCACTTTGGTGATTTATGTCCAATCTCTTTACAATTCCAACATTGACATTGTGAAAGATTTTTATTTCTTTTATAGTTAGGTTTTCTTTTAAAGTATCTTCTTTTTGGTTTTATGTTTTTCTTTATATTTTTTATACTTCTTTTTATGAAATCTTCTTTTCTTTTTATTAAATCTTTCTTTATTGGATCCCCATTGACTGGAAACCTCGAATTCATTACAATATAAATGTGAAAAGTTTTTAGTTCTTCTATATAAATCTTGAGTTAGGCTTACATCTTTATTTACTTCTTTCCATTTGTTCATTATATATTTATTCCAAGGATGTGGAAGTTTTAAGAAGTACATATTAAGATATATACTCTGATCTTCATTACTATAGTGTTGTATGTAGTAGTATTTTTTAAATTCACATTTATATTTTTTTTAATTCTTTCATACTGCAAATTCGAAGATTTATTAGATTAGTTCTAGCTTCTTCTTTCTCTTTAGAAATTTCTTTATCAGGTTCTTGCCAATCAACATCAAAAGAGAACCTGCTACTTCAAAGTAGAATCCAAATATCTTGACTACGTTTTGAATTTTAATTCTGATATCACTAGAAAGCTAAGCTCGGCAAATAGCAATGGACAACATAATAATGCTATAAATGGACGAGGCCAGTTCACAACAAACTGTTTGGGCCTGAAAAATAAATTTTTGTATAAATTCGAAGTGGGCTTATTGTGGCTCTTTTCGCCATGCCGAAATGAATTAAAGGGCTCAGGTCACTTCGACCCATGAGGAACAACCCAGGTTGAAGGCCCATGGCCCATTCAGCAAAAATAGAAAAGAAAAATAGACTAAATACAAATAATCAAATCCCTTATTATTAGGGGTTGTTGGGAGGAAAAAACAGAATGGCTAAAGGACAGACAAACATACTTAGAATAAAGGCCATGTGCTGCTTAAATATTTGAAATTTAAATAAAATGGCATAACTGCCATAACCTAGAAGTAAGGGCGACCATCCATTTCGAATGGCCAGAGTTTGAATAAACTAGCCAGCTCCAAGAATAAAGGGATTCGGTTACAACTTGAAGCCTATAAAAGGGAGCTGGTTTCACCATTTGGGGACATCAATCATCCAACGATCAATCAAGAAGTCAACACTTCTTTGATTTTTTAGTTTAAATGATCAAAGATTAGCTTTAGTTTACTAGGTAGCAAAAATCGTTACACGAATGCTTGTAGCTATACCTCATTGGCTCGAAGTGAGGATATCAATGCACTCATTCTGTAACGTCGCGAGGTCGTAGCCATCACCCACTCGGATTGGACCCGATTCGAGGTGAGATATCAATGGGACGGAGTGGTATCCCGCATCCATATTGAATGCATGCATGAGAAGAAGTGTAGACGGAGTCAATCAATGTTCGTCGGAGTGAACAACCTTTGAGTACATCCACACATAGATATCGCCAAAGTCATCAATGTGGCCAACTTGCAGCTAGAGTTCTTAGGAACTGCTCAATGCATTTTAGTCATAGATATGACCCGAGTCATCAATGCATGTGTCTGTAGTCGAGTCTTTTAAAGTCTAAGTGGCGAGTAGCTATCGCCTCTAAATACATTTTCTTTTTAATTTAAGCTTTTCGACTCTTTTTGATCCTTAGAGTACTAAATTATTAAGTCCTACATTAAATTGTAGGCGCGTAGAACCTCGGGGTAGTGTTTGCCTACTCCGACTCAATCATTTTTCAAATGGAAGTCTTAGGTGCATCACATCTTTTTACTTTTAATTATCAAAAACTTCCATTGTTTGTTTTTATACACTGGCATGCCCACACTCATACATAGAAACCCACTTCGAATTTACAATTTTTTCATTGAACTCAATGACTTTGAACCCCGAGTAGTCACTTCGACGTGGTTGTAAAAATTTATGCAAACACAAACTAAGTGCAATCATCATCAGATGAGCCATGGCACACTCGCTCTATCTATAACGAGGGCAAATGTGAAATAACATTGGAAGAGCTCATTGACAAGTAGATGGATTTCGACCCCAACCAAGATGGCCAGATAGAGTACGTACAAGGAGCTTCGAGAGGTGATTTGTGCCAGCGGAGGGTGGTTCACCGAGTGGAAGGCCAAGCGCGGCCTCAAGCTGGCCGACAAGAACTATAATGGAGCCATTAATATATATGGATGAGATCAAGAACCTCAAGGAGTTTGCAAGAAGAAATTTGGGTGTGGAGATTGTCGATGCATAGCTAAATTCTATGAACTAAGTTAATTAGGTCTAAATAAGGCTTCTTTTGAGCTAGCTAGTTTGCTTTAACATGTAGCTCTTGCATTGATGATATTGAGGAAGCTCGTATGATTATGTTTGTAAGTGGAGCTAGTTTGGCCCTGTAGGTATATGTGGTGAAATGGTGTTTATATTTCATTTGTGAACTTTTGCATGTGATGGCTCCAATGGTCACCCCCAATCTAGGGCGTGTTTTGCACATTGCCCTATAAATTGTTGTAAGCGAGGCAGAATGCAAGCACCGTATAGGATGGGATATATAAATATATGTATGTGTATCTATATATATATATGTAGAGAGAGAGAGAGAGAGAGAGAGAGAGAGAGAGAATTAGGTAGGAGAAAGGTAGAGAAGAGGGCTGGGGGTGGGCTACGACACAATGGGAAGGGGATATTCTTCAATCAACTGAATGTGTGGTCCCACATATACATCTGGTGGTCCAAATTTAACCAAGCCTCATAATTGATATTTTTTCACAAAATATATGTAAAGTGTGGCTAAGAGGGTATTTGGGATTATTACTTTTGCTTTTGGAGAAGTTGAAGTTGTTGAAAATGTTGGAAAAAAGTTGAGTAGTAAAAGTTGGTAATATTTAAAAATAAAAGTGAAAATCAGTTAAAAGTTGATAGGAAAAATGTGAAATATTAGAAAATAAAAGTGTCAAGCACTCAAAAAACTGGTAGATAACAGTTCAAAAAGATCAATTTATTTGCGAAAATACAAAGAAGCACTTTCAAGTTGCTAGAAGAAGCTTACTCCCAGCTTCTCGTCTTCTACTTTTTTTCAACTTAATTTAAACAGAAATTGCGAAACCAAACACTTAAGGTAGTTTTCTGAAGCTAAAAACAGCAAAGTGCTTTTTTAAAGCTGTTGTAAACACCCCCTAAATCTAGATTGTTAGATGCATGGTGATATCTATACACTCGATCCATCGAAAAATTTTCCCTGTTGGAGGAGGGCATGTGGTGATGATTGGAAAAAATGACTATCGTGGTGGCGGGCGGCAGCAAGTGGGTGGGGAGAGGACTAGAGATCGCTACAATTTTGAATATATATATATATATATATTATCATTTTTTGATACATATTTCAGACTGGTATTTAATTTAGAAAACATTTTTTTCCCCAAAAACCCCATATGACTTGAAGTTCATTTTTCGGCGCTATAAATTGAAGTACATGACAACTCAATGAGTTAAGAGGCAATGAGGATAAAGAACAACTATCACGGTTGTAGATATGGATGAAAACTGGGACGGGTTAGTTTATTGTTGGTCTAGTCAAGGATTTTCTTATTGTTGCATCCCATACGATAACGAACCAACTTCATGTTCGAGCAAATAAAGTTGCAAGTACTACAATGATGCAATAGTATGTATACACACAACCATACACACACACTATTAAAATTCGAACCCCTAACATTATATTCTCACTCCTTTAAAGGCGGGATATACGTCCATTAGACTAAAGGCCCCGTACCTTTTAAAGCGACACCTTTGTTAGATTAGATACTATACATGCCTCACTTCAAAATGGTGAAGTATATGCTCAAAATATGTTCAAGAAACAGGCTAATATCAGCGTATTTCTTGAGCAATACTAAGAGAACCTTTAGTAGAAAAATAAATAAATAAACAAATCCTCAAAATGAAGCAATCACAAGTTCTCAGCCCTGTGGCACAAGCAAATTGCCGAAGTACGAGTAATTTTACCTTCGCTTCAAATTATATTCCTATAAGCCCAGTGCAAGATTTGAACAAGACTTGAACCCTATAGATGTTGTTTTTTTATTTCATTCTTTTTACAAATTTTCGGGGAAATTTGCATTCTTAGGATAGTAAGAATGACCCTTTTTACATTTAGTACACTTTTTTTGAGGGTGACAAATGTGAGACACTAGCTAACATTCAAATTTCTTGCAATGTTATGACAAATTGGCCGGAAAATGACACGTTATCACCGGATAATGCGTATGTGGCCATCAATTTTGAGATCTTGTTGACATGGCCGATGATGTAGATTTTGGAGTATACACATTGGAGCCTACTAGATTAAAATAAGAGGGAAAAATTACAAAAAAAAAAAGTAAAAAATGAGAGTATGACTTAATTTGAAATAAAATATAAATTACAAATTAAGATTAATATATTATAAATTAGTATATACAATAAATTATATATATAATACAACGATATTTATAAACATAAATATGCCAACATATATATGTAAAAAATTATATTTATATAATATAATATAATATAATATCATACATATACATACATATACATATATATATAAATATATTAACACCACCTCCCCCACTTCCCACCCCCATCTTCTCCTGAAGAAGACCCAGGCACCCCACCCCAAACCCCCAATCTATAATGCACGGACACTTCAAAAAATGATCTCGTGCAGTGTCGGATACGGACACGAACATGGCTCCGACAAGGCACAAAAAAATAATTTGATATATTACAAAGTTCAAATGTGGCCCTTTTTGAAATTTTTAAAAAAATTAGTGGAAATTGAAAATAACAAATAATTTTTTTTAATTATATTAAATAATTTGTGTTAACTCTTTTACTTGTATTTAGTTATTTAAATGATGATGAATTCCTTCTATTTTAATCATGTATTTGATTTTAAGAGAAGCTTGTTTTAATGATGAATATTACTGTTTCTCTATCACATACTTTAATTTAATAAATTATAAATATATAATATAATATATTTTTTAATAACCGTGTTAGAGACGGGTCGTGTCCTAAAATTTTGAGATTTTCTGTCTCGCCGTGTCCCTGTCGTGTCGTATCTATGTCCCCGTATCCTTATCCGTGCATCATAGCCCCCAACCCTCACTTTCACACACCCCCCATCACCTTGGAGAAGACGGACTTCTTCTCCAAGCCCCCACCCCCAACCCACAATTCCCTCCCCCCCCTCCTCCCCCCCCCACCCTCTTCTTTTCTGGAAAAAACGGCATTTTTCGTCTTCTCCAAACACCCCACTCCACCCCTTGCCCTCCCCCTCACCCCAACCCCCAATTTTCTCACCCACCCCCTGCCCTTCCGTCTCTCTCTCTCTCATTTCTGTTGATTTTATTTTTTGTTTCCTTGATTTCAACTTGTGAGATGCTACATCATTTGTATATATATAGATATTACATGTATTACAAATATACTTTTAATATATATATATATATATATATATGTATATGTATATATTTCCTCCGAAATTCCAAGTCAATAATTGACGTGGCACATTTCCGCTCGCCCTACCCGCACCACATGTCATCCCATTTCCACGATCGGAATGGCCTATTCGATCGGCCCTCAAACAGACGTTCGACCATGTTTTTTCAATTCTATTAACCTGAGCTGGGGTCGGGGGTCACGTTCGAATTGTGCAATCGAGGTCGAGTTGCGCAAACTGGTTACATTTCGATCGGACCCATGCCGCGTCCTATCAACTCTTGCAGGCATTAAATGCTCTGCTAACTTAAGATATGGGGTAACCATCTAACCCTACACTTCATTAATTAAAAGCCAACTAATGACACTAAACTCAACCTTTAGGCTTATGGGTCACTCCATATCACCACATGATGGTCTACGAAACCTAAGATCCCTATAGGGAAAGATCTATATGGACACACTATAAATACCCTTGCATTTATGGTAAAACGAAATTTATTAATTGCTTTTACCCACTCTGCTCAAATTACTACTCAATCTGATCACTGACTTAAGCATCGGAAGTTTTAGCTGAGACCCATCTCGACTAGCTCACGTTACATTGCCCTTGTTGCAGGTCCTATCTTCCCAATCAAATACCCTTCACCTTACATTCGACTGGAGCAACCGATTGATTCGATTGCTCCCAAATTCGACCCACATCAATATTGATGTGTAATTCAAATTGAAAATGTTTTTTGCTAACTAGACGCCTATTCAGAATTTAAAAAGTCGAGTGATTGTCTTGTGTACTTTTCAGGCGAAAATACCTAGAAAAATAGGTAGAGTCCTAACATTGCAAATTTTATGAAACTTAGTTTCCCACATTTGCTATACAAAAAAGTGTCCTAAATGTAAAAAATGTCATTTTACTGTTCTAAAAATACAATTTTTTCCGAATTTTCCGGGTACATCATAAAATTAAATTAACATCAATGAATAACTCCTAACTTTTAGAGTTTCTCAAATCTCACACCATGCAATTTCCTAAATGATTGCTTTTGACAGTTTTGAACATATACTATCCATAATATAAATGGTACTGGAGGTTATAAGTTTTATTTTTAGTGAATGCGTGGGTACTTTTTCAGTTTTATATGGTAATTTGTATTTATTTGCTATTTGATGATAAATAATTGTAATAGTTTGTTTTTCCCTTGAAGTATTGATACAATTAATTGACTGTAATATGCCATCAAAGTAAATAAATCGATTTCTATATAAAAAAATACCTATAGTATTATATAAATGGGAAACTCCCTTTAGTAACTACTTTTATTTTCAAAATTTTTTGGTCTATTAATTTTTTTTCTTTATTTTCTCTCTCCTCTCTTTTTTTCACATTCGTTTTAATTTCTCTCATTTTTCCTCTCCTCCCTCTCTCTCCTCTTTCATTTGTTAATTATTTTTTATTATGCACATGTATCGAGTGTGTCAATATTACTAGTATATAGAAAAGAAGAAGACCATTTAACAACTACCATTTGTCTCTCAAGCAGTTATGATCAGTCACTTATAATCCACCCCCCCACCCCAACATCACTCAATGTTCTTTTTTTCGTCTTTCAATTATTTTTTCAATATTCTAAATCTCTCTCATGTCTACTATTTAACATTTTATTTTTCACATGTTACAAATTTAAATATTAAACAATTTACATGTATATACAAATTGGATAATTTTATTATAATTTTATCCAACCAAAATTTAAATACATGATTCTATAATTAAACCTTTTATTTTTCACATATATGGAATGTACCTAACAACTAGTAAAGATAAACATCTCACATTTATGCTATTGGCCATAGTGACGTGTGGTCAGCAAAAACAAAAAATCACGAAAGATCATTGTACACATAATTCCCACCCCAAAAGAAAGAATGGAGAAAAGGAAAGTTGATAGTTGAAATTAAATTGAATTTGACAATATCATTAATAAAATACCCACTGCCAATAATTTCAGGTAGTGCAGCGCTACAATGCCATCATCATCGTTGGTCGTCGACAATTTAGACGATGAATACTACATGAGTCTTTGGGATTATTTTTATTTTTAAAAAAGTTGAAGTTGTTGAAAAATTAAGTTAAAAAAATGAGTAGTAAATGTGAGTAGTGTTTGAAAATAAAAATAAGAATCAGTTAAAAATAACTTGATAGTAAAAGTAGAGAGTGTTTGAAAATAGAAATGAGAAACCGTTAAAAGTTAGTGGTTCACAGTTCAAAAAAGTTCAATTTATTTAAAAAAAAATACTAATAATCACTTTTAAATGGATAAAAACTGTTTCTCTCAGCTTTTGCCTTTTTTCCACTTCATTTAAGTAGAAAATGTCCAATCAAACACTCAAAATAATTTTTTTGTAGCCAAAAGCACCAAAATATTTTTTTAAGCAATCTCAAATACCTTCTAAATGAGCTTATCACAAGGTTTTTTTGAACAATTATGGTACAGGGGTACTTCGAATAGGATTCTTTATTTCAAAATGGTATTTCATCTCCTATTTCATAATTCACATTCATACAATGTGTATAAAATTACTTCTTTAATTATACACTTGATTTGAGATCTTTACACTTGACATATATCTTTGAATTGAAATAAGAAATAAAATATGATTTAAAATAGAAGATCTTGTGTTGGGGTACCTTGGTGAAAAGGATGTTCCTCCCGTAATCAAGAATTTCAATTTTCGTCAATAAGTACGATTTCATAGTCTTTTCACATTATCCAAAGGGTAGTATTTCACAACATAGATTTTCCGGCTTCTAAATAATTATATGTTTGAGGCCCGGAGAAAGAAAAAAAACATAAATAAATTAAATAAAATTGGGAAAAGAACCTCTCTCTCTCTCTCTCTATATATATATATATAAACTTTATTGAGTTTTTCATAGGAACACGAAATAGGAGAATTGAAAATTTTGCAAAAATTCTACAATTAATTTAGTATAAAAAAATTTGAATTTTAGCTAAAGAAAACGATAAAAATTGAAAAAAAGAAAGGAAAAGAAGTATAGTGGAGAAGTAAGTTGTAAAAATAAAAATTTCTAATTGTAACGCATGATTGTAAAATTCATATAATAAGTAAATAAGATATCGAAAATTAAAGAAAAAAAGAGGAAATAACTTACCAATTGTTGCATGATCATCTCATCTAAAAGTTTAGGTTGTTAGGAAGGAGAATCATTAAATTGCCTTTTTTTCTATCAAGCCTTACATGTGCAATTTTTTTTTTAACAAATGGGTAGCGGTGAGATTCGAACATAGAACTTCTTGCTTGAGGTGACTCTGACACCATATTGAATGACCAGCTTCTAAAACTTAAACTGTTAAAAAAGAGAATCATTAAATATTTGTTATCTTCAACACAAATAATAGACAAAAATTCAGTGCAGCAAAAGAGAATTAAGACGATGAAAGCAGAAATGAAAACCAAAGTTTTAGGGAACTTAAAAAGAGGAGAGAGAGATTTTGGCGGGGTAGCTTGTATTGGGATAGTATGTTTTAAAATTAGAGTGATTGTTGGATATTCTTATATGGTTCAGGTATATGCACCTAATGGTATACATTCAACCATGTATTATATATTATATTTGTTTTTGATATAAAATACGTAATATGTAGATGAATTTGGACCATTGAATATATAGTGGGACCCAAACATCCGATCCATATAAGAACATTTCATAATTGTTAACCTCTTTGAATATCATAAATCAACACATGTGGCACTCTCTCCCTCCCTCTCTCCCATTGAATATATAGATGGTAGTTCGGATCCTCTGCTACAAAATGGTGCTATATTAACTCCTCCACTCATCAATACACGTCACGTGTATTGGTGGACGAATGAGATGATAAAAGAGAATGTCTAAAATTTTTCCATAACATAAATTTTAAGTTTTTCTTATTTCAACTACTCACCAATATACGTGGTATATTTTGATGAATGGAGGAGGAGATGTAGCATCATTTTCTAGCAGAGGATTTGGATTGTATAGATGGGCCTAAACACCCAAACTCATTTGTTAATTTATTTCGGCCGAAGGACTTCCATTATTCATTAGCCCAAATTTCACAGATTATAATTGCCCCCTTTTCTTTCCAGAGACACTTACCCCAATACTTAGTCAAAAGGGCCTAGGTTCGTTCTGAAATATACGATCAATGTTAATTGTTAAAATAATTTATTTTAGGTACTATCAATTTCACGTGCACGGCTGAAGAAAAAAAAATATTTCTGTACCAAATAAATTGGAGAATTCACTTCAAAATTTTAAAAATGGCTGACGTAATCGATTAAGAGTAATAATTCTAACACTTGGTCTTAGAATTTTAGGGAGTAAAATAAAAGAAAATGATAAGAAAACTGTTAGTCTAAGAGGGGGTGGATTAGTCATTTTCAACAGAATATTCAATTTATTTTATTACGGAATTGGAATTACCAATGAATTAAAACTAACAGAATATTGAAACAAAGTGAACAATTGATTTGTCGTGTTTAGGCCGAGAGTTAATCCACTATCTAAGTGTGTTTTAACTTAGGATTTTGAATTCGCAAAATATTTTATTAAAGCTAGAACCGGAATAATAAGGCACAAACCGATAACAAAGAAACAATATAGGTTTAAGGAAGATACTTCCAAATCCAGAAAATACACAAAACAAAGAGTGAGAAGAGCTATCCTGTCTAACTGGAATTGGCGTTGGACCACTGGTACTACCGACCATTTCGGTAACAACACACTATTGAACCATTGGTACTATCAAACACTTGGTGAGCAACGCACACCCTTGACAGATCTCTACACTCAATTCTCACTTAATAATTCTGATTTCCAGTGTTGTTCTTCTCAAACCTTCGTCTGAAGGAAATTTGTTTTAATCTTTTGGTGATAATAGCAAGCTCTTCATTCTCTTGTTCTTCAGTGATATCATTGGTACTACCATTAGAACTTTGATCAGCAGTGAAGGCGATGGTTTTTCTCTTTTCAGAATTTTCACTTCTAGTCATGAAGGTCAACTCATGAGAGGTTAAAAACCTTATGAGTTGTGCTATGATCAAGACATTGAGGTCTTTTGCCTCTTGAATAGCTGTCACTTTAGGTTCCCACTCTAAAGGCAATGATCACAATATTTTTCTCACTTGATCCTCTTCGAAAATTGGTTTTCTAAGAGAAAACAAATGATTGATGATTTCTGTGAATCTTTTGTTCATTTGATTTATTGTTTCATTTATTTCCATTTTAAACATTTCGTACTGATAAGTTAATAAAGCAATTCTTTCTTGTCTTACTTGTGATGTACCTTCATGGGATACTTGAAGCATCTCCCACATCTTTTTTCCAGTGGCACAAGTGCTAACTTTATTATACTTTTATTTTGTGAGAGCGCACGACAAGATGTATTTTGCTTTTGCATTCATTGATAGTAGTTTCATGTCCTCGTCGGTTAGTTAATTATATTCTTTTTCTACTTTTTTTTTGTCTCCAACAATTTTGTTGACCGAAAATGGTCCACGACTTACTACTCTCTAATATAATCGATAATCTATTGAGATGAGGAATTCTTCAATTCGGTTTTCCTAGATGGAATAATTTGTTCCATCGAACAATGGAGGCTTCGAACAAGAGGAACCTTCCACGTATACATCTGCATAGGATAAAGCCATTTGGATCTCTTGCTCGGTTAGTTAACCCGCAAGTTTTAACAGAGCATGATAAGCTTAAAATATATACACTTTTATGTGCAAGCGTTGTGTGTTTTTCATTGATTTTTATTAAGGTTTTAAAGTTCTAAGGATGAAATTTGTGCTTTATGTAATACAACCTTAATTTGATCAATTTAAAGTGTTTTTGCACCCCTAAAGCATGTTTTATACAAGGTTTTGATGCCTATATACACCCACAAAAGTTTCATGATGTTATTGTAGGAAATCGGGGTCGAAACGAAGCCGAAAAAATGGGCGCGCGCGCCGGGACGGCTTAAGCCGTCCCGAATTGCACTAAGAAGTCCCGAATCGAACCAATTCAACAGCTGCTGAAATCATTCGAATTAGGACGGCTTAAGCCGTCCCGTTGGCCAAGCCCGTCCCGATTCGTCCAGAGAAGTCGTTTAAGGTTCAAATTAGGACGGCTTAAGCCGTCCCGTGAAGCGAAGCCGTCCCGCTGTGTCCAGAGAGTGTCCTAAAGGTTCGATTTAGGACGGCTAAAGTCGTCCCGAAGCCACGAAGCCGTCCCGATGCGATCTGGCAACAAGGAAAGTTGAGTCGTATTAGGATTCTGAGAACCGTTGCCCTACACCTATTTAAGGGACGTCTTGTGCACGATTTTGGAGGACTTTTCAGCTGATAATTCAAGGAGAATTCTAGGGCAAAAGCTTACGAAGGGTGACAATTCAAAGGCCAAGTTCCTCCATCTCCAAGATTGTCGTCGAAAGCCGAGTTTGCGTTTATGTTTCCTTTTAATTTCAGCATGTTTTTGTTTTGTTTTTGTTTCGCTATGTCTAGCTAATTAAATCTTAGGGTTCTAGGCTAGTCATTGATGAAACTCTTGTGAATTTTGTTGAACCTCTTTGGTTTTGATTTTACATACTTCCTATCTATAATTCAAGGTTTTATTACTTGTGAATTTTTGGCCAATCTTTACAAGCTTTGAGATTTTATATTCGACTACGAAAGGGTGTGTATAAAATCTGACTATTTGTGTTATAGACATAAGGAACGCATAGATTAGATATAATCGTGCTCTTGTGCGATCGGTTAGGTTAATTAGCGAGAACTTTTTAACTAACACAACTTTTGTGCGCAATGGGCCAAGGAATCCGTATGTGATCACGAAAGTAGACACATAGCATTCTTTGGCACGTTTGTTTTACTTTCGAAAGGAGACTACAAATATTTTCGTGAGTTGGATCGTGGGAAGGTGTATTAATTAAAATCAATGGGTGTTTAATTGGTCACAAGGGGGGATTCAATCGACGATGCCTAGGCCCTAGTTTGTTTTTATTGAGTTATTTGCTTTGATTTAGTTGTTTGTTTTTGTTTCATATTATCCCAATCAATTTTCGAAGCTTAAACAATAGAAAACTTATAAGTTCGATGCCTAGCCCGTTCCTCGTGGGAACGATACTTTTACTTTCACTTTATTGCTTGAGCGACCCGTACACTTGCGGAAAAATCGCAACAGAGCACTAGGCTTTGATGCCAATTGTTAGCCTAAGAGGGGGTGGATTAGCCATTTTCAACAGAATATTCAGTTTATTTTATTACGGGACTGGAACTACTAATGAATTAAAAATAATAGAATATTGAAACAAAGTAAACAATTGATTTATAGTGGTTGGGCTGAGGCTTAATCCACTACCTAAGTATGTTTGAATTTAGGAATTTGAACTTGCAAAATATTTTATTAAAGTTAGAATCAGAATAATAAGGCACAACCCGATAACAAATGAATGATACATGTTTAATAAAGATACTTTCAAACCCAGAAAATACACAAAACAAAGAGTGAGAAGAGCTATCCTGTCTAACTAGAACTGGAGTTGGACCAACCGAGCACTTCGGTAAACAACACACTGTTGAACCACTGGTACTATCAAACACTTGGTAAGCAACGCACACCCTTGACAGATCTCTACGCTCAATTCTCACTTAATACTTCATATAGAAAATTACACACACACCCACACCCACGTTTTCTATAGGTATACACAATGAAAGAGTGTCAAAGCTTAAACACAAATTGCTTGATACTCAAATCGTTGGCTTCTTCTTCTTCTTCTTCTTCATCTTTCATTGTATTTATAGCATAAGGATGATCTTTTAATAAGGCAAGAACTCAATCCTATATTTTAGGTAAGTAGCCGTTGGAGAAAATCAAGGCAAGTTTTTGACTTTCAATTCAATTTGAAATCCTCTTGTGATGGTAAGTAGTCATTGGAGATCTTGATGGAAAATAGCCGTTAAAATATATTTTCTCAAGATAACAATGTGATTCAAACAATAAAATACAAAATAAATTTTCTATGTCATCATCAAAATTATGGGTAACAAAAACATATTAGGTGTTAAATTAAATACTAAGAAAAATAGAAAAGAAAAAACAAATAAAAGAATGCATTATAAAGAGGGGTCTTTTTTCCCTCATAAAAAGTGGAGGAAAATGAGGCAAAATTTTTAAGAATATTCTTCGTTGTTCAGGTACAGTTTCGTTGCTATAAATCAAGGAAGATGATATTGGCATTCTAAAATTTTATATTAAAGCTCCATTACTATTGATTTACTAAGAGATTGACTAAAAGACCCATTAATTTTTAAAATATTACTTACATTATTTTTGAATGAAAAATATACTCTCCAATCTAATATGCATCTTTTTTTCATTTTTATATTCATTTATTTATAGTAGAACATATGAAAACATTCTAACAAACATAGAAAAAAAATGTTGAAATAAAACTCAATAAATTAAATATACAAATCATTAAATATGAAAGCAAAATGTAGTATAATCTAAAAGATAGTATATTTTCATTAGATATGAAATACTTGTGTCTCCTGATAGAATTTTAGCAAATGATCTAGTTCTTATGTTTAATCCTTAAAAAAATCAAGAATAAAAAATCTTTTTATAAAGAAATAAAGTACGTCAATTTTTTCATAAATTTTTGATTTTTTTCTACTCTTGTTTATGGCTGCTGAAAGTCGAGAAGAAATTTTGACTTTATTTTGTTTTTTTTTTTAATTTTTGGTCTTAACCATATGGTTTTGAATCATTGTCGGACTAATCCGGATCGGATACTACAGACGCCCATTATGGTGGCTACCCTCCCAACCCAATTGCTCCATTCACAACACCAGGATTAGAACTTTGGTCGTTGCTTAAGGGATCTGGCCCTTCATCTCGCTAGACCAACTAGTGGTTGGTGAAATTTCGACTTTATCCTTTAGGTGGTGGATGGATGGTGATCTAAGGTAATTTTGTCCAATAAATCAAATTAAGTGATGCTTAAAAGATAAGAGGGTATTTTGGTTAAGTGTCTAAAGCTACAAATTAAAAGGGAGTGTCAATATAAAACTTTAGAGTGCTAATTTCATCTTACATAAATCAAATTCTTCTTATTTTCGTTAACAAATAGATAAGTTTAGAATCTTATTTTATCTTTTTAATTTATCTTTGGTAATTTATCTTTCCTATTATAATAAGTGAAGGAAAAGTCTGGCGGATAAATTATGTCTAAATTTTTTAAATTTATTTTTTGGTTATGATATTCCACTTGATTTTATTTTAAAATTCTAACAGAAAATGCGTTGAATATTTGGTTGGATTTTTGAAAATCAACGTCCGATGGAAGAAATTCACTGAAATTTGTCTGTTGAAAATGTAAGCTTTTTGGTAACATAAGCAAAAAGGATACTTATATGAGATATTTTACACGTGTCTAAATGGACCATTGCATAACTGCCACGTGACGTCCATGTGTTATTAGGGACCAAATGAAGAGTGACCCTCCTTGCCAAACACTCTCCTCGATCTTCTGATTCCGAGGAAGACACTCTGCTCAAGGACAACTTTGCTGCTGCCAGTATGGCGGAAGGGCTTGACATATCAAGCAGAGAGTACAGTGTTGTATCCTGTCACTATCATCTTAGACACACACCACTGACTTTGGTAGGGGATACACCTACCTTGCAACTACCAGGCTTGGGCAGGGCGTCCTTTTGTAACGTTAGCTGGGTTGTCCTAGGAATCCCTAGACTTACCAATTCAGCCCTAATTCCAAGGAGTTGACTAAAATCTCAGCTCAGTATGAATATCCTTGGGAAATTCTTCAAGAAGTAACTCACATGTCATATACTGAAAATTTGCTCGATTTTCTCCAGAAAATATTATATCTTCCTACATTATGCTGATTTAATTATGAGAGAGTCTTTGCCGGAGACACTTTTAGCTAGATTCACGTTTTTTCATCCTAGCAGGGTAAGAAGCCACTAGTATTCGTCGGGCGAACGGCAACTCCACATTAGCTTGAGGAGAACTACCAAGTTCTGACCAAATTAGATACTTTGTAAGCTGCATGTGTATCATTAAACACATAAAGCTAAGAATACCTTACAACCTTCTCGTGTGATTCTTAGGATGATTTATCTTGCACTTTTCATATTTTTCTCTAATTGGTATAAACTAAAATGCATAAATACGTTTAAATTAGAATCGTGCAATATCGAACGCGTATTGAATACAAACATGGCTCCGATCGATATGTGTTCGACATGACAAAAACGTGTTCAAAAATAAAAGGAAAGAGAAAAAAGATTTAACACACGGAATATGTGACACTAACACAAGAAGGACATGCCAATTTATAAAGGAAAATAATGTTCAAAGGCTATAAATTTAAGAAAGAATGAAGAATTATAAAATAATTAAAATAGTATTAACTTAATTTAAAAATTCACCCCCACTCCCACCCCGATTGATTTTTCTTTTTAACAAAATCTACTATTATAACCAATGAATACCAATCTTATATTTTAATCATAATAACTTTAAACTTTGATATATTGTTTTTCAATTATATACTATTCATATATGCATTATGCATGCGTATTTTGTAGTTTTGTGTATGAAATTAATATTAGATAATTATGCATTTTTTCAAAAATACCCTCCTTTAATATTTTAATAATTATTAGATAAAATGATATATTACAAATACCTCCCCCAAGGTCTATTTAAAATACAAAAAAAATCCCTCAATTATCATAATTTACAATACACCCCATAAGGGTTTCCTGTCCAACAAAAAACTCCTACTGTTAGGATTTCGTGACTGAGAGAGGAGAAAATAGGTTTGTTCCTTTTTCTCGAGTTTTTATGATCAATGTGATGGTCAAGATCTATAAAAGCATGTCAATGCAAGATCGGTGGTGCAACTGATGAGCAAATCGATGATTAGAGGAGGTAGAACCCTTTGGCTGACAACGAGGAGGTTTGGACCTAGTTGAATCTTAAAGATCTAGAGTCCTTGAAGCGAGGTGGTTCCAATAGTGTTGATATCGTCAAACTCCGATAAAGTTCACCGTAAATGTGAGAATCGAGATGCGTTGACCAACAGTTAAATAAGGTTAAACAACATTGACTGAGCCAACGTTGTGGAGTTGCAAGTGCGGTGATTCTGAATATATGTGTTTTACGAATTTTTGGCGTGAGGAGACCGTCTTCCCCTTTAGTGGGGTTGTACTTGTAAATTTCAATACCTGAGGATTTTTTAATGTAATTTTACCAAACCTCCGGTGAGGTGTTTGTAAATGAAATGTAAGGGTAATTTCAGGATTTTTTACCCTTCATTAATTGTTACATGATTTTTGAAAACGTTAGGGGGTAATAGTAATTTTCAATAATTGGAGAATTTCTTTGTAATTTTTGCCATTTTTTTATAAAGAGCCATCACCGAAAGTAAATACTTGGCAACACGTTCTGCATTATCATTTAATATGTTACATTTTTTTTGTTTTTCTATTTATTATTTATTTACTTTTTTTTGGTGTAGTATTTGGTGAAATTCTCACGCAAGTATATGTGTATATATAAGTAATAAGTGATGAGAAGGGTTGTCGTATTCCACAAAGACTAATTTAATTATGTTACTAATTACTGAACTTACAACCCCTAGTTTTATCCTAATGGTAATTTATGAGAGTTAATGAGAAAAAATTAATTATGCAAATTAAAAACAAATAAATTAGAGAAATGAGTTACACAAGTATTAAAGTCAATGACTAAAAGGATAGGATTGCAAATTCCTATATTATAATCCTCTATCTCTTCTCCTCCCTAGTTTACTCAATTTACGAGTTATTTCGATATCCTGGAGAACTTGTATAATTGTAGGTTTCTGTCCACTTGATCAAATTCTATTATCATGAATTGTCATCCTATATATCTCTGGCTAGTAATCACAATAAAGCATTAAAATCTACTGTATGGGGTATGGACTGGTTTAATTTTGAGTATATGACTATCTCACAATTGAAGCAAATTGAATATGCACTTTCCAATTTATATCCGGTGCTAATTTACCTCTGTCGAGGCTTAACTAGGGTTCCTAATGAGCAATTGTTGGCCAAACAATTGGGAAAGACAAATCAAATTAAATAATCGAAACAAAACTCAAAAACATTCGTAAATAGGGAGAATTGAATACAGATTCATGAGATAAGTTCTCTTGCAATCCTACCAAAGTATCTAGCCAAACATAATGAAATAAAACATCATAAAATCAATTAGATTCTTCACTACAATAAGTTCAAGAAAGAAGAGAGAAGAAAAACTCATAGATGAATTGTTGCTTTGGTTTTCGTGTCTTAAATCTTCTTGCAGAATAGCCTTCTTGAGATAAAATATGAAAACTCAATCTAATAATTTGAAAACTCTGATTATGAATATCAAAACTCTAGCGAAAATATGTCTAAACCCTAATTCTACTCATGATCCCTATTGTGCAAGCTTTAAAAAGAGTAGAAAATTGTCCAAAATTCTTTCCTAGTTAGAGTCTTACTCGAAAAAGGAAAGTGATAAACTGCTGCTGCATGCAGAGTTTGCGTAAGTACTCAAAATATTTTGCATACGTACGAAATCTTATAGACTGAGACAATCTCGTACTCTCCTTGGGTTGCTGCAACTGGATAAATACTCAAAATATTTGCATACATACTTAGCTTTTGGCTTTATTTTTGTGCCTCTTGCATTCTTTACCTACAAAACAGTATTTTCCTTCAATTTGGTGCGTGATAAAGCTCAAATAGGCAAAAATACATAATAATGTTGAAAATTTTAATAAATACGGATTCAAACATAACAATCCATAATACAAAATATAAAATAATTTTTTTATGAATAGATTATGCACAGGACCACTAATAAATAATCAAATGATGTCTCAATAGGAATCACTAACCTTGATTCATTAGAGATGTAGAAGAAAATTGGAGCCTTGGTTTGTGATATTCTAAGCCAAGAAAAATGTAGCCACTTTTCTGTTCTCTGTGAGATGGGCCATAAAGAAAAAAAAAAACGCCGTAATCATTCTGGCTTAGGGACCACACCTTAATATGCCTGATGTCAAAATACCTTAATTATGGACCATCAAATATAATTAAAGTGTGACTAGGCTATATATATATATATAAGATCCCATATTCAGTCTGATATTTCTACGAGCCCATTACATTTAATTTCTTAACAGATCACATAATTTAACTCTTTAATGGGATAGGACACTCTATATAGTATAATTAATATGTGAAACCACTAAAATAAAAAAAATTCCAACACATAAGTCCTATGAAATAAATATAAAAATTACATGTAAATACAAACTTATTGTGTAGTGATAACAATGGCATGTGGTCCACTAAGATATTCGGCATAACCTTTAACAAGTCGTATCATGACTTGATTGGTATATGCACACAAAGTATAGATAAGAATAACTGCAATTGATAATTGTTATTTAAAATGACCCAAATGATTATTTAATGTATCGAAACTTGTTCGCTAGCGTCAATTAAAAAAAAAAAATGAAACTCATCCAAAACTTGAATATATATATATATATATATATACATATATATATATATACACACATAAACTTTTGAATGAGCTTCCGTCGTGATTCATGATAACGTTTAATCCATATATCATTTGCAATATTATTAGAGTAATAGCAAAAATAATAATAGTGAATTCATCACGTGTATAATGCAAGCCGAGCAATTATTTCACTTGCACGAAGTTAGGCTTTTTTTTTTTTTGAGGGGAGGATAACCAAGCTTCTATAAAATAATTAAATATTAAAAGTAGTTTTATTACTTAAGGGGAGAGGACGGGGCAAAATTTTATTTTATTTTATTTTTAGAATATATATAAATTTTAATTTAATATAAATTTAAGGAAGAGGGGACGAACTGCACTCTGCAGCCCCAACTAGGCTCCTCCCTGCTTGAAATGTTTTAAGATAATAAAATATCACTAAATAAACCTCATGTTTTGTTGAGATGATATCTGCATCCACTAGAGCTTTTTGCTTTTGTTTCTCCTTTCTTTGTTTTTTCTTTAATTTTAAATTTGTTATGCGAACGCAGCCTTCAAAAAGAATTTAGAGTAATGAATTTCCAAAAGGGCAGCACCGAAATTGAACTTGATTGGACTGTGTGTACCCGAACAATAATGGACCCTCTCAAAGTAGTATCTTTTTTTTTTTTTGATAAGTCTCAAAGAAATGTCGTATCAAGTTTTAATCGAAGAGAATGAAAGCCAACAAATAAAAGGAGATAGTAAGTGGGAGAATCAAGAATGGGAGTATATATCTATATATATATATATATATTATGTAATAGAGAGAGAGAAGTTGAGAAAGATAATGTTAATGGGCTTGTCGAAATCTGCATGGTTTTATCAGTCACTTGTTCTCTCAGTCTCAGATATGTAGGTCACTAACATAATGTCTGAAAAGTCTTTGAAAAGATTCATTGTGTTCTGACTTAAATAGTAAGACTTAGACTTCAAGATTTTTGCAACTTAAATATCTTGAATTGGATTCTCACTTTCTATTTATAACTTATTTTTTCTACTTTAAAGACAATTTATTGGACAACAAATCTCATGTTATTTTCTTTGGGGCTTAGGCTTGTAGTAGGATCCCATACCCATGGCATAGACCTTGGATTGGAAAAAAAGTTGGCGATATTTACTACTTCGAGTGATTTTATGTGGGAAATTTCTTACTTTTTAAGGTAATAGACATTGCTTGTGTGCTTTGGCATCATTTCTCATTTTGATATATATGTTAAAAGGTTACAGATTGGGGGAATATATAACATGTGTTTGCCGCTAATTATTCTTTGTCGGTGATTTTTCTTTTTTTCTTTTTTAATATGCATGAGAGTAAGATAAGATCAATTAATCTAATCTTACTCTAAACTTCTTCTAGAAGACCACGTCTATTTCGACCAGATGAACAATAACTAAGGCCTGGTTGATGTGATTAAGTGGTTAAAATTAACCCCTCTGAGTTTGACGGTTTTAGACGTTAGCTAATTAGAATATGCACATTTTTCATAAGAGTAGTTAATGAAAATATATTCACTGCTAGATTTTCAGATCATTTGTTTATAGTGCTGTACACTGAAAGCTAAAATACGGAATGTATAATTCTATCACTACAAGAAAAAACAAGATTTTCGACGGAATATTCTATCGAAAATTTTCAATGTATTTTTGGCAGAAGTTTAAAAAAATAAAAAAATATTAAAATTTAAATTTTCGACAGAATTTCGGTAGAAAATTCCTACGAAAATTAAAAAAAAAATAAAAAATATTAATTTTTAAATTTTCAGCGGAATTTCCTCAAAACATTCTGTCAAAAATTTAAAAAATATTAAATTTTAAAATTTTCGGTGGGAAATTCCACTGAAAATTTTTAAAAATTATAAAAAATAGGAAAATTTTAATTTTATAAAAAATATAAAAAATTAAATTTTTAAATAAATAAAAAATCTTATTATTTGAATTATTATAATTAAATTATTATTATTATTTATTATTCTTATTTGAATTGTTATTTCAATTGTTGAATAAAATATATATAATAGAAGGTTGTTTTCCAACAAATAGGTGAGGGTTCGACTCCTACCAATCCCAAAAATTGGATAATTTCGGGCGTGTGTATGCACGTCTTGAGGGTGCGGTGGATGTCCCAAGTTTGAGTTCCTATGTTCGGCAATTGGAACTTTATTTTAAAAATAATTAAAAATTTTTGCTAATGGATTTTTGCCAAAAATTTTTTATTTTAAAAAAAATTAAAAAATATTTTCGGTGGAATTGTTCAACCAAAAATCAAGAAGTGACGAAGGTTTTTTTGACGAATCAGTTCCTTTGAAAATTGGACGGAATATGTTGATTTTAGCGAAATTCCACCAAAAATCCGCTAAAAATCCCATTTTTTCTTGTAGTGCATGTGTATTGTCATTGCTCGAAATTTTGTTTAGATAAATAGGTGGATGACAATAAAGGAGATAATGAAGAGATCATTGATGAGGCATAAGTTTCCTCAATTATCCAAAGGATAATTACCTTCACATCTCTTAAATTTTGACGAAATTACAAATAACTCCTTGTTTTGAAAATTATCAATGTCCCCTAAATTTTGTCCCCTTATTACTAAATCAAACAAATGAACTATAATGTCCTTTTTGCCCCTAAATATTTGTAAGGGAGAATTACCCTCACCTTTCTTAAGTTTAGGCGAAATTACAAATACACTATAGGAAAAAAGGCAAATTCCAGGGGAAAAATTAGGCGGAATTTTCGCTGAAAAATGCTAAATCCGGCGAAAAACTGGTGAAATCATGTCCGCCGGAAAAGACGGCCCCAGAACGGCGTTTTCCACAGGAATTCCGTCCGAAATTTTCGCCGGATTGGAATTCCGGTGGAAATTTCTGGGAAAAAACCAGGGGAATATTCCCCCAGACACAATTCGGCGGAATATTCCATCGGAATTCCACCGGAATTTTATCCGGGGGAATATTCTACCGGATTCCGTCCGGGGGAATATTCCCCCGATTTTTCGCCGGACGCCGCCGCCGGCCCGAAATCGCCGCTGCACAGCCTGGACCCGCTGCCACACCGCCTCCGCTGCTGCCCAGACCCACCGCCGCACCGTCGTACCGCTGCCGCCCGAACCCACCGCCGCACCGCCCCCCGGACACGCGCCACCGCCGCTGGAATAGTATCCCAAAATATTCAAATATTCGCGGTTGAATGACAAGCGCTCCATCACTAGGCTATCCCTTGAAGTTGTGATAAGTGTTGTTTTGCTTTATACATATTATATATTTGTTTCATTATTCTTATTTTAATTATAATTAAAATATAGTATAAATAATAATAGTTAAAAGATAATATTGATACTATATAAAAATATGTATTATATATATACTATATAAACATATATGCATACCATATAAACATTTGTATACCTATAAATATATTATATATAATTAAAGATAGTATAATAATTATATGGTATACTAATTATAAGAAAAAAATAAACATATGTGTTGAAAATCTCTTGTTATAAGAAAAAATATGTTAACTTAAAATCTCTTGTTTAACATTTGATTTGATACTATATAAACATATATACCAATTATAAGAAAAAAATATTGAAAATCCGTTAACTTAAAATAATCAAATTGATGCAGATATGTTGCAGATGTCTATTACATGTGTCTTATCCCAATTAACAATATATACATTTATTATATATGGAGAGTAATGAAGCAAATTTTAATATGAATCTGATCCAAATCAAATTTGACATTTAATATATTTAACTCATTAAGATCTTATAAATCAAATTCGATTATGAATATTCATAATACAAAATAAATGAATTGAATATGCATTTAAGTAATTTGATTTATCCACAATCACATCCTAGTTAAAATTAAATAAATATTGTTACATATATATAATATTAATAAAATCTCTTAAATAGATAGTAACATTTAGCATTTATTAACTGATGCTCTAGTTGTTATCTTTCGAAGAATTTCATTTAATAAAAGATATACATATATTTTTCAGAATACTCTAACATATTCATATATTTTTCCTGATTTTAGTTTTGAATGAAACATTATATTTAATGATTAAATATCTTTTTATAAATTTGCGATTACTTTATAAATTGCCTTTATAGTTATCTAGTAGCATAAAACTCTTTATAAAATTATTTTATGTCATGTTAATTATAATCATGGTTATAAAACCCCAATATCTCTTGTTAATTATAAAAGTTATTCTCTTCATAATTTTTTTAGTATGTAAAAAAGTTATCGAGATGAAAAATATTATTTTAATAAAAGATTATTTATTATTGTTCTTGCTGTTATTTTTGTTTTTTTAAAATATTGGTCTACTTTAGCAAAGATCACTCTTAATATAAGTTAATAATTCAAACCTTTCGAAAAAATGTGATGTAAGAACTCTGTTTTGAAATTTATCAAATCTTAATAATTACATAAATACTTTAGATAAAATTGTAGTGTGTTATTCATTTATATAGCTTTAGTTTTAAAATAAAAATTTTGAAGTGCATTTTTGATACATAATTATTAAATCGCATAAATTTAGTTATCTTAATATTCAAAATTATAGCTTTTTGAGAGTTATTTTATACATTCTCCCAAAATCTTCCTCACATAATTTAGAAATCAATAAGTTGACAAGAGAATTTTTAAAAAAATAAAAAAAATCCGGGGGAAATTTTCCCCCGGATTTTCGCCTGTTTTTAATTAAAAAATTTCGAAAAAAAATTGGGGGAAATTTTCTCCTGGATTTCCCCCGGTTTTTAATTAAAAAAAATTCAAAAAAAATTCGGGGGAAATTTTTCCCTAGATTTCCCCCGGATTTTAATTAAAAAAAATGAAAAAAAATCGAGCGAAATTTTTCCACGGATTTTCCCGGATTTTTAATTAAAAAAAATCAAAAATAATCCGGGGGAAATTTTCCCCGGATTTTAATTAGAACAGATTAAAAAAAATCGGGGGAAATTTTCCCTCGAATTTTCCCCGATTTTTAATTAAAAAAATTCAAAAAAAAATGGGGGAAATTTCGTCGGAATTCTCCCGGTTTGACTCCGGCGAAATATTCCCCCAGAATAGTTCCGCCGGAATCCGGCGTTTTTTCTGTAGTGATAATCCTCCCTTATTTAGGAAATGAACAATACCCGCGTCAACCTCCTATAGCCACCACCTAGATGGTCGAGCTACACCCCAATTTTTTCGTCTCTCCAACCTTGGCAAAATCTCTACACTAGATGGAAGTGAAATACATGAACCTACACTACTAGAAAAAACAGATTTAGCCACAGATTTTGACAAAAATCCATGGCCAAGAAAATTAGCCACGCATATGGCTAACCTTAGCCATGACCTTACTCAGCCACGGATTAGACACAGCCTGACTGTTGCTAATGGCCACGAATTTTCAGACACGGGCACTAGCCATGGCCAAATTTGGCCACTTAATGTTGAAAAGGCCTGTCCGTGGCTAATGTAAAACAAAAAAAAAAGCACAAAACCCGCAACGCTGCCCCGCACCCCGACTCGAACCAACGCCCACGCTCGGACTGAACCCGCTCTCCCTCAAGTGCTTGTTTTTTTTTTGTGCTCAAGGAGAGCCGAACACGGGACATCGAGGTTGTAATTGGAGCACGTAATCGTTGCTCCAAATGAACTCTTTGGTTTTTGAATGATTTTTTTTTATACTTAAAATATTGTTTTGAAGTATTTTAAATTTAAATTATCTAATAAATTTCATTAGTTTTATCAATATTTGTAATTTAATTTTAGTAATTTTTATAATTTATTAAAGAATTATTTTTTTAAATTAAAAATATTTACCTTTGACTTTATCCTTCAATATTCAACTTTTCTTTTTGTGACAAATATTTAATAAATTAAAATATCAAAAACAAAAATCTATTTAGATAATTTATATTTAGATAATAGCAATTTTAATTCAGGGAACATTTGCCAGCATCTTTATATATATATATGGTATTATATATATATAGATATGTCAAGTATGTATATCATATATATATATATATATCAATATATGTAAATGTCCAAGTATATATACGTATCAATATATATATATGTCCAAGTATATCAATATATGTATCTATTTTATATATGTATCAGTATATGTCCAAGTATATATATATATATATATATGTATCAGTGTATATATATATACATATGTTCAAGTATATATATACTTGAATATGTATCAATGTATCAGTGTATATATATATACATATGTTCAAGTATATATATACTTGAATATGTATCAATGTATATATATATACATATATATATATATCATATATTTGATACGTATCAATATGTGTGTATATTTGATATGTATCAATATGTGTGTGTGTGTGTGTATATATATATGTATATATATTGATACATATATATATATATATCATATATTTGATACGTATCAATATGTGTGTGTGTGTATATATATATATGTCCAAGTATGTATATCATATATACATGTATCAATAAATGTATATGTCAATATGTATCTCATATATAAGTATATCAATATATGTATCTATTTTATATATGTATCAGTATATGTCCAAGTATATATATATATGTATCAATGTACATATATATATGTATATCTCATATATAAGTTTATCAATATATGTATCTATTTTATATATGTATCAGTATATGTCCAAGTATATATATATATATGTATCAATGTATATATATATATACATATGTTCAAGTATATATATACTTGAACATATGTATATATATTGATGCATATATATATATATATCATATATTTGATACGTATCAATATGTGTGTGTGTGTGTATATATATATATATATATGTCCAAGTATATATATCATATATACATGTATCAATAAATGTATATGTCAATGTGTATCTCATATATATTAATATATTATATGCACATTCTAATCCTCTATATATAGTCTATATGATATAACTATATATATATATTTATAACATATGTAATATATGTTATAAATGTAGTGTACGTATATATCGATCTAAGATATATATCTATATTTCTAATCATATGTACTATATATCAGTCATCTATATGAAATAAACATATATCAGTGTATTATATATCTAATATATGTTATATATGTACATATATATCTGATATATATACATCTAATTATATATAAATATACATATATATAAGTATATCTAATCTTATATGTATGTAATATATCGAATCATTTATTATATATATCAATATACAGAATATACATATATTAGTTAAGTATAGCAAAAACTAATTATTAAACAAAAAGTTAAAGTGGTATAGTGGTTTAATACTCTAACTTCAGTTATGAGGTTAAGAGTTCAAACCATACCTGACGCAAAAAAAAAAAAAAAAAAAAAGAATTGGCCATGGCCAAATCGTGGCTAAATTAGCCATGATTTGGCCCATGGTCTGGCCATAGCTAAATTTGGCGCAAAATTTTGCTCCAATTTTAGCGACCAAAAATAGCCACAAGTGACCGTGGCTAATTCGTGGCTAAGTTTTTTTCGGATTTTCTTTTAAATTCGTGGCTATCAGCCACAGATTTTTTTCGTGGCTATATGTAGTTTTTCTAGTAGTGCTATCCACTTATGAATATCATACAAATACATTCCTTTCGCTATCCAATCTTATAGTTCAGGTTTACAATATAAGATTTATTGGAAAAACAATTCACCTCGATTTTATGATTATTATTTATAATTAGTCTATTTAATATTAATCGATTTGCGAAACACATTTTCCAATCGTTCATTACTAGAAAAAATAGATTTAGCCACAGATTTTGACAAAAATCCGTGGTCTAGAAAGTTAGCTACGGAGGAGCCACGAATTTTATCCATGGTTAAAAGTGGCGAGGCCAATTTTATCCACGGCCATTTAGCCACGGATTAACCATGGCTAATGGCCACCAATTTATAGCCCTGGACATTGGCCACGGTTAGGTCGTGGTTGATAGCCACGGTCAAGCCGTGGCCAATTTGGCCACTAAATTCTGGAAAATGCATTAGCGATGGTCTGACCATGGCTAATCCGTGGCCATTTGCCACGGCCTAATCCTGAAAAAAATATAAAAAAAATATAAAAAATTCTTACTGACCCCCCTTACCCCCACCCAACCTAAGTACCCCCTACCCAGATTTTTGTTCACTAGTTAAATCAAACTCGCTGTATTTTTTTTTTCTTCATAAATGTATTTAAGTATAGTTTTATCTTTATATTGTTGGATAACTTTCATAATTTAATGAAATCATTTATGTTGACAAGTAGTATTCCAAATAAGTGTTTCATCTTTATATTTCTACTTTATTGCATAAATATGCATCAATTGTAAATATTCTAAATTAAGTGTATAATTAAGAAAATAATTTTAAACACATAGTTCTATGGCATAATGTACATTGTGAAATAAAAGATAAAATGCCATCTGAAATATGAAATCTTATTCGAGTTGTAGCCTTCAAATATTTTGAAAATTCAATATATATATATCATGTTATATATGTCATGGTCCAGTCCTTTATTTTTTTACTAATCTTTGGCTTTTTTTTTTTATTATTGAAAAGTATTTAGTAATTGAACAAGTAATTTATTAATTATAAAAAATATTTAATAAATTAATAGCAAAAACAAAAATTATCACAAAAATTTATTTAGATAATTTATATTTAGAATTTCGCATAATTTATATTAGTTAAGTATAGCAAAGGTCTGACCATGGCTAATAGTCACGGCCTACCCGTGGCTAATAGCCACGAATAGCTCATGGCTAAACCACTCTGGCCACGGTTTAGACACGGCTGATACAAATTGGTGGCCTTATTAGCCTAATTATTTTACACTGAAATATTGTAAATTATCAATAACAATTATAGGTTATTGAATTATTGATAAAACTATAATACAAGTTATGACAATTGATCAATTATAAACTTTCAAAACCAGATAATTAACTCGTATATATAAACAATTTACAATAAATGTTGAAATGGACTGATTAGGAGTATTCTTATATACTTATATATGTAGTATAATCCAACATATTGTGACATTATAATAAAATGGTAAATTAAATGTAAAGAAATAATTATGAACGTTAAGTTGTATATCGTCAAATAATTGAAACGATCATTCGTCATTGGAATTGATATTGAAATAAACATTGAAATATATCAATCATCTATATGAAATAAACATATATCAGTATATTATATATCTAATATATGTTATATATGTACATATATATCTGATATATACATCTAATTATATATACACCTATAAATAAGTATATCTAATCTTATATGTATGTAATATATCGAATTATTTATTATATATATCAATATATATAATATACATATATTAGTTAAGTATAGCAAAAATTAATTATTAAATAACAAGTTAAAGTGGTGTAGTGGTTTAATGCTCTAACTTCAATTAAGAAATCAAGAGTTCAAACCATCCTTGGTGCCAAAAAAATTAAAAAAAAAAATTGGCCATGGATTTTTAGCCATGGTCTGGCCGTGGCTAATCCTTGTCCGTTAGCCACGGTCTAGCAATGGCTAAAATGGTAGCAAATTTTGCGCCAATTTTAGCCACCAAAAATAGCTACGATTAGGCTGTGGCTAAGTTTTTTTCGTATATATTTTTTTTTAATTCGTGGCTAATCTATATCTAGTCCGTGGCTAATAGCCATGGATTAGACACGGATTTTTTTCGTGATTAAGATCTGTGGCTATTAGTTGTTTCTCTAGTAGTGGTTATCTTGTATCGTGGCCATGGATTCAATAAATTAATTACAATAGAACACAGAGGTTCATTTATTCTACAAGATGAATAGCTGGATTCTTTATTAACTCTCACAAACATTCATATATGAGAGATCTAAATCCAATATAGGCATCATAAGACTTGCCATGTGGTCGGTACCTATGTCAAAGTATATATGTTCTTGTACAATATTACTATCACTACTACAATTCCAGGCTTTGGGGGCTGTAATATATGCCTTTAAAGCCTTAAAACAACACCCAAAACCTAGGGGTGGGCTCAGCCCGATTGGGTTAGGTACCCAATTCCAATCAAGAACTTTGGGTCAGGATTCGGGTAGGGATCACTACTAGAAAAAGAGCAAATAGCCACGGATTTTAGCCACGGGAAAAATCCGTGGCCAATAGCCACGGATTAGCAACGGTTTTTGGTGAAAAAATTTTTTGAGCTTTAGCCACGGATTACCCGTGGCTGATTTAGCCACGGCCAAGCCGTGGCTAAATGTCGTGGCTAAATTTGGCGCCAGTTTTGCCGCCAATGGTTAGCCACGGCTTGGCCACGGCCAGACCGTGGCTAAGCCGTGGCCCTTAGCCACAGTCTAGCCACGGCCAGGCCGTGGCTAAGGGCCACGGATTAGCCACGGCCTGACCGTGGCTAAGGGCCACGGTTTAGCCACGGCCTAGCCGTGGCTAAAAATTTTTATTTTTATTTTGCAACAAATATGATTTGAACTCTTGACCTGTTAGTTAAAGTTAGAGCATGAAACCACTACACCACTTTAACTTTTTGTTTAATAATTAATTTTTGCTATACTTAAGTAATATATATATATATATATATATTATATTATATATATTGATATATATAATAAATGATTCGATATATTACATACGTATAAGATTAGATATACTTATATATATGTGTATTTATATATAATTAGCTGTATATATATTAGATGTATAAGTACATATATAACATATATTAGATATATAATACACTAATATATGTTTATTTCATATAGATGATTGATCATATATAGTACATATGATTAGATATATATATATATATATATATATATATATTGGATCTATAAATACGTACACTACATTTATAACATATATTAGATATGTTCTATATAGATATATACTTATATCATATAGACTATATATAGAGGATTAGAATGTACATATAATATATTAATATATATGAGATACACATTGACATATACGTATATTGATATGTGTATATATGATATATATACTTGGAAATATATATATACACATATATTGATATATATATACTTGAACATATGTATATATATACATGATATATATATATAAATATAGCCATGGATTAGTCACAAATATATATATATATATATTGGTACATATATACTTGGATATATAAATATATGTATCAATATAAATTTACATATGTATCAATATATATATATATATAAATTTATCTGTGGTGCAAAAAAAATGAAAAAAAATAATTAGCCACGGATAAATTTTTGTTATTGATATTTTAATTATCTCAATATAAATTATCTATATATACTTGGATACATATATATATTGATACATATATATACTTGGACATTTATATATATATTGATACATATATACTTGGACATATTTAAAATAGATACATATCTATCAATATATATACTTGGACATTTATATATATATATATATTGATACATATATACATGGACATATTTAAAATAGATACATATATTGATATATATATATATATATGATATATATACTTGACATATATTATATAATACCACACATATACGAAGATATTGACAAATTATCACGAATTAAAGTTGCTATTATCTAAATATAAATTATATAAATAGACTTTTGTTATAATTTTTGTTTTGATATATTAGTTTATTAAATATTTGTCATAAAAAAAAAGTTGAATATTGAACGATAAAGTCAAAAGTAAATATCTTTTTTTTTTAAAAAAAATAATTGGTTAATAATTTATAAAAATTACTAAAATTAAATTAAAAAAATTGATAAAACTAATGAAATTTATTAGATAATTTTAGTTTAAAATATTGTAACAATATAGTTTAAGTATAAAACAAATCAATCAATAACCAAAGAACTCCCTTGGCGCAACGGTTACATGCTCCATTTATAACATTGATGTCCCGTGTTCGAATCTCCTTGAGCGCAAAAAAAAAAGCTTGGGTTGGGGCGCGGGTTTCAGGTCCGGGTTGGGTCGCGGGTTTGGGTGTAATTAGCTTTTTTTTTTTTTCCAGTGGCCACGACTGGGCCATGTCTAGAAAAAAGTGGCCAAACTTGGCCACGGCTTGGCCGTGGCTAAGCCCAGCCGTGGCTAAAAAGCCGTGGCGAAGGTTAGCCACGCCACTTTTAGCCACGGAAAAAATCCGTGGCCAATCCGTGGCTAATCTCCTTGGCCACAGATTTTTTGCCAAATCCGTGGCTAAAATCCGTGGCTAAATGTCTTTTTTCTAGTAGTGGATTTCCCACCTGAAATCCCGATCAGGTAGGGCTGTCAATGGAGTGGATTTTAATCCGAATCCGATCCGAGTCCGATCCGAATTTTAGTATATTCGATCGATTAAAATATTCGATGGGTCAGATCCGATAGCAAATATCCGTAATCCGAAATAAATGGGTTGGATTTGGATTCAATGAGTCCGATCCATTAAAGATCCGAATCCGAATTTTTATATTATATTTTATTAAATTTATACATTATATATAATACAATAATAATAAAGATACTTCAATGTAATGTATATGTCATTGTAATTAATAATATATTATTTATTAATTTTTAAGGTACTTTTTTTTTAACAAAACATTATATAGTTTTCATACATACTCTAAAATATTTTTCTACATTATTTAATTTTATTTTTAACATAAAGAGACATTTTTTTTATAGAATACTAATTAATTAGTCTATATATTAAAGATCTCTATTACATACACCATATATATACACATATAGGATATGTTATTAGAGATATCTATTATATACTATCATTAAATGAATAACTAATAATCTCTATAGTTATTAGAGATCTTTACTAAATATATTATACATAAACGTATTTATATATAATTCTAAATATATATTGTCATTAAATGAAAAATTAAATATGGTGCATAATTATTAAAGATCTCTTATATATATAATACATTTTTACACGTTTATATATTTATATATTAAAGAATTTTTTATTATTTATTTTTTGGTTCAAGCATAAAATTTTTTTGTCATATCGGATCGGATCGGATTTCTTCCGGATTCGGATTCGGAATAAAGACTAAAGATCCTATAGGATTTCGGGTCGGATTCGGTAGTCGGTCCTTGTAATCGGATTCGGATCCGGATTGCATTGATTTGCTCCAGATCCGATCCATTGACAGCCCTACGATCAGGTGCATGACCATAAAAAAAAAAAAAATCTAAACAGACAAAATTAAAACAAAAGATTTGACTCTCTCTGTCTCTTCCCCTAATCTCATACCACTCCAGTAACCCAATCACCTCTCTGTTCTCTCTCTCTGTTTGTTCGATTTCTTCTCACTTCATCTTCACAGAGGCGACAGTCAATCACGATGGCGGATGGAGACTACTCTTATGCGGATGGGCGGTCATGAGACTCAAAAGTTAGGGTTAGAGTTTGGGCTATGGATGCGTGGCCACAAGGTTCAAGAGGTTCATGATATAAATATTTATACACATATATATATATGTATATCTCTCGCTATTTTGTAGTTGGCCGAGCACTCCTCATAAGTTCTATTTTTTTTGGTCAGGGTCAGCTACCCGAAATTTTGAGTACCCGATTGTCAGGTGCCAAACTACTTCAGGCTGGGATAGGGTCGCATTGTTTGCTACCCGAAATTTTGGGTACTCCGCCCTAAAATCTTGAATCTCGAATCTCGAGCCAGAGGCCCACATTAACCAAAACCTATGGGGGCAAATAGTAAAATCAGCAATTGTAGCTGCAGTCGCGAAAGAATTTGGGCACTTGTATCGGTGTTCCCTGTAGAGGATGTTTGGAGGTTGTTCTCTAGCTTTTAAAGGTTGTTTACGTTGCCTCCTGAACTCATTTTTAGAGGTTATAGATTAAAGACAACCACTGTACATATACCCAAAGGAGTTTTAAAAAATTCAACTACCTCCTGTTCATATACTCCTTGTAATATAAAAGAACATATGATAGGTGTATCAGTTGTTTGCAAAACTAAAGTCTTTTGTCCCACATTGAATTTATTATGTAATATTTATTGCCTTATAAGTATAAATGTTATTACTAATACTAAATTGTAGAACTTAAGAGTAGACTTGAGAGGTCACATGCAGTATGGTGAACCGCATCGCCCACGCCCTGGCAAGGGCCAGGGCCGTATTCGCGTTCGCGTCGCTTAGTTGCAATGGCGCTTTAGGCGCACTTTGCACTTACATATCGTCGTGAGGAGCCGAGCTAAGAGCATGTCTTTTGCTTGAGGCTCGACCCAAATTGCAAATAACCCAAACATCAGCAATGAAATATTTGAATCGGTTTGTTGGCTGATAGTTTACAGTTTCAATTCTTGAAACTATTGGAGTTACAAACATTTTGGATTTAGTGGCTATAAATACTCAGGCTACTAACTTGAAACTGCTGAAGGTTACAAAACGATAAATCCAGCCTTCAATATCTGATTAGTATAAGTATGTCCTATACCTACTTTGTCTAGTCGTCTTTCAAAAAAGAACCATCACTTTTGTTTTCAGTAAATTGCTATTACTAAAACCATTTTCTTAGAGGCTTGACATATATCATGGAGGTGTATTGCATGTAACCTCTAGCAAACCATTCGTGATATGAGCAATCAAAACCTTAAGGACAGGGATTACTCGTGTCATCCTTTTGTTTCCAGCCTACATATTTTTTAACACCTCCAAATGGCAACTTTTATGTCCCAATATTTCACCCCCTCACAATTGAATACAAAGTAGGCTTATATGACTTTAGAGCAAATTGAACAAATCCAAGCAACAAGAGGCAGACTATTATGAATTTAGAGCATGTGCAGAAACGAGAAAAATCATCCAGATCAATGAAGCAATTCAATCGAGTAAATTCAAGAAACAAAATTCTATTCATTTTCGCTAAGCACTCATACAAGATGAGATATTTCCATGAAAGATAGACAGAAAATAGAGGTTTTCTGCTTATGTATTTGCTTCATGATTGCCAAATTCAACTATGAATTTACACCATTCATAAATCCAAACATCTTGAATCAAATTACAACAAAATCTACCTAGAAGATAGTTGTCAATAACCTTCAAGAATTCTCACTAAACGTAGATTCATTAGGAGCTTTTCCAAGTATCTACACGAAGTTTCAAGTTTTTGTTAAGTATCAATTCCAAATGATACCATACAGACAAAGATGGACATAAAAGATGGTTTCACAGAATAGCTTGTCGTTGTTAAGATAAACTTAAAATGCAAATAACGTGAAGATGACTCTCGCAAAAAGTCAAGAAGACATTTAATGACATCTATTAGAAAATAACGTTCATTTTCCATGTAATATGACTACCATCACCTATGTCCATTCTCACAAAGAAAGAGGTTAGGTGCATTAACAAGAATTTGAAGCTAAGAAAATACTATCTTAAGCAAATTCAGGAGGTGAAACTCATCCTGTAGGCAAACTATTTTTGAGAAAAGTTGAAATTGAAAAGTTTTTAAACTCATAATGCAGGCAAGGCAAAGTCACAACATTATAGACTTGTAAAGTCAGAAAAAAAAAAAAAAATAGTGGTATATGTAGAAGGAAACTGTTGTAATTATTTTGGAATATGAAAGAACCGCTACTTGTTTAGAGAAAAGAGGAGGAAAAAAAAAATATAGTTCTCTGCAGCAAAAGTTGGCCCCCTTGCCTACAAATAGCAAAAAACCAGAATTTCGTGTTAGAATTAAAATCAATGTTTAAAGTTGCCATCTATTTAGTGCTAAATTATGACTGAGGAAATGTACCAACTACATTAATAAGCATTTCTCTTAACCAAAAAGAATAACAACACAAGCAAATACAAACCTTACACATTATTCCCTTTTACGAAACTGAAATTCAAGGCCAATAACTGGTCCTCTCACCATAGTAGTCGAGTTACCGCTAAGATAATAGTGTAAGATTAGCTTCCCTTAAGTCTGAAGGGCTCTCCAACCATTTATGCTATTAAGAGCACAATAAAAGAAAGTTCACATCTAAAGTTTTTAATGATTATTGTATGCCCATTGGAACAAAGGTGAAAAATTTTGTTGCTTGTGTTCATACACAAAATGGGCTTAACTGAATCATCTATTAAATGCTTCCAAGTAATCTAGACCATTACTTATCAAAACAAAACTCCACATTTTTACATGGGGATATGCTATTTTACATCCAACAGAACTTATACTAGGGGTGAGCATAAAATTTTCAAAACCGCTCGAACCGGTCCGAACCGCACCATTTTTGTCAATTTTTTGAAAAAAACGTGGTTCAACAATTAAGTTCAAAACCATACCGCAAAATTGGTTCGATTCTAACTTTATCCTCAAACCATACCGAACCGCTCACATATATTAAATATATATATATATATATATATTTATACATTTTTTAACTTAAACTCTTCAATGTATAAGATAAATTCACTAATTACATTTTAAATTATTTCGAATTCCATTAGTTATTGCTTTAATCATTCAAGATTTCAAATATATCCAACCATTCATTGTTAAATTATGCATGGACTAAAACTTTAGTATGTTATACTAACCAACGATTAAGAAGTGGCATAGTAAAGTCTACATGACTATATTATTACTTGAATTTGATTTAAATATGCAAAGTCGCATTATATTTATTAGTTTTATAGACTCTATACATTTAATCTTTAGTTATACTTTTTATTTATAAAAAAATTATTTTCATGATTTTTAATATTAATTTAAATATTTTACATAGATGATATTTTTCTTACTTTTGGTTTTAAACCGCATTTTTGGTTTTAATTTAAAAACCGCAATTTAAAATATATATTAAGAAAAATCATATATGACAATTCGGTTTTAAATATGTTTAAAGAAACTGAAACCGATAGATCTGCGATCACCCCTAGCTTGTACGCATTTTAGGTCAACAAGTTACCATAATTATCCCCCCACTAGAATTGGTTTATAGTTTGGAGCCTAATGCCTATCTTAAACTGTTAGATGTACGTTATGTGTCTCAATCGCTCCAGAACAACACACAAATATGGACCATAAAAAAGATTACGTATATATGTTGCCTATGAATCATCTTCTACAATCTAATATCTTGAACCAACAACCAGGGATTTATCTACATCAAGATTTGCTGATTGTCATTTTAATGAAGCAGTTGTCCCTGGAGAAAATGAGTCGTTGGCAAAGGAAATTACTTGTAATGTATTATCACATAATCTCATTTAGAAATTCACACAAAGTAATGTGAACTAGAGATTCAAAAGATAATTCATTTGAAAAAATATTGCAAATCAATTGCTAGATATATTTAGTGACCAATAAAGAGTCATCAAGTCTCATATATTAGTTGTCAATGCTCCAATACGAATTAATGTTCCAGTTGAATAATCTATTTGTGCGAATGAAACTAAGTCACACTTCAAACGAGGAATACATATCGGCTTCGAAGACCAAAATCCACAATAAATAGAAAAAAAGTGATATTGATAGTCGTGAAATGAATGCAAGTAATAATGAAGCTCCAGAAGAAGTGCATGTACCTATAAATATTTATCCTAAAATGATTTAGATAAGTTATGTTAAAATAGGAAAAAGATGGAACCGAAGTTTTATATTTGTCGACAATATTTTTGCATCATACAACGGCTATAAATATTTTATAAGAAAGCCAGGGTTTTGAACCAAAATGTGTTGAAAAATATAGAAATAAAAATGATTTACAAAATGGAAAGATACAGGTTAAGTAGAGTGAAACTCACTTGCAATACAATCTTTGGATTTGTAGTCCGAAAACCTAAAACTGTAAGGTGATCGGGATACAAATGGATATTTTTCCAAATAAGAAATGAGAAAAATGAAATCTTCTGATAAATAGAACAATTTATAGTAAAGAGATTTTTTGTAAAGACATGGCATTAATTATGAAGAGACATATTCTCTTGTGGTGGATGTAATTAGTTTCAAATATCTCATCAGTCTAGTATTACATGAAAAAATTTGATATGCGTTAATGGATGTTATAGCTTATTTGTATGACTCATTAGATAGTGAAATGTATATGAAGGTCCCTGAAGGATTCAACATGCATGAAGCACGTAAAAGTTTCAGGGGAATATATTTAATATGATTAGAAAAACTGTTACATGAATTAAAGCAATTTAGGTGAATGTGGTAGAACCACCTTAGTGAAAATTTGTTTAGAGAAGGGTACAAAAATTATCCGATTTGCCCATGCGTGTTTATAAATGTTTGAATCAAAATTTGTTATAATTGCTATATACGTTGACGATTTAAATATTATTGGAATCCCAAAAGAGCTCTCAAAAATAGTAGACCTCTTAAAGAAATAAGTTGCAATGAAAAAAATGGGGAAAATAAAGTTGCACATTAGGTCGCAAAATTGAGAAATTGAAAGATGAAATATTAGTTTATCAATCAACTCATATTGAAAATAGTTTAAAGAGATTTTAAATGAATAAGGCACATCCATTGAGTACCCCAATGGTTGTGAGATCAGTTAATATAGATAAAAACCCATTTTGACATAAGAATAATGATGAAGAGTTTTCTTGGTCTTGAAACACCATATCTTAATGCTAGTCGATTGCTAATGTATTTTGTTGATACTTGATAGCATACAACCTGACATAAGATTTTCAAGTCTATTAGCAAGATTTAGAGGAAGCACTGATATGGACTTATTTTACTCATGTAAATCTAAACATTAATTAGTTGAAGACATTGGATGGGGATTAAGAGTGTATTTCGATACTTTGAGGAACCACTGATATGGACCTATTTTACTCATGACAATCTAAACATTAATTAGTTGCTTATCCTGATATAGGATATTTATTTGATCCTCATAAAGTTCGACCTCGAACAAAGTATCTATTCATGAGTGGGGGTGCAACTACGTCATGTCGTTCCACAAAATAAACGGTAGCGACCATTTCTTCATATCATGCATAGAGATAATCGTTGTCCATGAAGCAATTCAGCAATGTGTTTGATGAAGATCATAATCGATGTCCATGAAGCAAGTCAACAATAGAGATAATCGTTGTCCATGAAGCAATCGTTGTCCTGGCCGTGGCTAATTTTTTTTTTTTCTTATTTTTATTCGTAGTGGCCGTGGCTAAAATTCCTGACCAAATTAGACATGGATTCTCCGTGGCTAAATTATGCAAAATTCTAAATATAAAGCACTAAATACTTTTTAATAATAAAAAAAAAGCCAAAGATTTATGCTATAGAACTATTTTTTGTAAATTTTATCTTTTATTTCATAAACAGAAAAACCTAATGTTGAGGGATAAAGTCAAAGGTAAATGTTTTTAATTTTAAAAAAATATAATTGATTTCAATTATTACTAGCCCTCATTTAATTTATTATTACTACTCAAATAAATCTTTTAAATTGTTATATAATTGAATGATACGATTGTGTGCTGAAAATCAATTCAAATGACCAATGATCATTTCACACTACAGAAAAAACGCTAGATTCCGGGGGAATTATTCCGGGGGAAATTTTCCCCCGGATTTTCCCCCGGTTTTTAATTAAAAAAATAAAAAAAAAAACCGGGGGAATTTTCCCCCGGACTTTCCCCCGGATTTTTTTTATGAATTTTTTTAAATAAAAACCGGGGGAAAATCCGGGGGAAATTTTCCCCCGATTTTTTTTAAAATTTTTTTAATTAAAAACCGGGGGAAATCCGGGGGAAATTTCCCCCGGTTTTTTTTTTTTAAATTTTTTAAAAAAAACCGGGGGAAAATCCGGGGGAAAATTTCCCCCGGTTTTTTTTTTGAATTTTTTTTAAAAAAAACCGGGGGAAAATCCGGGGGAAATTTCCCCCGGTTTTTTTTTTAAATTTTTTAAATAACAAACCGGGGGAAAATCCGGGGGAAATTTTCCCCCGGTTTTTTTTTTTTGAATTTTTTTAAAAAAAACCGGGGGAAAATCCGGGGGAAAATTTCCCCCGGTTTTTTTTTTTTGAATTTTTTTTAAAAAAAACCGGGGGAAAATCCGGGGGAAATTTCCCCTGGTTTTTTTTTTAAATTTTTTAAATAACAAACCGGGGGAAAATCCGGGGGAAATTTTCCCCCGGTTTTTTTTTTTGAATTTTTTTAAAAAAAACCGGGGGAAAATCCGGGGGAAAATTTCCCCCGGTTTTTTTTTTTGAATTTTTTTTAAAAAAAACCGGGGGAAAATCCGGGGGAAAATTTCCCCCGGTTTTTTTTTTGAATTTTTTAATTAAAATATTAATATTACTATATATTTTGGCAAGATAAAATACAAGTTTGGAAGTAGCTTAATGGCAAGGTGTTAGCCTTGTATCCAAGAGGTCCCAAGTTCAATTCCATGGAAGAGCAAAATATTTTTTTTTTTTAGAGAGCAAACCGGGGGAAAATCCGGGGGAATTTTCCCCCGGTTTTTTTTTTGAATTTTTTTAAATAAAAACCGGGGGAAAATTCGGGGGAAAATTTCCCCCGATTTTTTTTTTATTTTTTTTAATTTAAAACGTAATATTACTAAATATTTAGGCAAAAAGATACACAACTTTTGAAGTAGCTCAATGGCAAGGTGTTGGACTTGTATCCCAAAGGTCCTAGGTTCAAATCCAACTAACTACACAATCTTTTTTTTTTAAAAAAAAAAACTCTTTGGGAAAATATATATAAGTTCAATATAAATGATGTGTTAATATTACTTCTACTATTTTATTTCCTTAGAAATTGTGATTGTTCATTCAATATTTTTTCTTTTAACAAATTAAAATTTTGATATACATATGTTTATATAGTATATATGTTCATATAGTATATAGAATATATATATATATATATATTTATATAATATCAATACTATCTTTTAACTATTATTATTTATACTATCTATTAGTTATGTATAATATATTTATAGGTATACATATGTTTAAATTGTATATATATGTTTATATAGTATATATATATATATATTTATATAATATCAATACTATCTTTTAACTATTATTATTTATACTATCTATTAGTTATGTATAATATATTTATAGGTATACATATGTTTAAATTGTATATATATGTTTATATAGTATATATAATATATATATTTTTATAGTATCAATACTATCTTTTAACTATTATTATTTATACTATCTATTAGTTATGTATAATATATTTATAGGTATACATATGTTTAAATTGTATATATATGTTTATATAGTATATCATATATATATTTTTATAGTATCAATACTATCTTTTAACTATTATTATTTATACTATCTATTAGTTATGTATAATATATTTATAGGTATACATATGTTTAAATTGTATATATATGTTTATATAGTATATATAATATATATATTTTTATAGTATCAATACTATCTTTTAACTATTATTATTTATACTATCTATTAGTTATGTATAATATATTTATAGGTATACATATGTTTAAATTGTATATATATGTTTATATAGTATATATAATATATATATTTTTATAGTATCAATGTTAATTTTTAACTATTAATTATTTATAATATATTTATAGGTATACATATGCTTATATGGTACACATATATGTTTCTATAATATATATAATACATATGTTTATATATTATCAATGCTATCTTATAATTATTATTATTTATACTATCTTTTAATTATAATTAAAATAAGAATAATGAAACAAATATATAATATATATAAAACAAAACAAAACTTATCACAACATCAAGAGATAGCCTGGTGGTGGAGTGCTTGTCATTCAACCCCAAGGTCATGAGTTCAAATCCTTGCAGTTGCAAATATTTGAATATTTTGGAGTACTATTCCAGGGGCGGGTCCGGAGCGGCGGCGGGTCCGGCGGAGGCGGAGCGGCGGGTCCCGGGGGGCGGTGGCGGTGGCGGAGGCGGAGCGGCGGTTCGGGGGCGGTGGCGGAGCGGCGGTGCGCGGCTTTCCGGCGGAATTCCGCCGGATTCCGTCCGGGGGAATATTCCCCCGGTTTTTTCCGCCGGACGGAATTTCCCCCGGAATTTCTTTCCGGCGGAATTCCGGATTCCGGGGCCATTTTTTCCGGCGGAACGATTTCCGCCGGAATTCCCCCGGAATTCCGCCGGAATTTTCCGCCGGAAATTGCCGTTTTTCCTGTAGTGTCAATTATTTGACGATATTATAATGTTCTATTGAATTAAATCACAACGTAAGTTCCACAATTATTTGTTTAGACGTTATCACTATATTATAACTTCACAATATATTGCATTAAACTATATATATAATTAATTAAGTGTGTGTGTGTGTGTGTATTCGTTATCAATTTAGTTTAATGTTTATGATAACTTGTACATATATAGACGTGTAATTATCTGATTTTGAAAGTTTGTAATTGATCAATTGTCATAACTTATGTTATATTTTTATCTATAATTCAATGACATGTAATGTTATCGATAATTTACAATATTTCAGTATAAAATTACCAATCAGCCACGAATTGTACAAATTAGCCACGACCAGCTATTAGCCACGGCTACAGCCAGCTGTTAGCCACGACTACAACCAACTGCTAGCCACGGCTTAATGTGTTGTTCCTTTTTTCTTTTTTTTTGTTAGGTCGTGGCTAAATCATGGCTAACCAAGCCACCGATCTATTTTAGCCCCGGCTAGGCCATAGCTAAAATGGACACCGATTTGGATTAGCCATGCCCAGGTTGTGGCTAATCGGTGGCCAATTAATTTTTTTATTTAGCCATGGACAAACCAATCTATTTAGCCACGGCTAGGCCATAGCTAAAAATGACATCGATTTGGATTAGCCATGCCCAAGCCGTGGCTAAGCTGTGGCCAATTAATTTTTTTATTTAGCCACGGATTGGCCGTGGCTAATTTGTGGCTATTCTATTATTTAACTATTCATTTTTTTTATTCGTTCTCGATTTAATATGTTCTTTAAATACAAACGTGTAATTTATTTTCGTAATTATTGTATTATATATAACAAATAATAACCCTCATTTAATTTACTATTATTATTCAAGTAAATCTTTTAAATTGTTATATAATTGAATGATAAGCTTGTGTTGAATATCAATTCAAACGACCAATGATCGTTTCAATTATTTGACGATATCGTAATGTTCTATTGAGTTAAATCACAACTTAAGTTTCATAATTATTTGTTTAGACTTTACCATTTTATTATAATATCACAACTGGTTTTTACTATATGTGTGTGTGTGTGTGTGTAATCCAGATCAGTTCACTTTAACATTTATGATCACTTGTAAATGTATACAAGTTAATTATCTGGCCTTAAAAGTTTATAATTGATCAATTGCCATAACTTATACTATATTTTTATCTATAATTCAATGACGTGTAATGTTATTAATAACTTACAACATTTCAATGTAAAATTGATGTAAATGTTGATATGTTCTTAATTATACACTTGATAAAATCTTTACAACTTATGTATATTCATGCAACGAAGAAGAAAATAAAACGCATATTTGGAATATATGATTAAATGTGGCTACAACCCCTCCGATAGTCCTGATACTACTTGTCAAACAAAATAAATGATTTCATTAAATTATAAAAGTTATCCCATAATATAAAGTTAGAACTATACTTGATTGGGCTTATGAACCAAAAGAATAAATCGAGTTTGATTTAACTAGTCAAAAATCATTAGATATAACTTGTCAAAAATTAATTTAAATAACTAATTCAATAAAATAAATTCAAAATTTTGATTTATGTATTTAAATTGATTTAGGATTGTTATTCATTTTACTCAATAGAAAAATAAAATTAGTATTTCAAATTGTTGAAATCAAATTTGGGGGGGTTAGTTAGCTTTTTTTTTATTTTTTATTTTACGGATTAGCCATGGATTTTCCGTGGCTATTATCCACGGCCTGGCTTTTTCAGCATTTAGTGGCCAAATTTGGCTACAGATAGTCCGTAGCTAATGCCCGTATCTGAAAATCCGTGGCAATTAGACCGTGGCTAATCCGTGGCTGAGGGAAAGCCGTGGCTAAATTTAGCTTTTTTTTTTCTTTTTTTATAAATTAGCCACGGCTTGGCTTTTTCAACATTTAGTGGCCAAAGGCAAAATTGCAAAATTGATCCTTTAACTTTATCTATTTTGGGTTTTAGCCCTCTAACTTTTGATTTTGTAAAAATACCCCGTATCTTTTGATTTTTTGGCAATTTTAGTCCTTGCAACAGGGACTTCCCTCTTTCCGGTTAAAATGCCTATGTGGCGAGTGATGTGTATGCAAAATTTACAAAATTGGTCCTTTAACTTTACCCATTTGGGGTTTTTAGTCCTCTAACTTTTGATTTTGCAAAAATACCCCATATCTTGTGGTCGTCTGGCAATTTTAATCCTAGGCAACCTGGATTTTTCTATTTCTGATTTAAGGTATAACATGCACTAGACCACATGTAAAACTTGCACTATAAGAAAACGCTCAATTTTCGGCGGAATAAATTAAAAATAAATAAAAAATAATATTTTTTAAATTTTTCGGCGGATTTTCGGCGGAAAATTCGGCCGAAAAATTTTAAAAATTAAAAATAAATAAAAAATAATATTTTTTAAATAAACAATAATTAAAAAATAAGTTTTTAAATTTTTCGGCGGAATTTTTGACGGAAAATTCTGCCGAAAATTTTAAAAAATTAAAAATAAATAAAAAAATAATAATTTTCAAATAAAAAATAATTAAAAAATAATTTTTTTTTAAATTTTTCGGCGGAAATTCAGCCTACAAATTTTAAAAATTAAAAATAAATAAAAAATAATAATTTTCAAATAAAAAATAATTAAAAAATATGAAAATAATTGTGTTCGTCGCAAAAGGTGTGATCGCGCCTTAGGGTCAGAAGTTTCTTCGCGGTTAATTCAAGCCAACGTTTAAACAAGGATTGTGTGATCTAATCGAAAATAGGAAAATTCAAGTTTACTAGGACTAAAATTGCCAGTCTACCAAAAGATACGAGGTATTTTTGCAAAATCAAAAGTTAGAGGACTAAAAATCTTAAATGGGTAAAGTTAAAGGACCAATTTTGCAACTTTTTCCATACACATCACTTGCCACGTAAGCATTTTAACCGGAAAGAGGGAAGTCCCGGTTGCAAGGACTAAAATTGCCAAAAAACCAAAAGATACGGGGTATTTTTGCAAAATCAAAAGTTAGAGGGCTAAAACCCAAAACAGATAAAGTTAAAGGACCAATTTTACAATTTTGCCGTGGCCAAATTTGGCCAAAGAAAGTCTGTGGCTAATGATCGTGTTTGGAAATCCATGGCCATTAGGCGGTGGCTGAATTTAGCCAAGGATAAATCGTGGCTAATTTATTTAGCCACGGATTTTTTTTTCCAAATCTGTGACTAAAATATGTGGCTAAAAATATTTATTCTAGTAGTGTTATTCTATCAGTCACGAACATATCTTTAGACAAATGACTTTTTCTTCTAATTTAATTGAGTCCTTAAAATTTATATTTCAAATTCTAAAGTTTAATTATTAAAATATGAGGGATTGCTTGGTAATTATACCATACCTCAAAAGTGTAGATGTAACTTGCCTTAGTTTTTAGTAATTGAATTTCTAAGTTTTGACAGTAAATAAGTTCTTATATGGAATTTTGACAGTAAATAAGTTCTCATGAGCAATTCATAATACAGCTTTTTTAGAGAAATTTTTCTACATTTCTGAATTGAAAATCTTTGAGAATTATTGTGATATAATTCTTGTATGTTAACATTTATTCGCTGCGCACCTATCATTGACCGCATCTCAACCTCGGGGGTTGACAACCCGTGGAGCGTGACTGAGACACCATGCGCGTTTCCTACAGTCTAGGTGGACAAGTCCGAATTACCTCATATCAAAGAATAAGTATTTTTCTTATTTGACTATTCTTAACTATACGAATCGTAATTTTTTTTTCTCCCTGTATACGCATTCATTATCATCAGCATTAATTATTGATTGTGTCCGGAGTTCAATTTTATTTTTTTCACTGGCATTTTGTGGCTCAAAAGTAAGGTAGTAAATGAACATGTTGACCCATACACATGTACTTATCATCAACTTGGAAATTCACCGAAGAAAGTGGCTACTTTTATGACAGTTTAATTGAATCTTGTTTGTGAATTATTGGGTCGATTCATGGCGACTAGACCTATTGGAAAAGTTAAAATTTGAATAATTATATTAGTCACACATCCACATTTTAATAATTGGCACCATCACGTGTGAGAAAAGTCAAAATTGATCTAAATATTTAGGAATCTCTTAATTAGTAAATTACATGTATAGTGTTAGATCCTCATAATGCCTGCATACAAGTGTTTTAATATTTCTATGAGGTTCAGAAGAAAATTCTACGACTATGAGATTTTATGTTTAAATTAGACATGGTACACGAATATTTACTCGATAAGTAATGCTTTAGTTTCTTTCTGGCTTATTGTGAGCTTATAACTGATCGTTGATTCAATTAGTTCTTGATGATGTTATAGTGAAATAATATCTTAGTTGGTCATGTAGGTAATAAAATGAGAGTTTAGGTGATAACATGTGCTGCTAATAAAATTTCAGGGAAAAAATAAATTTAACCTCCTTCAATTATGCTAATGTAACATTTTATATCTTTTTATTATAATAAGCTTCACTCCTCAATCTTAATAAACAAATAAATTGTAGAGAAATGAGCTTAACTAGAATTTATTAAACGCCTATTGTAATCTTTTAGTCTTTTACACTCGCTACAAGAATGAGTAAATTTGTGACAATATAATAAGTGATAATCAAAAAGTTGTCATTAATTATATACACTTGCTGACAACAAATAGATGTTGTCACAAAACATATTATGCACAATATAATGTCAATGGTGACAACTTATTACAAAAAGATGGCAACATAGTGTAAAATTAATAATTAATGACATACCTATTGTGCCAACTTAGTGGCAATGAAATCTTGTCACAAAATCTTAATAAAAATTTTTATTGTCACCAAGTTGTCACTATACGTGTGTCACTAATTATTAATGATGACAACTAAAGTATTACTTGTTGTCACCATTGTGTAATGTTACGACAACATAAAAATTATTGTCATCAAAAAAACTTAATTAGTGATAAAATAGAATGTATTGTCACTTTATACAATCATTAGTGACAACTTTTATACTGTCATTTTTAAATCTTGTCAATAATATTACTTTTTCTTATAGTGACTTCAAGATTACTAGTTAAGCAAAACTTTATACCTTTTGATATTATGTCATTGGTTATTTTGGCAATGAAAGTGCCAATATCAATTTTATTTTCGAACTCACAAGTTTATTATTGTATGTTGAAAAATGTAAATTTTCAATTTTTATAATTCTATTTTTTAATCCAAAAAAATAAGCTCAGCTATTGCTCAATTTCCAACTCTTTTAACAAATTTGTAGCTTAACACATTGGATAAAATTATAGCCAATATATTTCTGTGAAATATATAAGCTTGAGGAATTTGAAAGATATAAAAGAAAGTATAATTATTAAATAATAATTATAATAATAATAATAATAATTTGTTAAGATAAAAAAAAATCAATAATTTCGATATCTATTAGAATAAAATAAGAGAGCGTTTGGCTAACCTTATAAACTACTCAAAACATCTTATAAGTTGTTCGATAGCTTATAAACTTCTTAAAAGTGTTTGGTAAATTTTTAAGTAAATGAGTTTATAAAGTTCAAAAATAAGCTGTTAGGGGCCTATAAACTCAAAAAAAAAAAAGCTAAGTTTCCCCCAACTTATTTTTGAAACAACTCATAAGTTATCTAAGGCTAAAAGATAAAATAACATAAATATCTTTATTTTTTTTCCAATATTACATTTCTACTATCTCAAAAAATATTTGTTTACATGAAATTAAATTTTACTTTGTTGTTTTTGGCCATCATTACATCTAGAAAACCTTATAAGTTCTCATTTATACCAAACAGAATTACAATTTATAAGCTTCAAAAACATCTTATGAGATACAAGATCTTATTTTATTCAAACCCTTTAGTAATTTATATATTTTTAAAATAAGATGTACGAACTTATAAGCTCCAAAAACACATTATAAGCTATTTAAAATAAATTTAGCCAAACACCCCCTAAGTATTAACTAACACCCAAGAAAGTATTAATAAATAAAATAAAACAAAAACTTTGAAGTAAATCATACACATTGGCACTTTCATTATGATAGTGCTATAATAAAGATGAAAAATCATTGTGGTTGTACAATTTATCTTTTTCATACCAATGAGTATTTCATTGTTTAAAAATTAAAAGAGTGAAATGTTATAATAGATATTTTACAAGTATTGTTGTAATTTTATTCCTATTTGGACTTCTATTAATAAAATATTTTTTACAAAATAAAAAACAAACTAAATTAATATGCTTAATGGAACTTGACTTATAAGACCTGATTTATTTGATCCTCTATTGTTAAGGTATTGATTTTAATAGACGTGGTATGACAATTGGTGCTAGACATATGTTAAAAAGTCTGTGGAGGGAGGACCCTCAATGTTACAGTATATATTTGGTTAGATGGAGAGGAACAACTAATCAATGATGTTTGTATAAATATTTAAGGGTCAATCTATCATCAATCAATGGTGTAAGGTACGCATGTTTAATTTACTCTATGGTGTCTTAAATTCGAGGTGTATGATCTTGAATTAATAATTAAAATATTCTTACAAGGAATAGTTAACGGTTTTTTTGAGTACGAATTAAAATGGAATGGTTAAGTGAAACTTGTTATTAGAGCATAAGAGGAGAAAATGTTACATAAACATAGTTTAAGGAGGTTATGTGTATTTTGCCCAAATTCCATTTATCAATGAACCATTTATAGTAGTGTTTACTTAGAAAATTTACTATATGATATTTGGGTTTTAGATTAATAGCAATCTCAATAAAAAGGGTTTGCTAGGATAGGGGTGGCAATTTCTGACCCAATACGACAACCCAACACGAACTCAATACGAAAATAACGGATTTGGATTGGGAGTTCAAGGGTTGGATTGAAAATGGGTCGAACCCGAAAGCGACCTGAAAAGTATGGGTTGGGTTGGGTTGGGTTGGGTTGGGTAGGGTTGGGTTAGGTTGACTCGTGGGTTACCTAAACAACTCGAAACCTTTGTATGGGTTAACTGACAACTTGACCTAACACGACCCAACCCGACCCAAATTATTTTTTTAATCTTTTTTCTCCTTTCCCCCTAATTTAGAGGGAAATATATTATGTATAAATTATAAATCATAACATTTTGATGGGTTATAATTAATCATTAATAATATAATATAGAAAAAATGATGAAAAACTATAATTATGTTTAAAGTTTTTAAATAAGTGAAAAGTCAATTTGAATGAAACTATAATATACATCAGTGACTTCAATAATTAAATTTAATATCAATAATGCTTTGTTCGATTGCTGATAAAACTATAATATAAGTTAGGACAATTTATCAATTATAAACTTCTAAAATTATATAACTAACTCGTACAACTTAATAACTAACCATATGTGTAAATGAAACTCGCATGCGAACTTATTTTTAACACTCTAATATTGTGATAGTATAATATACAATTGTGAAACTTGAATTGAAAATTAGTTCGATCAATACAACATTATAATTAATATATATCATCAAATTATTTAAATGACCATTTCGTCATTGCAAATGATCGTTATATATATATATATGTATATATATATATTGATTATCACTCAATCATTAACATTAATCAGTTATATATCAACTTAATTGCAAGATTTATTTGACTGATAATAAAAAATAGAATAACACATTTATCTTCAAAAAATGAATTAAGTCGAGCACAAATAAAATAATTAAAAAAAAATTAGTTAGCCATGGCCTGATTGGCCACGGTCAGGCCGTGGCTAAGCACTCAGGCCACGGTTTAGCCATGGTCAAGCCGTGACTAATATACATCGGTTGTTTCAATTTAACATTACCCAGAATTTTTTTTTTTATGATAATATACATCGGTGATAAAACTAGAATAAAAATTACGATACTTTATTAATTATAAACTTTTGAAATCACACAATTAACTCGTACAACTGATTAATAAGTAACCATATATGTAAATGAAACTCGCATGTGTCCATATATATATATATATACACACTTATATATGTAGTATATAAATATATAATAACACTCTAATATTGTGATACTATAATAAACAATTGTGAAACTTAAAATGAGAATTAGGTCGATCAAGATATTTTTATAATTAATATTAGGCAATAATTTAAACGATCATTCGTCATTCCTAATGATCATTTATATATAAATATACACAATCATTAACATTAATCAGTTACATATCAATTTATTTACAAGATTTATTTGACTGATAATACAAAATAGAATAACACATTTATCTTCAAAAAACGAATTATGTCGAGGACAAATAAAACAATTTCAAAAAAAAAAAAAAAAAAAAAAACTTAGCCACAGGTTAGCCGTGGGTCACCTGTGGCTAATGGCTACGGATTAGCCACGGCCAAACCATAGCTAACTTAGCCATAGCTTATCCGTAACCATTAGCCACGGTCAGATCATGGCTAACCGACGGCGGCAAAATTCGCGCCAATTTTAGTTACCAAAAATAGCCATGGGCAATCCGTGGCTAATCCATGGCAAAGTTTATTTTGTAAATTTTTTTATATCCGTGGCTATTAGACACAGATTTTTTCTGTGGCTATTAGCTGTTTTTCTAGTAGTGGAAAAACTATAATTATATTAGTTATCACCTTCTTCTTCCCTCCAAAAAAAGGGTATCTCCCTTTAATTGTTTATTTGCATTTATTGAAATTTTATATTGATTTATTTTGACATTGAATGAATTTTTTTTTATCAAATATTTTTACATGTTAGTAAATGTCTTATTACTAAATGTTTATTTAGTTTTATTTACATTGAATTCTGTCATTAATCATCACATGATGTGATGATATTCTAAAACTGTGAAAAAAATATAAAAATCTCTTTGTCTCAAAATTTTCGGCAAACTTAGTGAAGGGGTGCTTTTTTTGAGTGCATACAAAATAAATGTATATTTAGTATAGTTAAATAAAATTTAAATAAAGTAGAGTAGGAAACGAACTCAGTAATATCTAATGTAAATTCCAAACATGTATTTTGTACATAGCCGACCATCACTACAAGAATGTATACCTTTTAGTGATGAACTAATTACAAATTTCATTTTCTATGCTAGATTTCATTTATAACAAATTTGTTAGTAAATGTCTTATTACTAAATGTTTATTTAGTTTTATTTACATTGAATTCTGTCATTAATCATCACATGATGTGATGATACTCTAAAAACTGTGAAAAAAATGTAAAAATCTCTTAGTCACAAAATTTTCGGTTGACTTAGTGAAGGGGTGCTTTTCTATACTGCATACAAAATAAATATATATATAGTATAGTTAGTCAAATAAAAAATTATGGGAAAGAATCAACTTTTAACTAGTAAATTATAATTGTTTTAATTTTTTTCATTAGAAAAGTTGAAAGTTTTATATAAAACATATTAACCAGAGTTGACATGAACCCAACCAAATTGGGTTAGGGTTGAGATTTCATGGGTTTGACAGGTCATAGGCTTGGGTTAGGGTTGCAAGATTTTGTGTTATACCCCTACCCCAACCCAACACAAACCCACCTGATCCACTTGAATTGCCACCCCAAGCTAGGAATTAATAATAATGAAAAGAACTCTATTACTCTAGCACTCTCAATCATGTCATATGTACAAATATTTCGTACTTAACCATCGTATTCCACGATGATAAAAAAATAATATTAATGACAAAAAATATAATGGTAATGTAAAAATTGTCATCAATAATATATATTAAATGACAATATCTTCTATCTCGTTACTAATTAAAATTATTTAGTGACAATAATTGTCACAATATGATTTAATAGTGAAGAATTACGTCATTTTAACTATCACAATTAAGAATTGGTTTATAGAAAAGTTGTCACTATGATTTTATGATAAAATTTTCTTTATCACTAAATAGTCATCGCAAAAGTGTCACTAATTATTAATGGTGACAACATGAACACAATTCTTGTCACTGCTACTATTATGAAAATCAACTTTTTTTTTTATAGTTACTAAGTACATATAATTGGTAACAACATTCGCATTGCCAATTGATATGTTGTTACTAATTACCCTTTAATTTTCTAGTATCAAAATGTGAGAGCCTTTATCAACACACATACATATACTATGCATGCATGTATGTGTGTGTGTGTGTGTGTATATATATATCAACACACATACATATATATATATATATATATATATATTATTAATAAAGCACTTAGGGTCGAATAACCATTTTGGTATCTTTTGGTCTGTTTGATCTCTCACAACTCTTAATTTATTCTCTTTCCTGTCCTGCTCTTAACGTGTTTTTAATATCTTTATTTTCTCCTTCTCTCTCTTCTATCAATATATATATATATATATATATATATTCCAAGTCACTTTTATCATTCTTTTTAACTTTTTCTCACTTATTTATTTTTTAATCTTATTTTTTAAAAATATTTTTTATACTAAACTTAACAAAATAAATTGTAAATAACAAAATAATGTTATGATCATGAATAAAATTCAATAAATATTTTAATTTTATAGAATTTAAATATGTAATTAAATTGTATTCTATTTTTAATTTGTATACACATTGAGCGTGTTAGTGGACTAAGTATATGTAAATTAATGTGAGATACCTTTAGTTGCCTTGGGAAGATAATATTGATTAATCAGAAGAATAATATAGCGGGCATACATATCCATATGCTAACTAAATCAGATGCTTCCAACCCACATTTCTTCCATTCATATTAATTTATCTCACATAAATTCTCTAAATCAGTTTATTTTTTAAGTTTGTTGTCTTAATAAATCCGCATTACGAGGAAAGGTTGACATTGATCTCGTGGCTTGAATATAATTAATTAATCCCTGTCTTAATTAATGATGTCAGAAGAATTCCATATTTCCCAGACAAACAAAAACTATATATTTTGTCAGTCTTCTATTTTGTTCCGTGTTGATCGCTGCAACAACCTTATCTTACTACAGTACTATTTTATATATATATATATATATATTAATCAAGTCCAAAATACAATTATAATACACCATTAAGAATTAATATAGTTCTAGCTAATACTAGAAAACTCATGTACGCTGCTCCCAATGTTGTCGGGAACCCTAGTACAGTTCAACTCAAAAAACAGTGTTTAAACTTTAAAGTATCTTATGAAAAAAGAAAAAGAAAAGAAAATGAGAGAGACTTGAAGAAAGCAATGATCAATGATAAGACGTTTACTAAAGGATTAACAATGGACAAAATCCGTTATAAAAATTAAATTTATAATAGATTAGTTTGCCACTAAATACTATGTAGTAAAAATCCTCTTAGTCCCCCAAATTGTATGGCTGTGATGAATTAGACCCTACAACGAAAGAATAGAGCGGAAAATAAAGAAAATACAAAAATGATTAATTTTATTTAAGTATATTTTAAGTGTAAAAAGATTTTGTGTTTATCACGAAAATAATTCTTACAAGATTGGTGGTGGTAGAAATTATATTTAAACTAAGTAATTTTGGCATACTTGATACGTGTGTAAAATAAAAATAAAAAATAAAATTTAACCATACGCTTAAATTTAGATAGTATAAATTTATAAACATTTATTAATTTTTGGTATGAACATAATTTTTTCTTAGCTATTTCTAGTATATTCATTAATTCAAGTAAAAAAAATAAAGATAATATATACAAAGAGAGAAAAATAAAATGTTGGAAGACAAAAGAGGAAAGAGAAAGAGATCTAGAGGACAGAGTGAAATTGAAAAAGTAGAAATACGTGGAGTAGAGATGAGAGACGGAAGACAATCTAAACTTAAGTGATAGACTAAGATATCAAAAAAAGTTACTAAATAGGGCTACTGTTTTATATAATAATATAATTTATTAACATAACAACTAATATATCATATTCATACAACTATTTAATGGTAAAGAAAATCTTATAACAAATTATAGTCATCATATTTTGTTGCAATTACATTGTCACTAATTGTAAATGGTAAAAATTTATACTAGCTCAATGTGCTGGAGTAGCTCAGTTGGTTAGAGCGTGTGGCTGTTAACCACAAGGTTGAAGGTTCAAGCCCTTCCTCTAGCGAGAACTCCATTCACATTTGGTGCATACGAAAATTAAATCCAAATTTACTACTGTAGTAATGAATTGTTTGATACATTGTGTTTTGTGTACCATAAATTGGGAATTTTTGGTTGATCTCACTTACATGGCAAGTTGAAAAAATAATTTGGCATTTATTAGGGGTGATCTCAGTTCGGTTCGATTTTTTTTGAACATATTTAAAATCGAATGTCATATGCAGTTTTTCCTAAAATATATTTTTAATTGAGGTTTTTAAAACTAAAACGAAAGTGCGGTTTTAAGAGTTCGGTTCGATGCGGTGCAGTTTGACGATTTTAAGCAAGAAAAAAAAAAGACAAAAGTAAGAAAAATATCATCTTCTAATATAAATAAAATATTTAAATTAATATTAAAAATTCAGCACATGAAAATAAAATTTTTATAATAAAAAGTATAAAGACTAAATGTATAGAGTCCATAAACTAATAGATATCATGCGATTTTGTATATTTAAAATAAACTCAAGCAATAATATTGATTTTACTATGCAACCTTTTTAGATTTTGGCTAATATAACATAATAAAGTTTTAGACCATGCATAATTTAGTATAAGTTAGGTGTATTTGAAATGTTGAATGATTAAAGCAATAATTAATGAAATTTGAAACAATTTAAAATGTGATTAGTAATTTATCTTATACATTGAAGAGTTTAAGTTTTTAAAAAAATGGATAAATTTATATATATATATATATATATATATATTTAATATATATGAGCGGTTCAGTTCATTGTGGTTTACAGAGAAAATTAGAACCGAACAATTTTACGGTGCGATTTTGAATTTAATTGTTGGACCATGAATTTTTTAAAAAATTGACAAAAATGGTGCGGTTCGGTGCGGTGTAAACGATTTTTAAATATTCATACTCACCCCTAGTATGTATGATGATGACTTGGCCGAAGTTTTTGTTGACACTTTGACATCGTAATTAAATGTTAACTTTAACTAATATATATGTGATATATACATATATTTTGTATATATAATAGTTCTCAACAATATTGAATGTAAATTACATACTATAAAAAATGAAAAACAAATATAAAAAATTGATATATTTTAAATGTGCTGGAGTAGCTCAGTTGGTTAGAGCGTGTGGCTGTTAACCACAAGGTCGAAGGTTCAAGCCCTTCCTCTAGCGATGATAAAAGTCCATTTCCAATTTTATATGAAATAAGTCCATCAACATTTAATTAATAGGAAAATTAAATCCAAAATTAGAATTTTTGGACACATTGCGTTCCAACAATAGGTCACACAAATTGATATAAAAATTTAAAAAAAAAGAAATTTGTAAGAAAGCACCTAAGAAAAAATTATTTGTATATATATACATATATATATATATTTTAAGTTAAAACACATTTGAAGAGTGAGTATAGGCAAAGTAATTATATTAAGTGACACACTTAAGTGATTGGCTAAATTTGTCAATACTTCTAATAACATAAATTTTTTTAATACAAATTTGTAATTTATATATAAAAAAAAAAGCTAGTCGACTACCTTTACCTAAAACTAGCTTCTTGTAGTTATATACATTTCCTTACTATCTAGCAATTAGACTTATTACATATCCATATTAATTACATCAATAAAAAATTATTTATATGGTACTAAATCAAGAAAATAGTTACAAACGTTTATTTATCGAGTGATTATCAAACCTTGAGTCTTTTTTTTTTTAATATTATGTGTAAAATATAAGTGCAAGATCTAGTAAAATTTAATGCGTAAATTAATAAATTTTGAGTCGTTTTAAAATAAAAACTGAATACTTAACTTGCATGTTTGAGCCCTAAGCGCGAGAGTGTTAGGGTAATAAGAGAACTATATGACCTAGATCCCATCAAACACAAATGGGGGATTTCTGACCAATCATTTTATATATATTTATATTATTCGCTTTTATAAAAATGGAAATTATATTTTTGGTATAAAATTTTTATGATTATTTTCATTATAAGATCATCCTTAGTTTGCATTTTATATCTTGAATATGTATTTATCTATTTCTTTATATATGTAAAGAATATATGTAAATATTATGTATTTGGAAAATATATTATAAGCATATTCCTATATTGATTAGGATTCCTAGATTGATTAGGGTTTATTCTTTCCTTTTTCGTTAGCATTGTACTTGTATATATATCACGTTACTAGAGTGAATAAAACATATGAGAATTTTCTCTTTCAAACTACATGGTATCAGAGCCAAATCTAAAAGAATAGAGCTAGGGTTTTGTGGGTCACCCCCTTACAGTAGTTTTTGGTTCTCACCTCCTGCATAGGGAGGACCGCCGACCTAAGATCGGTCGATCCCCAAAATCCGGTGATCAGAAGTGGCGCGTGTGTGACACACACACTGACGGAAGTTTTTGGCCCCGTCTCACGTGCCGGCGTGTGGGGGCGCGTGCGTTTTTCCGGCCAGTTTCGTTGGCATCTTTTCTCAATTTCCAGCCATCTCAAGTGTGTTGTCGGTTGTTTTGACGTGATTTTCTGGCATCTCGTACTATAGCTACTGTTGAGTTACTACAGCTACTGTTACTGTAGCAGTTCCACCGTGTTGCTGCTGCCCTGTTTCCTGTTGTCTTGTTGCTGTCCCTTTTAGCACAATGGAAGAGAATAAAACTACGATTACAGATGTGGTCCCGATGATGACCAAAATCACTGAGTACAAACTTAATGGGTCAAATTATTTGAATTGGAGTAAAACAGTCCGAGTTTATTTACGAAGCATTGAGAAAGACGATCATCTCACAGAAAGTCCACCTACGGATGATAAAAAGAAGGCATGGCTTAGAGACGATGCCCAGTATTCTTACAAATACGGAATTCTATCGATAGTGAGGTAATTCGATTGATTAATCACTGTGAGTACGTTAAAGAGTTGATGGATTACTTAGATTTTTTATATTCTGGGAAAGGGAATATTTCTCGAATGTATGCCGTTTGTAAATTGTTTTACCGGATAGAGAAACATGACAAATCCTTAACGGCTTATTTCATGGAGTTTAAAAGAATTTATGAAGAATTGAATATCCTGTTGCCGTTTAGTACTGATGTCAAGGTTCAACAAACTCAAAGGGAGCAAATGGCTATTATGAGTTTCTTGGCAGGTCTCTCTTCAGAATTTGAAGCTGGTAAATCTCAAATTCTCTCGAGTTCTGAGATTTTCTCCTTACATGATGTTTTTACTAGACTGCTACGAACTGAAGATGCCCCCTCTCCTCAACCTAGCAGTGCCTTTGTGAGTCGAAATAACATTGGTCGACAATACAATAGAGATGGTAATAGAGAACGAGGAGGAAACAATACATCTAATAATCAAACATCAGGAGGCGTTATATGTTTTAATTGTGGTGAGCCAGGTCACAAAAAACGTTTTTGCAGATGGTGGGGTAAACAATTTCAAAGGAATCGGTCAGGGAATGTTGCGATAGGCTCACCCTCTGAGAAAATCCCGGATACAGCAACATCATCTGATAAAATTGTGCTTGTCTCTGCTGATGAGTTTGCTAAGTTCTCTCATTACCAAGAATCATTGAAAGCATCATCTACTCCTATCACTGCTATTGCCGAGTCAGATAAACTCAATACGTGTCTTATTTCCTCCTCGTCAAAATGGGTCATTGATTCTGGTGCAACAGACCATATGACAGGTAATCCTAGTCTTTTTTCTACTTTTAAGTCACGTTCATCGTCTTCGAGCATTACTTTAGCTGATGGGTCAAAATCTCATGTTCTTGGGTCAGGCACTATTCACCCTACCCCATCAATTTCCCTATCATCTGTTTTGAGTATACTAAACTTCTCTTTCAATATAATCTCTGTAAGCAAATTGACTCGTGCCTTAAACTGTTGTATCTCATTCTTTCCTGACCATTATGTATTTCGGGATCTTATGACGAAGCAGACTATTGGTAGAGGATTTGAATATGAAGGTCTCTACATTCTAGAAACTCAAGTACCTAAAGCCATTGCTTATTTCAGTGTTTTAACTCCATTTGAGGCACATTGTCGATTAGGTCATCTGTCTCTACCACTACTGAAGAAGTTGTGTCCTCAATTCCATAGTCTAGGTTCATTAGATTGTGAGTCGTGTCAGTTTGCGAAACATCATCGCACTTCATTAAGTCCTAGGGTCAATAAACGAGCTAGTTTTCCTTTTGAGTTGGTTCATTCTGATATTTGGGGTCTATGTCCTATTGTGTCGAAAATTGGATTTAGATATTTTGTTACTTTTGTGGATGACTTCTCTCGGGTTACTTGGTTATACTTTATGAAGAATCGTTCTAAAATGTTCTCTCACTTTTCTGCCTTTTGTGCCGAAATACGAACCCAATTTAATGTTTCTGTGCAAACTTTGAGAAGTGATAATGCTCAAGAGCATTTTTCAAAAACTTTTCAAACTTATATGATTCAGAATGGAATTCTTCATCAATCTTCATGTGTTGATACTCCATCTCAAAATGGAGTGACAGAGAGAAAGAATAGGCATCTTCTTGAGACAACTCGAGCCCTTTTATTCAAATGAAAGTCCCTAAACACTTTTGGGCTGATGCCGTTTCCACAACTTGTTTCTTGATTAATCACATGCCATCAACTGTTCTTAATGGTAAGATTCCATATACTATCCTCTTTCCTACCAAATCTTTGTTTCCCATAGAACCTAGAATATTCGACAGCACATGCTTTGTTCGTGATGTTCGTCACCATATCACAAAGTTGGATCCGAAATCTTTAAAATGTGTGTTCTTGGGATACTCTCGTCTTCAAAAAGGGTATAGGTGTTATTGTCCCAGTCTTAATCGATATGTTGTGTCTACTGATGTTACTTTTTTAGAAAACACTCCGTTTTTTCCTATGTGTACTACCTATCGAATTAGGAGGAGGAAGATGATTTGTTAGCCTATACTATAACAACAGTCTCTTAATATCCACTAGTAGCTCCAACACTTGTGGCCCCTGTATCTACTAAACCACCTATCGTTCATGTGTACTCGAGAAGACAAGAGCCTTCGGATACACATCCTATACCAGGTCCTTCGATATCAGATCCTGATACAAACGATCTTGATCTACCTATTGCTCTTCGAAAAGGTAAACACTAATGCACTTATCCCGTTTCTTCCTTTGTCTCTTATGATCATTTGTCCTCTTTGTTCATTCATTGTTTCTTTAGATTCTATAATTGGTCCTAAAACTGTTCGGGAAGCATTGTCTCATCCTGGCTAGCGCAATGCTATGATAGAAGAAATGAATGCCCTCGATGACAATAGTACTCGGGAGTTGGTTGATTTGCCTGATAAGAAGAAGGTTATTGGATGCAAATGGGTATTTGCAGTGAAAATGAATCCGGATGGATCAGTGGCTCGTCTTAAAGTACGATTAGTGGCTAACGGATATGCTCAAACCTATGGTGTGGATTATTCTGATACGTTCTCACCAGTTGCTAAATTGACTTCTGTTCGATTATTCATTTCTATAGCAGCTACTTATAATTGGCCTCTTCACCAGTTGGATATCAAAAATGCTTTCTTACATAGTGATCTTCAGGAAGAAGTATATATGGAGCAACCGCTTGGGTTTGTTGCTCAGGGGGAGTATGGGAAAGTTTGCCGTCTTCGAAAGTCTTTGTATGGTTTAAAGCAAAGTCCTTGAGCTTGGTTTGGAAAATTTAGTGAGAGTGTTCAACGATTTGGGATGAAGAAGAGTAAGTGTGATCACTCTATATTCTATAGGCATTCTTCAGCTGGCATCATTCTTCTTGTGGTTTATGTAGATGATATTGTCATTATTGGGAGTGATGATGAAGGAATTTCATCTCTAAAGTTCTTCTTACATACCCAGTTCCATACGAAGGATTTGGGAAAGTTGACTTATTTCTTAGGAGTAGAGGTTACTAGGAGCAAGAAAGGTATTTACTTATCTCAAAGAAAATATGTATTGGATTTGTTGGCAAAGACGGGGAAGTTAGGTGCCAAGCCATGCAGTACTCCAATTACTCCTAATCTGCAGCTTGCAAAAGATGATGGCGAGTTGTTTGAAGATCCTGAGAAGTATAGGAGACTTGTTGGGAAGTTGAATTATCTTACCATAACTCGTCTTGATATTGCTAATTCCGTTAGCGTTGTTAGTCAATTTATGATTGCACCTACACTTAATCATTGGGCTGCATTGGAACAGATTTTGTGTTATTTAAAAGGTGCTCCTGGACATGGTATATTGTATGGAAATCATGGACACTCTAGCATTGAGTGTTTCTCAGATGCAGACTGGGCAGGTTCTAAGAGTGATAGAAGATCTACAACTGGTTATTGTGTATTTGTTGGAGGGAATTTAGTTTCGTGGAAAAGTAAAGAGCAGAATGTGGTATTCAAATCAAGTGCAGAATCAGAGTATAGAGCTATGGCACAATCTGCGTGTGAAGTTATGTGGATATATCAACTCTTGAATGAAGCTAGTGTTAAGGTTTCATTGCCAGCAAAGTTGTGGTGCGACAATCAAGCTGCTCTTTATATTGCCTCTAATCCAGTGTTTCACGAACGAACTAAACATATTGAAATAGATTGTCACTTCGTTCGTGAGAAAATTCAAGAAAATTTGATCTCAACGGGATATATCAAGATTGGAGAGCAACTAGGAGATATATTCACAAAAGGTCTAACAGGGGTTCGAATTGATTATATATGTAACAAGTTGGGCATGATTAACATTTATGCTCCAACTTGAGGGGGAGTGTAAAGAATATATGTAAATATTATGTATTTGGGAAATATATTATAAGCACATTCCTATATTGATTAGGATTCCTAGATTGATTATGGTTTATTCTTTCCTTTTTCGTTAGAATTGTACTTGTATATATATCACGTTATTAGAGTGAATAAAACATATGAGAATTTTCTCTTCCAAACTACAATATATATTATATTTTTATACAATACATTTTTTAGATATTAATTTCCCAAATATCATTTTTTTATTAATATTATTGTTAACCTTTTTATGCTATATCATCACTAAGAATGCCAACTCATTGCATTCATATGACACGTCATCTCAAAATGCCAACTCATTCTATTATTCAACACGTTAGCAAAGTTGAATTAATTTCCCATTTCGTGATAAATGGGATGGAATGTGTCCAAAAATTCATTGCTACGGTACTAATTTTGAATTTAATTTTCCTACAACTTATGCTAAATCATATTACCTTTTTAGATTATTTAGACAAATGTAAAAATTATTACCATGTAATAGATACTATTAATAATAAAAATAAAAGTTATTTCTATTTAATTAATATATATTATTAGTGGCATTTTTAACATTATATTTAAGTTTTCTTTACTAATATTACTAGTTGGACACACTCAACGCATGTGTGAAATAAAAATAGAATATATTTAATTATATACATGAAAGTATATTTCTTAATTATTTGTAATGTAATTTATTAAATTTAATAAAAAAATAAAATAAAAATAAAATTATATGATAAACATAAATAAATAAATAAAAAGTTAAAAAACAGTTGATAAAGGAGAGATGCAAGAAACTTGGGGGAAAAAAGATATAGAATGAGAGATGACAAAAACTACAAAAATAAAAAATAAAAGAAAAAGTTCAAAATACATTAATTTGTGGGGAGATGAAAGAGAAGAGAAGATAAATGAGAAAGATGAGATTCAAAGACACCAACATTAAGCTAGTTATTAAATCCCTAAATATTGTATTAATAGTATAGATTATATTTCAACGACTGAAATTAGTTCAACGTTCAAGTTATTTTATGATTTTCGCACATCCCTACAAATTGCCATGGAATATGAACAAGATTTAGATCCTCTCTCGTTCTTTGTCATCATTTTAATATAAAATCACATTTCCAACTATTAACATATTAATAATTGCTCTTCTGTATAGGTATTGGGAAGCATACGGCCATTTATGCAGGGACAATGAGATACCTTGACTAAGAATTACTACTCTAATGGTAGATACAATTAATATTTTTATGTATTGCCTCATCGACATTGAGTTTGTTTTTTATCATGACTAATAAAAAACAGTGACAAAACAAAAGTATATAATAATTAATAACTAAAAAAAAGGATATAGGAGACCGTGCAGTAGTACTACATCGGAAATTTTAATTATAACACCACCACCGCCGGCGGCGGCGACGGCTGTTACACCCTAAAACAAAAATAAAACAACAGAAAGAAGATAAATGCTATATATATATATATGTGTGTGTGTGTGTGTACCATAATATTATTATATATACTTGCTAAAACTTTGGCATCGAATCCTTTATTAACGCCCCATATAAAGCTCCCAAAATCATATCTTAACGATAGACACAATTTTCGTTTTTTTTCCATTCTGTCAAAAAATTAACAATAAGAAACAACAACATTTGTGGATGACTATGAAACATTAGCTTCAAAATTTTTCTCAATGTACGTAGTCATTATCTTTAACGTACCAATCCAAGTGTTTGGCTAGTAGCAAAAAGATAAATTATTGGTGGTTAAGTTGGAATGTCAATAGTTTTGTCATTTTGTTGTTAGAATTGAAAAAAATATATTTATAAAATAATTAAAACTATACCCTAACAGATAAATTGTCAATTGAGATGCCACAAATTGTCATAATAATCGAATATTATGACACTTTTAATTTTATGACAGTAGCTCAAATTTCACGTGTGTGAGCGCCTTAAGAGCTTGTTTTGATAATTTATAGTGATTTCAAAATATTTTTTAATATTTAAAAAGCTCTCATAGAAATTATTTATAGTGACCTTTTTTCTGTTTATGAAAATGTGTTCATTAATTATTGTACTGATATGACACTTTAAAAAAGTGCGTTGTTATATATATATATATATATATATATATATATATATGTATGTATAATGAAAGCTTCTTTTTAGTAGTGACAGGCAAGTAAATGACCTGAAACGAAAAGTACAGGGGGTTTGTTGTACAATACTAACATTTTGAGGGGCACAAATCAGAATAACAAATTTATATGGGGTATATTAGAAACCAGTAATCGGAAGCCTAGTGTTTAATTGGCAGTCATGGATCATCATAGGCTATAAAGGATGTTGGTTGTGTATTTGACCGTTTGTTGAATATGAAAAGTGTTGTGGGGGGCTCAACTCTGCCCATCTAAACAAAAATAGCCTTATATGAGTAGTGGCCCCATTGGCGACCCTAAAATTAAGGCAACAAAAAGAAAAGAAAGTTAGATAAATACCAAAGGCAGATTTCATGCTCATGGCAATTAAAGTCATCAAAAGGTTTTCATCCTCTTTCCCATATGGCCCCAAAAAGGAACAATCTTTTATCATACTATTAATAAATTATTAGGATAGAATACTGATCATCATTGGTGGGGTTTGAACATATTACCATGAGGTTCTGAATTTGTGTGTAGTATTTCGATTTATATTTATAAGTTATTTCGAATGAATTGTATTTAAAAAAAAAAAACTTCTACCTATTTTCTCACCTCTCTCTCTCTCTCCCCTTTCTTCTCGCACGTGCTATTCAATTTCTTCTCTCTCCTCTCCCATCATTAATTGTTTTCAACTTTCTTGTTTTTATTATTTTTGGTTGTATGATTAGCTTCTGTTTGAATTAATTTCTCTTTTACTTATTATAACCTTTAAATACATGGAAGATAGTCAATATATATATATATATATATATATATATATATATTTATGCAGATAATAATTTTGATAAATATTTATGTGGAAAATGTTGTTTTAGTTCGCTAAGTTTCAATGCAATCTGATATTTAGCGTTTAAATTTAGCTTTTCCAATTTTGGTCTACGAAATTTTTGAACAATTTGATTTTCGTTCAATTTAATCATTTTTCAATAGATCTTGCTGATGTGGCAGTGAATTAGAGAATTTTTGTAATTTCCCATCAAAAATGATGTTGAGGATGTAATGTGGCACTCTTTTTGTAATTTAACAATCTACTTATCACTTAATTTGTCCACATAAAATTAATGGTCTATACACATACGTACAAACATATATATATATATTGAAATTATATAAATATATATGTATGTCCCACATATATATATACATGTACATATAGAGTTTGTTTGGATTAGCTTTTTTTTTTAGAGAAAACTCATTTATTTTATTTGAAAAAAATACTTTTAAAGTAAAAAATTTGTATTTGGATGGACTTTTTACAAAAAGTAGAAACAAAAAAAAAGTCAAAAAGGGCGCTTTTTAAAAACTACCCCAAAATAGTTTTAAATAACAATATCTTTTAAAATACTTTAAATTATTGTACTTAAATATAAAACTGTTTGGTTTAAAAAGAAAAGCTCTGTCATAAAAAAAACACGTTCGAAAAGTACTTTTTTATTTTATTTTATTAAATCCATCCCAATTGGCCCATACTGAAATTAGGTTTCGTCTTAGAGAGGGGGAGGCGTTGCGGGTGATGTTGGCTGAGATGGGTGGTGATGAATGTTGTGGGAGCAACATCGGACAATGACGAAAGGAGAGAAGGTAGGCAGTTTGCGGTGGGGCGATTGGGACGACGACGGATCTGTGGCTGCAGCTGATGATTGGTGCCTGCAAGAGTGCTAGGTGGGTGAGGTTGGCGGCTGGATGAGAAGACGAGATAATCACCCCCACCCCCACCCCCACCCCCACCCAAACGCCACAAAACGAATGTTTAAATACATATGATTCATTATATGTATATATATATCTTGTTGGTTGTGTGTATATATTATTATAGTTGCTATAAATATAGAACTTAAATATATATTTATCTTGTTATAGAACATATATGATTGGAGAAGGCCAAAATGAGATCAAAATTACAATTTTGTAAAATTTAGCGGACCGATATCAAAAAAATCAAAATTTAAAAGCTAAAAATAAAAATTGACAAAATTTAGCGGATGAATATTTTTCCCAATATTCATATTTTGTATTATGAAATTATACACATAATAAAATTTTATTTTATTTTTATATGTATACAAGTATCGAGTGTGTCTTTACTACTAGTAATAATACTCTTATCAAGACAATAAAGAAAAAAAGGGCGAAATGTTTGGATGCATATATCTTTGAAGAAATGATAAATAAATCACAAACTAAAGGGACTTTGTTGAAAATTTCACTTAATTGAGTTTAGTCAAGTTTAGATTTGATGGATGTAGGAGAATTGACGCTTCATTTGTCCTTTATTGATTTAGAATCAATTAGGATCTAACTAATTGAGATTTGGTCTAAAACATTGTAGACATAAAATGATTTGATGAAAACTAAGTTTAAATCAATCAAAAGTGGTGAGCGACTTGTAAGTATGAGGAAAAAGATAGCATATATGTATATACATATATTCCTACTTATTTTTTATTTTTGAAACTGATCTATTATAATTAATCAATTATATCAATGACCTATTACAATCAGAACATCAATATTCTAAATGTAGTGAATTATTACAATCAAACATCAAATAACAATGAAATACAAATTAATATACAATAGAAAGAATTTAGTATCAATGATCTCTTACAATTATGACATCAATATTTCAAAAGTGGAGCAAACTATTACAATCACACATCAAATAACAACAAAATACAAACTAGTAGGAAAAAAAACTAGTATCAATGATCTATTACAATCATGACATCAATATTCCAAAAGTAGAGCAAACTATTAGGATTAAACATCAAATAACAACAAAATGCAAATTGTTATACAGTATAAAGAAACTAGTATCAAACCATAATAAAAACTCGCATTTACGGGAGATCAAACCCATAACCTTGAAGTTATTGGGCCTCCACCTTACAATTGAGGCAATGCACAAACACTCCTATTATTGTGAAAATTGAATTACCCTTCATAATTGTAGCTAAAGTTTTAAGCTTTAGCAATGGAACATTGTAGTGTTATGGCCTACTGTTATAATTATTTTGGGGAAATGAATATCTTTTATTTGATTTCAATGCAATTACAATTTTATGATTTAAGCACCATAATTCGCTCTTATTAATTTGATGTAATTATATTTTTTCTTGTACAACAACTCTAATTGTGTTTGTTTTCCTTTTTATATTCACTCCACTCTTGTATATATATGTGTGTATTGACTAACACAATCACAACAACATTTCATATTCTCTTTTCTGCTCTTTATGGTATCAAAGCCATTCAAAAACTCCAATGACTCATTTAATTATGATATATCTCAACCATGACTAATCAAGAGTCTGACAAAACCTCCTCCACCACCCTTCCCACATCCACACCCTCTCAAACTACACAAAAATCCTATAATCCAAATCAATTCTCTACTCACTATCAATACCATGGTCTAACTACCGATCTTTTTAATAGGGCAAGCACAAATCATGACTCTATTTCTTGGTTATGATTTGCTTTCCTATATTGATGGAACACCACCACCATCCTCTACCTTCTCGAAAGACACCCATATACTCAATATTGATTATATGTTATGGAACTGTCAAGATATCGTCAATCGAAATGCTATCATGGCCTTTGTCGATTACATCAAGCTCCCATCATTGGCATTACATCTTCATGCTATTAGGCTTGAACTTGCTTCACCATAACATATGTCAGTAAATCTCAAACACACATATACAACCTTCAAGAGAGCCTTGTTCATATTGTCAATGGTTCATCTTTTATCAGTTAATATCTTAGTGAAATACGCTCCATTGCTAGTGAACTTTCTATTTGTGGGTCTCATTTACGTCCTAAAGGGCTCATTATTAAAGTTCTTGGTGGTCTTGGTCCAAAATACAAAGAAATAAGCTCTGGTATTCACACTTGTGATTCCCCTATTACCTTTGAGGAGCTACATGATAAACTCATAAGCCAGAATGGGACCTGACTCTACAAATGGACTAACCAAGCACCTCACCAGTTGCTTCTCTTGCCTCAACCATCAACTGCACGTACTCTCTTTCACTTTGGCATAGTTGCGTTGGACATCCTCATATCTGTACTTTACATTTTATTATTTTCAATTTTAATCTTCCAATTTTATCTTCTTCAAATAATAGTTGTAACTTCTGTCTTTGCCTAAAAGTCATTGTTTGCCATTGACTATTTCCTCTTTAAAAAGTGCAAACCCCTAGAATTACTCTATACGGATGTATGAGGACCTTCAACAATATCTTCTACTAAAGGTTTTCAATATTATGTCATATTTGTAGATCATTTCACGAAATATATTTGATTGTTTCTGCTAAAAAAGAAATATGACGTTACTAATGTTTTTCTTTCTTTCAAATCTCTAATAGAAAAGTATTTTAATACACCTATTGTTACTGTGTATTCAGATGGCGATGGAGAATATGAATGCTTGCACAAGTATCTTGTTGACACGGGCATTCAACATATACTTTCCCTTTCTATACACCTCAACGTGTTAGTGGTGTTGAACAACGTTATCGTCATATAATGAAAACTACCTTATCTTCACCAAGCATCAATGCCACTCCATCTTTGGATTTACGCCTATTAGACTGTGGTCTATCTAATTAACCTCATGACCACACTAATTCTCAAAGGTCGATCCCCATACCAAACTCTATTTAATAGGCCCCCAAACATACCAATCTTAGCACCTTTTGGTGCTTATGTCACCTATGGTTCCAATCTTATGCACCTCACAAACTTACACCCAAATCAACCTTTTGTGTTTTCCTTAGCTACTCCATTACCCATCACTATTACAAGTGTCTTGATTCCACCACCAACAAAATATATTTGTTTCGTCATATTGTGTTTATAGAAAATAATTTTGATCATAAACACGTCTCATAAGCTTCCATGAACAAAAGAAGTTGACTTCTCCCTATGGTTTGAACCCATTCCTAAAAAACCTCTATCCATACAAACTACAAACTCAGTCCTGCTTATTGGTTCTTCTAAAGAGACAATTTTTTAAGTTAATAAAGCTACATATCCTTAGTTTTCTCTTAAAGACTTGTCTCCCCTAACATACTTTTTGGGCATTGAAGTATATTGCACTTCTCATGGTTTTCTATTATTTCAACGAATATATATCACTGACTTGCTTTAACGCTTCACTATAATAGATGCGAAAGGAGTCCAAACTCCCATTTTCTCTACAACCATTCTAAAACTTGACAATAAAGCATCACCCATAGATCAAAGAGAATATCGACGTCTAATAGGTGCTCTGCAATATTTCTCATTTACCCGACCAAATAATTATTTTGATATCAATCGTCTCTCACAATTCATGCACAAACCCCCTATGTATCATTGGCAAATGAAACTCAAACTATTACATCAATTAGTAACAATTATCAAATATAAAGACTATTATACAATAAATTATATAATGTTATTCGATAGACTAATACTCATACTAATATCATGATGTATCCAACTGTCCGTTTAGTATTTCAAAAAATCAGGCATGCATAATTACAGATATCTACGTATCTGAATATTCATATCGGCTTACAATTAACCAATTTTTCGATTGGATATTTGAATTCTCTTATCCGCATAGCTGAATCTGTTTATCCATATGCAATATATATATATATATATATATATATATTTTAAGAAACAACACAGGTTATGGGGGAAAAAATGCATACAAAAATTATCTCAACACAACACTACAAATAGTCTCTTACATGATCAGTCCCCATGCTACTACATTAGACCTTCGATTTTGTGTTTGTCAAAGGAAAGAAGCCAAAGAGGAAAGAAAAGGAAATGAAAGGCTTTTAATTTTTCATATGTTTGTCTGGATGAGAGAAAAATAGATGGAGAGAAAATTGAAAAATGGTTGTAGTTATTTCCTGTCATTTTCTGCTCAGTTTTGGGAGGAAAAAAATTTTGGTGGGCCCCATGCCATCTTTTCTTTCCTTCCACTTTTCCTTTTTTTTTTTTTTAAATCCATTTCCTTCTACTTTTCCACCAGCAACCAAACGAAGGAAAATGATTTCTTTTATCTCATTTTCCTTTCTTTCACTCCTCTTCCTACTATTTTTCTCCCTACCAAACAAACCATTAGTGAGTGTTTGGTTAATTAAGCTCATAACCTCTTCAAAACATCTTACAAGCTGCTTGAGAGCTTATAAGTTCCTCAAAAGTGTTATGTAATTTTCTAAGTAAAGGAGCTTATAAGCTCCAAATAAAAGCTATTAGGAGCTTTATAATCTCCAAAACAAAAAAAAAAAAAGAAAAAAGAAGTCAACCATCCCCAACTTATTTTTAAAATAGCTTATAAGTTGTCTAATGGTAAAAGATAAAATCTAAATATTTTAATTTTTTTTTCAATACATTTCTACTATATATCTCAAAAAATATTTATTTACATGAAATTAATTTTACTTTATTATTTTTTGTCATCATTACACTTTAAAAAATTAATAAATTCTCATTTTTACCAAATAGAGTTACATCTTATAAGCTTCATAAATATTTTATAAGCTTTACAAACTTATAAGTTGTTTATAATAAACTTAGACATACACTCTGTTAATTGATCCATCAAATTAAAACTGCATTCTGGATTGTATTTTTGGCATGGATCCTATCGAACGATATTTATATATAGTTTCATATTGTCTATTTGTTGATTGGTGTTTGATTAATGTATTGCATTTATTAGTTTTTTACCATCCCAAATTATAATACAAATAGTCATTTTTACAAGAAAGAATAAGAAGACCTCCGTGGGGAGTGGGGTCAAAAAAAAGAATTATGAGCTTCAATCGATCGGCGAGATTTTTTTTTAATTTGTTAATCCGTATATAGATACATGACAGGTATACAGGAACTAGGAAATAATAGACATACTTTAAACATAGATTAAATTTCGAAATCTATTAAAATAAGTAGTTTTTAGAAGAAGAAACAATATTAATTGCGGGCAGCTATTTTGGCTTCCAAAGTGACGATATTCTTCTTCTTCTTTTTTATTTTTAATTAATTTATTTACCATTTGATAAATGTATAACGATATTCATCATAAATTCATAACGTTGTAGGTTGTTATGGCATGTTGTGAAGGGTTTTTTTTTTTTTTTCTTTTTTGTGGTTGAGTCCACCAATATCCAAAGTTCTTATTATGACGTATTTTGATGATTTGTATTTTTTCCACTTCGAATATGGTTTTAATGTTGAATATGTCTGATGATCACATCTATCCATAATGATGCGACTGAATCTAAGGATCGTGTTTGGCTAAGCTTATTCTGAAAAGTTTATAAGCTCGTGAAGCTTATAAAATATTTTTGAAACTTATAAAATTATATATTGTTTTGAGAATAAGTTATTAAAAGTATTTGAATAAAATAAAATCATACAGCTTATAAAATATTTTTGGAATTTATAAGTTGTAACTCTGTTTGGCATAGATAAGAGCTTATAAATTCTTTTAAGTGTAATGAAGAAAAAAAGTAATAAAATAAAATTAATTTCATGTAAATAATTTTTTTTGAGATATTATAAATATAATATTAAAAAAATAAAGATAGTTATGTCATTTTATCTTTTAGAATTAGACAACTTATAAGTTTTTTTTAAAGGTTAGGGTGTGCTTGCTCATTTTTTTTTATTTTTTATTTTTTTAGCTTATAAGCTCTTTACTGGTTATTTTTGAATTTTATAAATTCCTTCACTTAAAAAAAATCAAACTATTTTGAGAAATTTATAAACTCCCAAACATGTCTAGGTGAATGTTAAATTAAAGTGAGCAATCTTAATTTTGCACAGTAATTGACAAGACAAATTACTTCTTGTAGGTGGTGAATTTGATACTATATATTTAATAATTGCGTGGATATTTTGTATTCACTTGATTTTATTTTTTTTTTGTGGCAGTGTATTCATTTGATTTAGTTTTACTATCTTTGTGAATTTATCCCACTAGCTAAAGTAATGATATTACTTTCTAAATGCATAACATTCATTTAATCAGTCAACATAATGTACTCACATAATTGACATTCAAATATTGACTAGGCATGTCAATAAGGGTTTCGAAAATGTGATTAAGATTGTGATTAATATATAGCCCTGGGCCCATCCCATCCCCATTATTAGTTGTGATTCACATATTTTAATCTCTAATTTTACTCAAAATGTCAGAGAAGATACGTGATCAGGCCCATGCATATTTTTGAAATTCAAGGTTTTGATTTTTTTTTTTTTTCATCTTTTTTGGGGAATCTTGTAGTATTTCATGCTTTGGACTAAAAAAATATTTTTCCCCAAGTATTTGTAGTCGATTTGTTCTTCTTGTTGGTCTAAAAATTTCAATATGTTTTTTAGGGATAATTAGTTGATTATTATGTTTGTTATGTTGGCTTAATTGTATCTTTTTGTTGGTTAATTCTTGATTTTGAGTGTATGTGTGAAACCCCCAAATTTCACACTAGAGTTTGTGTCGATTTTCATGGGTATTGGGTTTTTTTTTTTGTTTTTTTGTTTTTGAAGTCTAAAAAATACGCATGCATTGTCACCGCCTGAACTTTTGTTTCATCTTGTGATATATCTTGACTGGTGACTTTCCATTTTGTTTTATCTTGTGATATAACACCTCTCCTGCCTCTCGAATTGTGTTAAATTGTTATATTGTTAGTTCAAATTGTGATGTCACTACATGGAAAAAAAAAAAAACTAGGGACTAGATTTGGTCTGTTGACTAAAAGTGGCATGACTGATTATTAGCCATGGCTAAAAAAAGAACAAAAAAATCTGTGACTAGATTTATTCATGGCTAAAAAAAAAAAAGAACAATAGAGATGATTACTGACCCAGAACCCCCCCCCCCCCCACACCGCCCAGAGATTTCATTCACATTATATTCGCTCGTCCATTTGAATTTTATTTTTGTTTTTTTATTTGCAATTGAAATGAGTAGCAACATCAAATAGGTTCTAATTTTTTTTCTTGCAATTTATATGGTATTCACAAATAAAAATAATTTGGATTATGATAAATGTAGATAAAATCTGAGCACCCGATTGCTTCATAAATTACACCCGCACAACTCGAGCCACTCGATTTAAAATAATAATTATGTGATTACGATTTATGTTTTTAACAATCCACATATTTTGGGTTGGATTAAATTTTTTTATTGAAACCAATTTAGTTCCTATATGCATCAGTGTGAAAATATCAGAGATATCTATATTAGATTGATGTATTGTCACATTTCTATTTGTTGCTTTTACACCAAATGCATATTATAACCGATTTTCAACAAATTTAACAAACTAAATAATGGGAGTTATTGCACCGACACATAAACAGGAACGACTAGAATAAATTTATGAAAACACATATATACAATTAAAATATAACTGTCGACGCAGTCTCAATAAGGGCAATAAATTAGCCCAATTACGCCGGAAAAATTGAAAATGCAGCACCATAATTGTCTGGGTCAAACAATATTGAAACTGGGAAAATTCATAGTTAATTACATTTAATGTTTCTTCTCCTTGAAATCCCCCAGCCCGAGTATTTATGTTACATACACAAATATACTTTCTTGGCCTTGAAATTCTCCAACTCAGTAGTTATTGAATAATAGTATTTAATTTCACAATAAATACAATAACTTCCATATCAACTACCTATTATATATGTGAGTGTGTGTGTGTGTATGTGTGCGTGTGTGTGTGATGCTTTTTGTACATAAGCATGAAATAGTGTACACAAACACACTAGACATTTTACATTTTACAGGACAATATATATTTGAAATTGTACCTGCAAAATTTGATGGATGTCTAGCCAATTATTCATGCATAAAAGGCTTTATTTATGTATGTATGTATATGCACCTATTGTTGAAATTATTGTGTGATATATACAAAATGTACTCTTCTAAATATTTTCTGCCTCTTGGTAGTACAACTAAGAAATGGAAACAAAATTATTGGAAAAATTTTTATGGATTTTCTTCACAACTATATATAATTAATATTGGTTCATCTGTTGATATTCCGATTTCCAAATATTTTTTCTTTTTGCTTTATACTCATACCATATTAATTTTATGACAAATAAATGAAAATAGGGATGTGAACGAGTTAAGTCGGCTCACGAGCTAAGCGGGTGGAGCTCGAACTAGCTCGACTTGAGTTGAATCTATTTTGAGCTCAAGTAGAGCCCTAGCTTAACATCAAGTCGATCTCGAATTATTTTTTGTCTCAGCTCAAATCTAAGTCTCATGAGTTAGGACATTATATTAATATTTTTTATATTTTTAATATATATCTAATCCTATCTACACTATTATGTCACTTTGTATATTATATTATTATAAAGTACTATAATTTTATTTTACTTTGTTTTATATTTTTAAATTTAAATAATTTTTTTAAAAAAAAAGCAAAATAAATTTATTTTTTATCAGTTATTAAATAAAAAACTTTGAGCTCAAATTCTAGTTCGAATCAAGTTTAAAGTACTCAAGATATATATCCAAAAATTTGAGCTTAATGAAATCGAGCACGAGTTTCGAAAAAATCAAGCTCATCAAGCTCGAACCCAATATGTAAGTTTTAAGCTCAAGCTACAAAATTGTGCCCAAACTCAATTTTGGCTTGCCTACACACTACAAGAAAAAAGTAATATTTAATAAACTATAAATTAAAAGTGATAAAATAAAAATTGTCAACCAATAATTATATGAATTGACTATATCTTCTATTTTTTCAATAATTAAATTCATTTAGTACAAAACTTATATTTTGTCACAATATTGTTCAATGTACTAGCTAACAAAAATTGATGTTTAAGTTGTTATAGTTAACAACTAGTAACACCTCTAGAGTGACAACTTGATTACAAAAAAATCGACATTATGATTTTATAACAAGCTTTTACTGCCACTAAATTATCACTATATGTGTATCACTAATTATTAATAGTGACAACGACTTACACACTACGTTGTCACTATAAACTTTATGCAAATTATTTTTTGTAAAAAATAATTTTTTTGTCATTAAATGTATATAATTAATGATAACTTTTTTATTATTACTTGTTATATTATCGCCAATTTATTCATTTTCTTGTAGTGAAAGCTAAATGAAGATGTAAGAAAAATATAATCGGCTTCGAAATATTACAATTTATTGTGTTTGGGGTGGTCCAAATTAACCAGGGATAATTATTGATAAGGGTGAATATGAAGAAAAAAACAAAGAAGAAATTAATTAACTGGTAGCTCAATTGAAGATTATGTGTCTGATCTACCTGTTTTCCACTAATTAGTTTCAACTTTCAACGTCTAATATGTACCTAGTGAGTTGTACAAGTTGCTATTTAGCTTAAATCAAGTTGACGTCCTGCTGAGGAGATGTTTGACTACTTTTATTAGTCACATTGTAGCTTCTATGTAAGTTAATATTTAGGATTTAAATATGTAACGATTATTAATATTACATACTTAATGAGTTGAATATATGAATTCGTTTTTGTTTAAAGTTTGGTGTCTTATTATTGCGATGAATATAATCCGACTTTTTGACTTAAAATAATCTACAATTTTGAATACTATTTTGTTTTTTACCGGGATGAATACGGGAAAATTAAGGGATACCATCTGAAAATTCTTTTATGGGGATTTTATAATTTTTGTTCCCATATATTGAGCGCTTTTTGATTTTAGTCTCACTTGATTGATTTGTACCGTATTTGATCCCATATTTTAAAAAAAGTATCAATTTGAGTCCCCCGTTAAGTTTTTCGTTCAATTTTCAACAGCCACGAGGCACACAACTAGAAGTTGACCGTTAAAATTTGGACGGAAAACTTAACGGAAGAGTCAAATTGATATTTTTTCTAAGATATGGGATCAAATATGGTACAAATTAATCAAGTAGGATCTAAATTGAAAAAGTGTCTAACTTATAGGATCCAAAAATGATAAAATTCCTCTTTTATGCACTCGGTTTGAGCTCTATGCATACATCAAATGATTTAAATTATGCCATATTATTGATTCAATATATATATATATTTATATATATATACATATAATAACATATAAAATGTCATATAATTTTAATTATTTTATTCATATTTCATATTTGAGACCCAAACACTATGCCCATACAAGAATTTTCTGATATCACAAAGCAAAAAAGTTGTAAACAAGTAAAGCAGTGAAATGGACTACTTTAAGCACCGCGAAATTTAAGGGCATTTATTTCGTTGTTGGATTAAAAAAAGGTCTTATGTTGAAAAGTCTATAATGTAAAAGGACTGTTTCAAAAAATTGAAAAGGACAGTTGCGTCTTTTGTGAAATTCAATCCACACCATGTAATTAACTTGAAAAGAAGAATTTATTTGCCTTCTTTGTGAAACATAATTATTCCAAAAAGATGACATGGACGTTTTTTAACCTTGTGTCATTTGTCCTTGGAATTGTTAAAAGTTGACATTTGGGACAATCTAGACTAAAATAATTTGAATTTTAAGTCGAATATATAAAAAGTGGATTTTAGGAATTAAGTGGCTATGTTGGGGTTTTAGTTTTTATTTTGAGTCCCTCGGCTATGAATGTCAACATTACTGGAAAAAAAAATATGTTCCAATGTGACATTTTTAACAATGCCTTAATTGCGCATTAATTGTAACATTGCGTAAAAGTATTTTAATAAATTATGTTAAATTTTAAATTAGAATATATTTTTATAACATTATAAAACGTCAAAATAGATTATTGGGTCGTTCGAATGACCAGTAGCTAACAATGCTGTTTTAATATTTAGCGCAAAAACAAAACTATGTTTAGGAATCATAGGACCAAATTTGTGAAGGGACAAACTTTGGGGACTAACATGCAATTTTACTATGTGAAATTCATGTTTAGTCATAGTTTCAACTATAATAATTAATTAAGGGAAACCGGGGTAGCCCAACTAGTTAGGTCTTATCACCCTCTAAGCTAAAATGTAATGATTAGGTAATTATATAGACATTAGGGGCATTGAAAATTGTGTAGGAACTTATGCATTAATCAAAAAAGTTAAAAAAAAACAAAAAAAACAAAAAAAAAATGTTGAAATTTGTATTTAGGGTTTGGAGAGCGTGCATGTGTGTACCAACCTACAACTCATTCGGTTTGTGTAGTATTTGTTAGAAAGGTAAGTATGAGTTGTTGAGAGACAAAATTCACACGTTAAAAGCTTAAACTAAAATTTCCTTTTTCCTCTGGCGAAGGGTACTTACAAGGGAAAATTAAAAGGAAAAGAGTGAAAAAAAGAAGTTATTTTTACTTTTACTTCCCTCCTATCCCCACCACCAAAAAAAGAATTATATGTATTAGTGGTTGTGGCACATTCTATACGTAGGTAATATAAAAATAAAATATAATTTAATCACGTGTTTAATAAATTTATAATTTTATATATTAGGAAAATAAAAAAAAATGTTTGAAAATTAAATTTGTATGTTATGAAAAACAAAAAAGAAATGATTGAAAATTAAATTGAGTTTTATTATTTAAAAAATTAATAAAAAGATACAGTACACTAAATAATAAATATGAAAGATAAAGATATGGAAGAAGAGGGAGGAAAAAAAAAGAAAGAGAAATAATATATCATATTAAAAAGAGGAGAAAGAAAGGTGAGAGAGAATAGAAGAAAGGAAGTAGAAAAAAAAATGTCGGACCAAAAATATCAAATAATTATTAAAGGGTATTGATATTTTATAAAAGAATATAGGATATACATAAATAAAATATAAATTAGCCTTTAAGTTTTCTTATCCCGATTTTCAACTAATACCACATTCCACTTTATATTTTATTAATTGAATTAATACATGAAATTCAAATTAAGGTGAATATATATCATATATCTGAACAGTGAAAAATACAATTAAAAAAATAATGAAACAATTCATTAATTTGAAACCCCTCACACCTCTTCCTCCCCCAGTTTCAAAACTTTAAGTTTCATAAAATTAATGAATTAACCACTTAATAAGAATTAGTAATGTAATCATCTTGTCATAATTAGTGTTTTCTTTATATACTTACATTTCACTCGCTATATAATTAATCTGAATTCTGCCAAATTTATACCAAGCCACCCAAACAACCCCTTGCCCTCACTTCTCCAAAAAGCCCTTTCAAGGGTCACTTTCTCACATATACTTCACACATTAAGAAAATACCATTCACTTCACACCCTTGTTACTTCTCTCTCTCTCTCTCTCAAAAATCTCTGCAACTACTCCTCTCAACTCTCATCAAAAACCCCATCAGAGAAGCCCAGAAATCAAGTCCACCACCTGAAACTTCAGCTTCTTCTTCCAAGAATCCTCTTACAAAACCTAGCCCACATACACCAACACTTCAACAAAACAAAGAAGAAAGATCAAGAATTCACACTTTAGCCATACCTGGCACTCAACAACATTATATCGCACATATATTTTCTCTCTCTCTCTCTCTCTCTCACACACACACACACAGGAACAAAGCAACAAAAAAGAAAAAAGGTTTTTAATTTCCTATGGAGCTGTTCCCAGCACAACCAGACCTGTCCCTCCAAATCAGCCCACCAAAACCATCATCAACCGAAGATCATCACCATCACCATCATCAGATGGTTAATGATCATCTGGGTTTCTACAAAAGACCCGTTAACCCGACGGCTAGGGTTAACTCCGACCCCATCATCAATCACCACAGCCAATTAGAGCTCAACTTGTTGATGAGGCCCATTAGGGGAATCCCGCTGTATCAGAACCCTTGCCCACCTAATTTCCCAATGTTTTCAGCTTCTCCTCATCATCAGCAGCAGTATAATCACTTAATTTCAGCTAACAGTAGTGTTAACAATATTGCTGCTCCTAATCATTACAACCACTCTCATCAAGGGCTTATGCGGTCCCGATTTCTCGGGCGGTTCCCGGCCAAACGGAGCATGAGGGCGCCGCGGATGCGCTGGACCACCATGCTCCACGCCCGATTTGTTCACGCCGTCGAGCTCTTAGGCGGCCATGAAAGTATGTTTGGTGTTTGATTTTCACTCTCTTCCAATCTTTTTTTCTCTTTTTTATAAGGTGAAATGGATATGTGTGTATAATACGAGAAATTTTAACCCAAATCCGCACGCTCGGCCAAGCAAGTGCTAATTGTGTGGTTAGCGTACGTGTTACAGTTGACTGTATATTTTAGGGAGAATCACTTATTAGTTGGTTTCAGTCAAACGAGGTTCGGGCAAGAATTTTTCGTATGTGTGTATATATGTATGTATTGCTTTGTTTATAAAATTTGAAGGAGTCAATTGTTTGTTGAACTATATGTGAAACTTGACATTGTAAACGAAACGAGAGGAGCAAGGAGAGAATCAAAAATTTTTGTTTTGGATTAGAATTTAAATTTTTATGAAATTTTATGCTATAACAATTTTGTTAACTAAGTTATTGTGGAAAAATAATATGATTTGATTGATGAGATATGCATTTGGCTGTATTTTTTTTTTTTTTGATTAATTAATGTCATATACTGTGTATTTATATATGTATAGGAGCTACACCCAAGTCAGTTCTTGAGCTCATGGATGTCAAAGATCTCACCTTAGCACACGTTAAGTCCCATTTACAGGTAAATAATTTCTCTTGTCCCCTTATATTATTCCCTTTTATATTATATTTGTATATCAACAAAAAAAAAAAAAGAAAAAATAATCTTTATAATTTGCTATATGTGATCGAGTAGCTTAAAGAATTGGAAGGTACACAAGAAAAAGAAAAATAATAAAGTTGCTGTCTTTAGCTGCAGAAATTTTTGGAAGGAATTATAACATCTAAAAGTCCAAATTCCAATGCTTTTAATTTTCTTCTTTTATTTTTTATTATTATCTTTTTTCTTCCTCGTTTCTCCTGTACTAGATCTGAGGGGTTCTGCAAGCTACATTATCAGGCCAGCTTTTTCGCTTGGAAGAATGAACCATACCTGCTAAAGAAAAGGATGAGAGAGAGAGAGAGAGAGAGAGAGAGAGAGAGAGAGAGAGAGAGATTTAAAAATATGAAGCAAATCAGACAAAGCACCAGGAGTTGCACACACAAACACACAGTGTCAAACAGTCTAGAAATTTTTATCTTTCCTTTTTTAAAAACAAATTAGTAAATTACCTATTTTCTTGCTAGGTAAGTGGCTAGAAAGAGATACAAAAAATGAAAAAAAAAAGTACAGAAACACTATGATGACACAATGATTTGGGTTGAGGGAAACCACCTTTGACAAACCATGGTTAGCCTCGAAATTATACATATATATATATACGTACATATCTGTGTGTGTATATATATATATATGTGTGTATGTATATATTGTATGCACATGTTGCACATTGGGAAAAGTTGTTCATTATTTACTGAAAATGTACCTTCATATCACACATCTTTTATTGGTCGAATTTATTTTTATGTGTTTGGATCGTTTATCATAATTTTGAATTTTATTAAAGAATTTAATTTTTTATGTTTTCTGCAGATGTATCGAACAGTGAAGTCAACGGACAGAGCTGCACCTACATCAGGTTCAATATTTTCTAGCCTTTCTTATATTAACACTTTGAAATGAAAGGGAAAATTACAAATGTGGCCCTGTATATTAATGACATTTGAATTTTTGTTCTTTACTTTATCAAAGTGCAATAATTTTAGTTCCTTATGGTTAAAAAATTTGCAACCTAAGTTCAATTTTATGTTGATGTGGCGTACTGGAATTTGACAATCGAGTGTTGATGTGTCAATAGCTTCAATTGCCATGTTAGCATAATTTACTGGATTCGAACGAATACTACCAGAAAAAATAATGTTATTTACAAGATTTAAAAGTAGCAATATAAAAATTATCACCAATGATTGTCTTAAGTAACAATACATTTTATTTTGTCACTTATTAAGTTTTTTTTTTGACAATAATTTTTATGTTGTCACAATATCATTCAATGATGACAATAAGTAATATTTTAGTTGTCACCATTGGCAATTAGTGATATACCTATAGTGACAACTTGGTGACAACAAAAATTATTATTAGGATTTTATGACAAGATTCTATAGCCACCAAGTTGTCACAATAGGCGTGTAACTAATTATTACTTTTGCACTATATTGTCATTTTTTAACAATAACTTGTTACCATTTATATTGTGCATAATATACTTTGTGACAGCATCAATTTGTTGTCACGATATATATATATAATTAATGATAACTTTCTGATTATTACTTATTATATTATTACAAATTTACTCATTTTCTTGTAGTGGAATCCGAACTAAAACTACAAATTTTCTAAACATATCGAATTAAAATTGCAATTTAAAAGAATAAAGTCGGACAAAAACCCAGATGTAATTAATTTACGGGACTAATTATTTATTTATGTTTGTCATTGACTTCAACATTTATTTCTAATTAATTTTGAATATCTCTTTTCTTTTTTTAATTAGGGCAATCAGATATATTCGAAAATGCGTCATCGGGAGATAATTCGGACGATTTCTTGTTCGAAATTCAGAATTCACAGAAATCTGAAGTATCAGTTCAACAGGGGAGACAAATTAGCATGCATAATGATAAGGATTATCATGCCCTGTGGAGCAATTCCTCAAGGTGATTAATTAATTAACCTCTTGCATTTTATTTTCTTTTAAGTGTTAATTTGTTGGATAATTTTACTACTGATTCCTATTTCAGTTAAAAATCAAAAAGGAAAAAAGAAAATAATGAATAAATATATGATCTTACAGGGACATGAAATACTACCTACTTAGTTATATATCCAAGTGGTGCATTAGTCGTTATATCTATACATGATGATGTCAAAAGGTAAAATTGTGACATCATTATATTCAATTGAACAGTGTATACACTACTTGGGCATATACCCAAGTGGGTGATATCTCATGTCCCATGATCTATATTACATAATTATTGGATAATATTGCTTTCTATTTCAGTTTAGAATCAAAAAAAGAAAAAAAAATACAGTTTAATTAAATTCTCTATTTTAAATTAGATAATATTGCTTCTCTCAAATTTATATATAATTAATGTCAAGTACATAATTTATCTCTGATTATATCTATTTGGTATGTATATATGAAATATAACGAACTATTTTTTTTTTTTTAGAAAGAAAATATATATAACGAACTATTTAATATCATTTGAAATAGAGGATTCAAAATGAATTCCTTTAAATTTAATAAAAACCTAAATAGATTATTACAAAATTTTCTCCTACCTAGATCGGCTTGTGTTTAATTTTTTTAACGTATATAAAATTAGAAATATTTAAATATCTAGGTCTTATATATATATAGATTATGTATAGTGTAAATTACTATGATTGATTTGAAGTTAGTATATATAGATTATAGTATATATTTTGATGATTATGACTATTTGCTAAATTCGAAATTATATATATATATATATATATTTGGATTTCTTCAAGACTTAACTAGCGACCTTCATAGCTCAATAGGCATATATCTTACTCTGGAAACATTAAAAATGACATAAATCAGTGTACAATAATTACATTTGTGGTGGGTGGGAGAATTTAAGGAAAGGGATCTAAGCTATGTATATTAATTAAATTCGAACTACACTTTGAATGCTATTTAATGTGCCAAAGTACGTACTTGCATAAGTGTAAGACCAATAATACCTCTTTGAATTCAAAGAACAATTATTTATTCATTTATGAAAATTAATAGACTGCCAGAAATAATTTCTTCATTCCACCCATTACTAGTAAATAAATTACGTGGAAAACTGTAGAAAATCAAGACGAGGCATGATTTGGCCCTAATGTTTTTGTCAATAAAAATGTCAGCATATATATATATATATAATAGTCTTGAATCCGAGTAGTGGGGGTTCGAATTTGATACTAATAAGGTCCTGAATTCAAATCTTCTTATCATCTCCTCTTTCTCCTTTAGTGAGTGTATACGTGTGTGTAGGGGTGTCTTTCTGATTGACATCTATTGGTTGTCTCGAGTTAATTGTTTCAAAAAAAAAATCAAAAAGAAAAAGAAAAGAACATGTTCTATTTTGCATCAGATGTCCAAAAAAAAAAAACACTTCTTACATGAGCTGGGTATTTGGTATGTATATGAATCAAACAGTCAATATAATGTTATGTTTTTGTATTTTGATACTTTTTGCTGTAAATCAAAAACATGATATAATTTAAACTATTTGATGTAGGTTCGAAATTTAAATAGGGTATATAAGAATTTGTCGTGTATTGAGTACTAATTTGACACAGAAACAACTCCATCATGGGAAAATAAATAATAAACAAAAATTTTATGGTTCTTGTTCAAACTTCAAAAAGCAAAATCAAGAAATCAACCTAAAAATGGACATATCTATATCCCTTGGATTTTGCGGTTTCAGATATAGGCTATTCAAATGGGCCCAAATGCAGAAATCTCGTTACCTAATTGCTTTTGCTATTAGAAACTTTCAAGAAGTCATTTTTATTTTTAAAGCACACACACACACACTCACACACACACACACACACACACACATATATATATATATATATATATGTATTAGTTAATAATGGGCTGTCACATGGGTGGGTTTTCACTTTATTTTGTAAAGGACAGATGAAAAAAAGTGGAGAGAAGCTATAAAATAAGACACTAAAAAGATGGCTTTCTTTAGCAGTCTTGCTTTAATTTTCTTTTAACTATTATATATTATTGTTATCATTAAATCTTTTTGTTTTTTTCCCCTTTTGCATGGATTCAAAATATTCCTTGATAATTATGCACTGAATTTGTAGCAGGGAAGCTTGGTTGCATGGGAGACCAACGGACTTTGAAGGAGGGAACGTACAATCTCGTGAGGTACCACTCTTTTGAACTCTAGCCAGTTTGAAATTACTATAGTGCCCTTCATGTCCTGTTTCAAAATTATTGTGCTTATGCATACATATATGTCCCTTGGACAGATTTAAAAAGAAAAGTGCTTTTATAATAGAGTTTTTATTTTTTAAAATTAAATAGTTTTGCGTTTGAATGCAGAATTTAAAAGTATTTTAAAAAACTTTTATTTGAACCTATTTTGAATAACTTATAAAAGAAAAAATAAATCACTTTTGGACTTTTTTGTTAACTTCTACCTTTTCTAAAAAAATCCAGTTAAATACAATTTTTTTTTTCCAAAAATTAAGTGCTTCTATTCTAAAAAAAATTACATCCAAACGCACTCTCTTAACGTCCATTTGTATAAAGCTAAAAAAATGTGAAAGCTTTTTCTAATTAAAGGTGGAGAAGGCATTTGCACTCTCTCTCTCTCTCTCTCTCTCTAAGTTGATGGGAAAAACAAAAGTTAGTAAAAGCAAAGATCTTCTTAGTAAATGATAATTTTTCTTTTAGAGGTAGCTTTCTTCCTAGAAAATGATAAAATTTCTTTTAGTAGCTTTTGGAAAAGGAGTTTAACACGAGTGGAATGCACTAACTCATGCAGCTCCACTTTTACGACTATACATTACCATATATATATATATATATATATACCTCGTACTTTCATCCACACATGATGGAAACAAATTATAATTCAATGATAACTATCATAATTCACCATATATAAAGGATGAAATTTTCACACACTTAATGACATATATTACTCATGCATTCTACCTTAATTTTATATTTAATGTTCTTGGGACACAACTACTAATTTTTTCCAAGTGATCATAAATTTTTTGTCTTATATATCTCTCTGTGCCTAATTATGTTAAATTCTTAATTTTCTGATGGGAATTAAAGGCTCCCTTTTATGGAACAAATATATTGATTAATGTTTTGTTTTTTGGTTCCAGTATACATAGTAGAAAGAAACAGTTGATTTAGGGAATAACAGCATCTAACAAAGCTTTACAAAGTTTTGTGTTTCTGTAGCACCGCACGAAAAGTAATTAATATTCCCTTAAACCCTTATGCCACACTCATCTGATATGTGTACGTACTACTGTGTGTTTTACACACACATGACATGATACATATATAAATACACACTCATGTATATATCTATACACAATGCAGAACAAGGACATGGAACCAAACTGCCCAAGTCATGACAGAATATCAGAAGCAAGCTCATCAAGTGTATCAGCAGAGACAAGCCCGCAAAAGAAGCCTAACTTGGAGTTCACACTAGGGAGGCCACAGTGATAAAATCTTGTACTATGTACTCATATTGAAATCATTACCATCAGCTCTGTGTTAAGAGAATCAGGCGCCCACCCAGAGAGAGAGAGAGAGAGAAGAGGGAAAATAAAGAAAAGGGAGCTAAAGAGAAAGAGAGCTAAAGAAAGACAAAAGGAGACAGGAAAGACAGAAAGCAAATTACAAAAGGGAGGGCATGCATGTGCTTGGTGTCAAAGTTATGAGATTATTCAAATGGATTTGATTATATTCTCCTTCAGTAAATATGAAATGTCTCATTGATTTTCTACTGTTGCGCACTTAGAGATAGAGGGATATTAAAGCGGAAAAAGTGTTGATGGAGATTATTGCAGGGAGTCAATATTGAAGGGTCTTAGCTATTGTTTAACACTTTATATTTATTCTATATCCAAAAAGAAAAAATAGCTCTCTCTCTCTCTCTCTCTATATATATATATATGTATGTATGTATGTATATATAAGTGTGTGTGTGAATGTATATATATGTAAGTATGTATAAACTGACACTATCACATTCTTTACTCTCAATACAAGAAAAAACTCCTTTCACTACCGAAAAATTTGTGATAGAGAAATTACACCACAGATAGAAGACATTAGTTATTAATTTAACTAAAATATAGTACTGACAATACTAAAAAATGACCTAATTTGACACATATAATATGACATTTTTAAAAAGTGTCTTAATTGTGTATATATCGTAGCATTTCATAAAAGTGTCTTAATAAACTATACCAAAATTGAACTAAAACATATTTTTGTCCATGACACTATAAAATATCAAAATAAACTATTGTGACAACCCAAATACATGGCACTCTAGTTAGTGTCATCAAACCAAATTTGTTTTTAATGAAACTAGTTAAATTGTCATGTTTTTTAGTGTAGCAATAGTCTATTCTGACACTTTATAGCGTTACAATAAGTATATTATAACTCAAATTTTGAATAACTTATTGAGGCATATTTTATGAGATGTTACAATAGGTATACAAATATGACACTATCATATGATATACATACATACATATATATATCAAATTAGATCATTTTTGTGGTAGTGTGAAACAACAATTCATGAAAAGATATTTATTAACGAATTTTTCATAAACAAAATCATCACAAAAACAAAACTTTGTTTTGTGATGAATCTCACTATATTTGTGATAGCAAGATTGATTCGTTAGTTAATGAGCTGTTTTCTTATACTATCGTTTCGATATCATATCAAAGGAAATGATGGAAAAAGTATCAACATCTTTGGACTGGTAAATGAACTGACAAAGTGCATAAATGAAGCAAGGGAGATGGGAATTATAACAAAAAGAAAAAGTTTTGAGAAAGAATAAGCATATCAAGATTGTTCTTTTAATATTCTCTACAGGAATTCACCCCTCTCTTTAATTATCCGTTGGAGTACATTAGTTGCTAGTAACTTTAAGTCCCTTAAAAGCTTATTGAAGAAAAAGAAAAAGCCCAAAGGGCATATCAGGGAACATATTAGAATGTCCATTCTTTCACACTAAGCAAGAAGATTATACATATTTAGCTGCATATGCCTATGTTTTATAAAATGCATTGTGTAGGAAGAGGGGAAACAGCAACTTTACTTAGTCAAGTAGAAATAGTGGTTTGGCCTTTTTGGTATATATAAATCCTGAATTGCAATGAACTCTTACAATTAAGTTAATTTCTAAAATTTGCAGGGTAAGGATAAATTTCACCTGAAATTACATATAGAAATTATTGGAACAATCTTGCAACGTGCAAGTGATTTTTTTTTCTTTAGCTGATAGAGTTGGTCACGAATATATCGCGCCATATAGGCTCCATATTGATAAATGTTGCGACTCCGATTCTCTAGGCCGTTGCACAATTTGATGAAAAAAATTTCGACCCGGTCATTTGCGACCGATTATGATCAGGCGCAAAGTGGGTCACAAATCGCTTTTGCAAATGATTTTTTTGTAACAATCGATCATAAAAATCCGTTGTAAATTCGTATTTTTCTAGTAGTGCGTGATACATTACCCACTATATTAAGTGATATAGTGTGAAGGTTCAATTTGATATTGTCTATTTTTTAACTTTTGTGTATTTATTTTTAATAACAAAAAATTTAAGGAAACATTTCTTGCTCAAAGTACAATTAGTATTATAATTTAGTATGCATACTTGATGATTCTCTAGGTAATTTTCAGAAATTAAGAATTAAATTTATAATTTGGTCATACCTTAGGGTAGTCTAGTATAATTAACACCTTTACTGAATAATAAAATATATGGAGTATTTTTGTCATTAATCTCGCATCCCCATTAGTATTCCAATTTAATTTGCATACTTTGGGATTATCTAGGTAATTTTTAAAAATTAAAATTTTAATTTATAATTTAGTTTTATCTCAAAGTAGTTCAATGTAATTTACCTAAACGGTTTCTATACTACTAAGTATCAAATTCTCAAATTAATTTGTTGCCAACCATAGTGGTCATATTCACTAAGTTTATGAAAGGATTCACTTGTTCAGATCTCAATAGGTTTGTTACTATCGCATAAAAATGACAAGAAAATGATTTAGATATCTGATAAACAGCGCAAAAAATATTTGGTTTACTATACTTTTGAAGATTACAAAATTAATTGCATTCATAGAGAACTGTGGGAAAGAATATTGGTCAGACTGGAGGTGTACGGACTTAACTGAATTCTTGCAAACAAAATCAATTTGATGATCTCAATTTCCTTTATGCATTTCAAGCTGACAAGATGATACGATAGCGAATATGTTCGGGTTGATGCGAAGACGAAACTTGATTATGCTCATTTTCGTGACGCGGTATGTTTTGATATTGATGTGACTTACAAAAAATACAAAGAGGGGTTGATTGTTTGCCCCCTTTGTTGGTGTAAATCACCACAAACAATTTGTGGTCTTTGGCGTAATAACATTATTATATGGCGAAATTGTGTAAAATTTTTATTTTGTTCTTTGATACTATTGCTAATATCATGGCCGGAAAATTAACTACATATACAAAACCGTTCTTGTTGGTCAAGATGCGACAATAGCAGAAGCTTTAGCGGTAAAGTGTCTTGAACCATATCATGATTTGTGTATTTAGTACATTTATCAAACTGCAGCAAATGATTTGAATAATGTGTTTGTAACGCAAATTTCGAGTCTATTGAATTAAAAGATAAGAAAAATCGTACAAATTGAATTTAATGAATTTATTTGAAGTAAAGTGGGTACAATCTCTAAATTTGATCCTCTGATTCTTCCTTCACGAATTTGAAATTTGAAAATTCAAACACTTCCGAAGCGGATTTGGTAGTTTGATCTTCCTGGAGCTTGATTTGGTCTTCAATAACGTGATTCGTGGGCTTTGTAGCTTAATCACGAATCAAACACCGAGATTTTCGATGAACGTCGCGAAGAACTCCGTGAAAACCGTTGACCTTGACTTGATATATGTTTGGAAAGAACGTCGATTGACTGGCTTAGCACCTTGTCTGCAGATCGAACGCCTTGATTTCGTTGATCTTAGTGAAGAACGCCTGGAACTCGCCTTGATCGTTGTGTGTTTGACTTGGAAAAACATTGATTCGCTAGTTTCGCACCTTGATTGCGGATCAAACGCCTGAATTTGATGATCTTCGTGAAGAACGCCGGGAACTTCAACTCGATCACTTCGAATCTTCTTGAGAGAATCGCGGGATTTCCTTTGCTTTTCTCGCTCTGAAGACTTCTTATGCTTTGATGTATCTTTTTCTGTGTGTCTGTGTCCTTGGCTTGTTGAGAAGACCCCTATTTATAGGTGTAGGGGAAAGTCTCTTGCCATGTTTACTTGACAAGATGATGCGATTTGATTGGCCAGTTCAAATTTGCTAGCAATTCTTTTCCTTAATGAAAAGATACGATTTGAATTGCCAAAATATAATAATACCTAGCATATATGTTTGCAAGATATTATTTTACTTGCCAAAATAATAATACCTAGCATATTTGTTTGCAAGATATTATTTTATTTGCCAAAATAATAATACCTAACATATATGTTTGCAAGATATTAATTTATTTGCCAAAATAATAATATCTGGCATATATATTTGCAAGATATTATATTTATTGCCAAAATAGTCTAATTTGACACTTGGCACCATTTGATTGGCCAAGCAAATATATATTAAAATATCAATTAATTAATTATTTTATTTAGGAATTAAATTCAATTAAATTCCCCAAATAAAAATAGAAAATATAATATTGATATTTAATATATATTATTTGCCACATGTCGGCATTTTATTGGCCGTAAATTTAATTTGTCTACAAATGCCCCCTCGAGACTTATATATGGAGAATGCATCGAGCATGTTTGGAGTGAATGAGTCTCGATTTTTTTTTTTTTTAACGAATATGCTATCCGCACCAATTTTCTTGTAATAAGCATGGAAACAGCGGTGGTCTTGTGTTTATCGTGCTATCGAATTTTTACCCACTCAATTTTTTATAACTTTGCTTGTCAAATTGCCGATAGCAGCACACCTTTTGATATCTCCTTTTCATGTGATAGGTTTATTCAAGGAGTTGCTTGCGTTCTTGGTAACTTGGGTTTATTCGAGATCAACATTAATTGTCTTTGGTGACCATTTTTTTTTTAATTTATTTATTTTTTTACCAAGTTAGCTCACATCTTTGTTGGAATTTGACAGCAATGGTGCACTTTCGCGATAATTTGTCACCCTCAAGGGTGAAGCACTTGATCATCTTGGATGACGAGAAACAGCCCATCGAGAAAGGCACAATCTTAGCAGTTCATGCCCCCCTTATCGGTCGATACGCGAAGCAGTGGCCCAAATTGACAAATCCGCTCTATACGAAACAATGGTCTCAAGAGGTCCCTTCGAACAAGGCGTCCAAAGCGTGGTGCTTGCAAGCAACTCATCACGAGCACTCGGACGAGCCAAGTATCTTTCAAACGTTGGGGCGAAGCATTGTCGAAGGCAAGGCCAAGTGGGGAGACTCCATCCAGTTTGAAGGCGAGTTCAAATATGTTAAAGGCTACTGGGAGTGGACGGAAGATATCCTCAGCCGGTGCGAGCGCAAGTTGGCAGAGGCCGAGATCTACGATGCTGTATTCGCTTCATTGTTCACATACGACTGCCACCCAGAGATCATCAAGGCATTTTGTGAAGCGTGGAGTCCTGCTACCAACACCCTTCTGACCTCGTTCGGAGAGCTCTCCATATTGTTGTGGGATTTGCGCACTTTGGTCGGTCTTCCGCTGACAGGACTTCTCTACGACGAGGTGGTTCCCGATGCCATGGAGCTTACCGGAGTTGACGAGGTGAGCCGAAGGTTTGTTCCTAGCTGCTGCAAGTACTTGTTTCATGCCTTCCACCTGCTACAAAGGAGCGCTGAAGGAGGTCAACTCTCTCAAGTCACGCTCGGCGAGTGGATTAGCTTCTGGTCCAAGAAAGACACCAAGTACTGCCAACCACCACCGCGAAGTGGGAAGAAGTCCGCTCGTTCGAAGTCAACTCACAATCCACTCGGTGACTTTGGCACTCACGAGGGCTGGTCTAGAGTGGAAGAGGAGTTGTTTTCCAAGCTTAACATCACGGGGAGTTTAAAAGAAGAGACGTATTTGGCGGCGCATCTGGCTTGTTGGCTTTGCACCTTCATCCTTCCAACTGATGACATTGGCTCCATACGTCCAAGCACTTTCAAAGTCGCGAGCATCATGGCAAGTGGGCACAAAGTAGGTCTTGCGGATCCCGACTCTAGCGAGCATCTATAGTGGTTTGAACAAGATCTCGAATTCACCACGGCCGACGCGCGTCTACTCCTCTTTTCCTATCCATTTCGTCTTTGCTTGGTTATCGCACTACTTCAAGACTCATTCTCAAGTTCTTCAAAGCGCACGCGGCCCCAAAATGACTCAATTCTCCGGTGAAGGCAGCGCAAGACACTATGACCCAAAGGAGGCTCGTAAGAAGATCCACAAGGGGAGCTTGTCTCTTGGACTTGCAACATGATCATGAAGCATCGCAACTTTTCGTACGTCGATGATGAGCATGTTAACGAGCTTGACTGAGACTACTTTTATTGCCATTCGTTCTAGCTATCTACCTCTACGACAAGGTGGGCGTTTTATCCTCGAGCCTTATAGTCCTCACTGTTTTAGCCGCCAATTCGGGTACTATCAAGAAGTTCCGGGAGTGCTTAAGCGAGATATTCGTAAAGGTTCTTTAGACGAAGGCATCCAACATTGGCGCTTGTTCATTTACTCCAAGTCAATGTCTCAAGTATGTTTCCCCTCCATTCCCGTGAATGCAAAGAAGTTTTCTTCGGACAACTACAAAAAATGGTGGGACAAAGCTCATGGAATCTTTATTGAAGAGAATATCGCGAAGCTAGCTGACTTAAGTTCGCCTAAAACCTCAGCCCCGTGCAAGAAACAAGGTGAAGGAAACAAAAGAAAAGCTGTCATTCATCCTGTAGAAGAAAGTCGAAGTAGCAATGCAGACCGTCATTGGAAGAGGCCAAAGAAAGATCCCAAGCCCCCTACTGATGAGTTTGTTGGCGAGGTTGTCTCTTAAAGCTTTTCCCTTTCCGCTTTCTTTTATTTCCTCTTTTTAAATTCTCTAACTTTAAAACATGTAATGTTTCAGGGGGAGAGTGAGATGCTCGACCTTAATGACGATGATGGATCTGAAGATAGCCAAGATTCGACTATAGGATCTAACTCGGCAGCTGTCGAGCCTCCTCTTGCTAAGAGGGGGCGCAAAGGAGCGCCCAAGTTGAATGAAGCAAAACCAACACTTCCATGCCCCGAAGCTTCAGTTTTTCAAGGCGAGAAGTTCATCCATAATCATCAGAAAGAGTTTCTTCAAAAATTGTGGAAGGATCTCATAGAAAAGATATCACGCATTTCTCTCGACTCACTTTCCTCTATTGAAGACGAGGTCGATATAGTGCTCAGCTCGGTGAGAAGCTTCAACAACTTTGACATTTCATATATAGAAGGATCACTCAAATGTTTATTTGCCAAGGCAGCTGCTTTTGATAAGGCAAGGTCTGCATCCTCCGAGAAAGCATCTAAGGAATCCATCACACATCAGTTGGAAGAAGCCAAAGAACGTCTTTCAAACACTAAGACCAAAGAAGGTAAGGAGGCTAACCTAATTCAATCTACTAAAGAGGACTTGGAGCAAATCCAACAAGAGATCAATAACTTGAATGCGCGGAAGAAGAGTTTGTCTCAATCATTGAAGCGACAACAACAGCTCCTACAAAGTGCTCAAGCTGAAGTTTGCGAGATTGAAAAGGAAATCACCGCCCTCCAGAGTGCATCTTCACCGAGTGATGAAGAAATTGAAGAAATGAAGCTTTTGACAGCACGACTCGAGGCTGCTAGGGAAGAGTTGAAGAATTTGAGCCCTTTTGCTTGAGATTAGTTTAGGATTTTGCACTCTTATGTTTTTCTTTCAGCTATAAACAATTCCTCTTTTTCTTTGCTTTTGATTATGCAATAGAAATCTTTTCATGTGCTTTCTATTTTGCAATCTATTGGCTGTGAATGCAACTTTTGTTATCTTTCAATACAATGAACCTTGAATCTTATCATGTCTCTCACAATAAGTCAATACTAACATGAAAACACAATTCACTACGAATTTCAAACTTTATGTAATAAATTGCTAGCTTTCATGAAAATAAAATCCACTGCAAACGCGATCCTTCAAATGCTCTGACTTCGAGTTAACAACTCCTTTGGAAGAGTATATCTTCAAAGAATCTTGACTGAACTTAGAAATTTTCTAAGCTGCCTACGTACCCAATGAAGGGATCAAGTTATAACGTAGTTCAAAGACAACAATTGTTTTGTGGGGGAGCCGTACATAGTTTATACTCATGCGGGCCAGGAGTATCCATAGTTTAACCACCCTAGACAAGGTGGAGTATTTCTAGATTTAACCACATGAAATACCTTTAGTGGAGTATTTTAGCAGTTTAACCACGTGCATTACGATTGGTGGATACCGTACACAGTTTATACTCATGTGGGTCAGGAGTTTGATGCAGTTTAGGCTCGTGCCTCAGGAGCAGTTTGCATTATTCATGCATAGTAGCGCTTCAAGAATTTTCCATTTATGGGGCCAATCCTCAAGCCATCTTCGGCGACCAACTTGTACGCGCCATTTGTGTAGGCATCCTTGACAACATAAGGGCCATCCCACTTGGAGGTGAACTTGTTTCCAGTCCGATGAGTTGTGATGATGGGCCTTCTTACAGCAAGCACTAAGTCACCCACTTGAAAAGTGCGTGGCTTTACTTTCTTATTAAATGCTGTAGAAATGCGAGCTTGATAACACTCAAGTCTTTGTTGTGCTTCTAACCTTTTCTCATCAAGGGCTTCTAACTCTTCAAGACGCAGGCGTACATTATCTTCTTCAGTTAGCCCTTCTTGTACTGCTATTCTCATTGATGGAATCTGCTGCTCGAGAGGGACAACTGCTTCGGTGCCATACACCAAGGAATAAGGAGTTGCTTGTGTCGGCGTTCTGTAAGTTGTTCGATACGCCCATAAAGCTTCTCCAACCCTTTCATGCCAATCTCGTTTTGGCTTTGCTACCACTTTCTTCAATAGATTGCACAAAGTCTTGTTGAATGCTTCAGCGAGGCCATTGGCGACAGCGTTATACATGGAAGACTTCATCTGCTTAAAGTTGAACTTCTCACAAAGTTTGTCTATCAGACTGTTGCTGAAAGGCTTCCCATTATCAGTGATTATGTATCGCGGAACCCCATAACGGTATATGATGTTGATGCGGATGAAGTCAGCGACATTCTCTTTCTTTACTTCTTTGAGGGGCACCGCCTCAGCCCATCTGGAAAAGTAATATGTGGCTGCCAAGATATACAAGTGCCCTGCCGAAGACTTAGTAATGGGGCCTACAACATCCAGCCCCCAAGCATCAAAAGGCCATGAAGCTACTGTAGGGTGCAACGGCTCAGGTGGTTGGTGGATAAAGTTCGCATGGAGCTGGCAAGCTTGACATTTTTGGGCGTAGTCCATACAGTCTTTTACCATTGACGGCTAATAACTAGCCCATCCTTTTGATTCGAAAATGCAATTTTGGGCCTGACTGATGAGCACCGCAGACTCCGGAGTGAGCTTCTTCCATAGCGTGAATGGATTCTTCTTCGCTCAAACACCTTAGGAACACTCCATCGAACGAACGCCGATAAAGTATATCTCTGTAATAAATAAAGCGAGCCGCACGCCGTCTAATGTCAACCTTTCTGCGCGGATCATCTGGCAACCTTTCGTACTTCAAGTAATCTACGAATGGTTGGCGCCAATCTTCCTTTTCGACCTCACACACTTGCACGACGCGATTCTCTACTTCTTCACCGTCTTCATCATCAAATATCGGTGGTATCACCCAATTCTTGCATATTGGCACCCGAGCTTCCTCTTCATTCGTCGCGAGAGTGGAAGCGAGTTTTGCCAGAGCATTAGCTTGTTTATTTTCGTTTCTCGGTACATGCTCGATTGTCACATCGCCAAGCCAACCAATAAGTCTTCTGGCATAATCGAAGTATGGGATTAGCTCTGGCTTTCTCACTTCATAGGATCCATTCAACTGGTTGACTACCAACTTAGAATCTCCATATACTTTGAGGTGAAGCTGCTTTATGTCCACTGCTATCTCCAAACCAAGGATAAGAGCTTGATATTCGGCGACATTGTTAGAGCATTTTTGGGTTAGAGTAAACGAATACGGGAGTACCTCACCATTGGAAGTAATGAATATGACTCCAGCACCTGCCCCCTCTCTATGAGAAGCTCCGTCAAAGTACATTTTCCATGGAGGAGTGACTTCAATCATAAGGGCGTCTTCATCAGGGAGATCGTCAGACAATTCCCATTTAGCAGGGATAGGATGGTCGGCTAGAAAATCAGCCAGAACTTGACCTTTCACTGCCTTCTGAGGAACATACACAATCTCGAACTGTTGCAGCTGAAGGTACCACCTGGCAAGTCTATCAGAAAGGACCGGTCTCGACATGACGTACTTTAGTGGATTTGCTCTCGAGACAAGGCGAACAGTATGAGCTTGGAAGTAATGCTTCAGTTTCTGGATTGCAAAGATAAGGGCTAAGCAGATCTTTTCAATTGGCAAATATTTTAGCTCATTCGGCGTCATCATTCTGCTCAGGTAATACAAGGCATTCTCCTTTCCACTGTCATTTTATTGAGCAAGCAAGGCTCCAACAGAAGGTTCTTGAGCAACAATGTAGAGAATCAAAGGTCGTCTGGGTACTGGTGCAACCAACATAGGGGGCTTCATTAGATATGACTTTATGCTGTCGAAGGCATTGCGGCATGTGTCGTCCCACTCAAAGGGAGTACCTTTCTTCATCAAGCGGCTGAACGGTTGACATCGACCAGCTAAATTTGAGATAAATCGTCGTAGATAAGCCAGTTTCCCTTGTAGAATTTTTAGTTCATGAATATCCCGAGGTTCAGGCATTTTCAAAATTGCATCGATTTTCGCCTGCTCAATCTCTATGCCTCGATGGCGGACAATGAATCCAAGGAACTTACCCGATGAAATTCCGAATGCGCACTTTAATGGATTCATTCTGAGTTGGTACCTCCTTAAACGTTCGAAGACCATCCTGAGATCATGAAGGTGATCCTCTCGCTTCTTCGACTTTACCACTAAGTCGTCCACATAGCATTCGATGTTTTTGTGGAGGATATCATCAAAGATCTTCTGCATCGCTCTTTGATACGTGGCACCAGCATTTTTTAGGCCGAAGGGCATCACTTTGTAGAAATATATTCCCTTAGGGGTGCGAAATACCGTCAATTCTTCATCTTCCGGTGCCATGCGTATTTGATTATATCCCGATGATCCATCCATAAATGATAACGCTTCATGACATGTGGTGGCATCGATCATGAGCTCAGCTATGGGTAGCGGGAAATCATCCTTCGGACACGCCTCATTTAGGTCTCTGAAATCGACGCAGACTCGAATTTGGCCGTTTTTCTTTCTTACCGGCACAATGCTTGATATGTACGTAGGGTACTTGACTTCTCGAATAAACCCGACTTCAATAAGTTTGTTCACTTCAGCCTCAATCAAAGGGACTAGATCCGGCCGAAATCGACGTTGGGCTTGCTTCACCGGACGAGCTCCTTTCTTGATGGCAAGGTGGTGAACTGCTACCTTCGGATCTAATCCGAGCATCACTTTGTATGACCATGCGAATACATCTCTGAACTCGATCAAAAGCTCAATGTAGGCTTCTTCCTCATCAGTAGTTAATAGTGCGCTAATGTAGATTGGCCGCGGATCGCCAGCATCTCCCAAGTTGATCTCTTTCAATTTATCAACTGTTGCTTTAACGCCTTCTTCGAGCTCAGGGGGAGCAAATTCAGCGTCCTCTTCTGGGATTTCTTCGATCGAGGTGATATGGTATGTATTCGCAACATCCTCTTCATTATCTTCAAAGTTTATGCATTCCCTGGTTCGACCGTTCATTTGTCTGACTTGAGTTACTCGCAACATCCTTATAGCATCGCTCATCTTGATATGGCCGCTTCTGATAAGTTTGATAATCTGCCTAAATAAGCGATCTTTAGTACTCGAATGAGCTGGTTGGCAAGTAACATCACAAACGCGGTAAGAAGAAGCTACGCTTTCTTGATCATCTTCCTCGTTACTCTTGGTACCTGTGAAGACGACGGTTTGCCATTTCGCCTTTAAGACTACTCCACATGAGATGGCCAAAGTAGTTTTTCGCTTCACACGGGAAGGGATAAGACTTCGTAATCTGTGGCTAGTCTGAGTCTCGACCTTCTTACCGTGCTTTAGACTCCTTGTTCCTCCATGTGAAATCCTTCTAGAAGGCTCGAGTCTTTCAAAGACTGATATTCTTGGTATTCCCCTCTTGTTCCCATCATTTGACGAAAGTTCGCCCTCCGTCACGTAATTGTTACCTACTCTCTTGATGGCAATGCGAATAGGAGCCTGTGGGGTGAATCCAAGTCCTTGCCGCGAATCTGCGGTGGAGTGTCCACCTTCCTTCAGTATGTTTTGTGTTGTCTTAAGACCTTGTCCGTGTGCCTTGGTTGGTGCCGGTGGGAGTCTTCCTAATTTGTGGCTCTCCTCAGGACTATATCCGGCTTTGACTAAAAGTTTATAGGCTTTTGGGTCGAAGCCTTTTGCATTTTCAAGTTCTGTTGAATTCCCATGCTCCACCTTAGCTTCTTGTATCGGACGGACGAATCCTTTGAGCGGCTGAGCTGACGGCTTCTTTATGTCGAGCTTTGTAAGGGGCAATATCAACTCCTTAAATGACTCTAAGCCGGTACCGGATGACTCACCTTCTCGATCATGGTCTGCCGGGATCGGGGCAACACTTTTGTTCTTTTACTGCGAGCGCCCTGTGGCTTGAACTCTTCACATGTCAAGTCTTCTTTTATCTTTGTACTCTCGCTATCTCTGAGGTAATACTTGGCATCGGCGAGATGTGCTTCGGCTTCAGTGAAAGGTTCGCCATCTCCAAGCACTTTCTTCACTACACCTTCTCGACAATATTTGAAGCACTGATGCCAAGTGGAAGGAACTACCCTATTTTCATGTAGCCAAGGCCGACCAAGCAACATGTTTGTATGATGATTTGGCATCGATTACGTGGAATAATGCAGTTGATAGCATGTCGTCCATCAACAATTTTAACCTGATAATGCCGAGAGCTCTCTGCCCTCCTTGGTTGAATCCTTGGATCATTAGACGACTGCTTGAAAGCTCATCCATAGAGATCCCCAACTCGTTCATCATGCGTAAGGGCAAGAGATTGACGGCGGAGCCCCCGTCGATCAGTATCCTGTTCACTTTCTGCTCGCGAACATAGCCGGTTACAAACAATGGCCTATTGTGAGGCTTAGAACCAAGGAGCAAATCTTCATCCGTGAAGGACATCGCCGCCATACAATCATCAACTATAGCGTCAGCGTACTCTTCTTCGCTTGTCATGCAGCATACTTCATGATCCTCCTCATGTGCATTTATCGTAGCTTGGATTGTGATCGTGTTTATAGCTGCATTATCCTCTTCGAGCGAAATCTTCCCTTGTTGGGCTAGTTGCATCACTTTATCTTTGAACACAAAGCAATCATGGATTGGATGACTTATCAAGCGGTGATATTTGCAATATTTTGGGTCATTTGTCCTTCCAGCTTCATTGGGTCTCTTCATTTCGGGTAACTCAATGAGGTTTGCTTCAAGCAGGTCATCGAATATGCCAGAGACATCGGAGTCAAGGAACGGATACTGTTTGGCCTGCCTCTCTTTTAGGCTTGATCTTCTCCATCCTTTCTCGGGGGTAACGCCTTTCTTTTCTTCACCCTTTTGATTTATCTTTCCTAGAAATCTGATAGGTTTCGCACCTATTGCCATTGACTCTTTGGTTTGAGTTTTGGAAAAGGACTTGCTCCCTTTCTTTATGTCGTGTTTTTCTCTAGGATTTCGGGGCTCTTGGACAGGTGGCCCATCAACTCTGCTTGCGCTCATGCTCAACTCCATATCATGCGCTCTGGTCGCAAGCTCTTCAAAAGTCCTAGGTTGGATCCCTTGAAGAATATATCAGAATCCCCAATGCATTCCTTGAATACACATCTCAATGGCTGACGTTTCAAATAATCTATCTTTGCAATTGAGGCTCAAATTTCTCCACCGGTTGATGTAGTCAATGACAGGTTCATCTTTCCATTGGCGAGAGTTGGTGAGCTCAATCATGCCGACTGTTCGTCGAGTGCTGTAGAAGCGATTGAGGAACTCGTGCTCAAGTTGCCCCCAGCTATCGATTGAATTTGGCTCTAAGTCAGTGTACCAGTCGAACGCATTTCCCTTTAGCGATCGAACGAATTGTTTGACCAAGTGGTCTTCGTAGGTTCCAGCATTGTTGCATGTCTCGACGAAGTGGGCTACGTGTTGCTTCGGGTTGCCTTTGCCGTCGAATTGTTGGAACTTGGGAGGCTGATAACCGGTTGGCATCTTCAAGTTGTTGATTCTCTGCGTATATGGTTTTGTATACGACATAGCTGACTTGGAGCTTCCATCGAACTTATCTTTGATCGTCCCCATAATGAACTCCTTCAACTGGTTAATAGGAATCAACCCCTCCGATGAGACCTGTAACTCTGGTACTGCAGACTTTCCCCTTTCTTGTTGCTTCATAGACATTTCAGCTTCATCTTGAGCTTCAAGCTGCCTCCCCATGACGTGGCTAGCTTCAGTGCAGTCGACCTTGTTCATCAGCTTCATGATCTGAGAGTCTTGCTCTTGAGCGTGCTTGGCGAGCCCTTCGATGGCCTTAGTCAAATTTGCAAGTTGTTCCTCCAATGTTGTCGCGTTTGTCACCATGGCGGGGGCTATGCTGGAAGAACTTGATGTTGAGCGGGGAGTGGATGGCGCAGAATCAACTCCATCATCTTCATTGGTGTTGATGAGTTGAGGTAGGCTTTTCTTAATGCTATCGTGCAAGCTTGTCTTCTCGAACGATGCTTGAGACTTCTTGGACATGCTTCTCGCGGTAACTACAAAACTTGAAACTTCTGAAATGGCGACCTTGGACTCCGTGGATTTGTAGGCAGCCATTTAATGCTTGAAGGAAGTTTAAGATAAAAGGAAGAGATGAGAGGTAGAGGGTCCCACTGGGCGTGCCAGAAATTTGTAACGCAAATTTCGAGTCTATTGAATTAAAAGACAAGAAAAATCGTACAAATTGAATTTAATGAATTTATTTGAAGTAAAGTGGGTACAATCTCTAAATTTGATGCTCTGATTTTTCCTTCACGAATTTGAAGTTTGAAAATTCAAACACTTCCGAAGCGGATTTGGTAGTTTGATCTTCCTGGAGCTTGATTTGGTCTTCAATAACGTGATTCGTGGGCTATGTAGCTTAATCACGAATCAAACGCCGAGATTTTCGATGAACGTCGCGAAGAACGCCGTGAAAACCGTTGACTTGACTTGATATATGTTTGGAAAGAACGTCGATTGACTGGCTTAGCACCTTGTCTGCAAATCGAACGCCTTGATTTGGTTGATCTTGGTGAAGAACGCCGGGAACTTCGCCTTGATCGTTGTGTGTTTGACTTGGAAAAACGTTGATTCGCTGGTTTCGCACCTTGATTGCGGATCAAACGCCTGAATTTGATGATCTTCGTGAAAAACGCCGGGAACTTCAACTCGATCACTTCGAATCTTCTTGAGAGAATCGTGGGATTTCCTTCGCTTTTCTCGCTCTGAAGACTTCTTATGCTTTGATGTATCTTTTTCTGTGTGTCTGTGTCCTTGGCTTGTTGAGAAGACCCCTATTTATAGGTGTAGGGGAGAGTCACTTGCCATGTTTACTTGACAAGATGATGCGATTTGATTGGCCAGTTCAAATTTGCTAGCAATTCTTTTCCTTAATGAAAAGATACGATTTGAATTGCCAAAATATAATAATACCTAGCATATATGTTTGCAAGATATTATTTTACTTGCCAAAATAATAATACCTAGTATATTTGTTTGCAAGATATTATTTTATTTGCCAAAATAATAATACCTAACATATATGTTTGCAAGATATTATTTTATTTGCCAAAATAATAATGTCTGGCATATATATTTGCAAGATATTATATTTATTGCCAAAATAGTCCAATTTGACACTAGGCACCATTTGATTGGCCAAGCAAATATATATTAAAATATCAATTAATTAATTATGTTATTTAGGAATTAAATTCCCCAAATAAAAATAGAAAATATAATATTAATATTTAATATATATTATTTGCCACATGTCGGTATTTTATTGGTCGTAAATTTAATTTGTCTACAGTGTTCATAGGCTTTGTTTCTTCCTATGGATATTAGCTCTGGTATTTATGATTTTGAGAAGTCGGAAGAGTTCTAAAAAGCATAGAAGGAAATGTTAGAAAAATCAAGACTATTGGACTTCTTGTGTACTTTTCTTTATTATTATTATTTTTTTGGGGGTGGGGTGGGGGTGGGGGTGGGGGGCTTTATATTAAGACGTTTCCATAGTGATTATACAGTGATGTACGATTCATATGTAGAAAAAATTTCATGTAATTGCAGAATGTTGAGTTCACGGGAATTTTGTGTCCCTATGCCCTCAAATTGCTTTTCTACACACACACACACACACACACACACACATACATATACATAGCTATGTGACCAACTTGTGTATTTATCTAAGGTAATGGAAACAAACTCTTGGTTTAGATGTACCTAAAAATCAAGCACTTATATCAAGCGAAGAGTGATGTGCATCTAATGAAATGACAATAGTAGAAGGATAGAAAAATAAAAAGAAGAAATCTATAAAATCTAGCCAAAGAATGATGAGTGGATTGGAGAAGAGCGTACAAAGGAAGAAGAGTGGATTGGAGAAGAGTGTACAAAGGAAGAAGCAAAAAGAAAATAATGCATCTTTATCCAATAATAATATTATACATGTTCAAGGTTATGATCATGCGTACTTTTTTTTTTTTTTTGGTCTTAACTGCCCAATTCTGAACTACTGGCCAATTAATTCGGATCGGATACTGTAGATGCCCATTATGAGAGAGACCCTTCCAACTCAATTGCTCAATTCACTGCTCTAAAATTCGAACCTTAGTCGTTGCTTAAGAGATCTAGCATCTTATTCCGCTAGACCAACTAATAGTTGGTATAAAATTTAGTATTCATGTAGTTTGCTTATTATGTATATCAGTTTCTTTCACCTTGAAAGTCAATTGTAAATATGTAGAATCTTGATAATATGACATATAGTCTATGCTCTGGGGCTTCCGTGGAGTCTACTTTGTTTCCTTTCATGTTGCAACTCTCGTAGGTCCTTAACTGTAAGTAGAATCTTTTTTTCAATTTTATGAATTTTAATGTATGTGTGTCCTAGTCTAAGTCACATCTACTTCTCATATTGGTGGGTGCAAGTCAAGCATAATTACTCCGATTAATTAAAGGGACTTTGTTATAACATGCAATCCCATTGCATTACGCATATTTTGGGGACAACAGCCCTTCAATAATATTGTATTTATAAAGGAAAAAAGAATATTATGTTATGTATCTTTTTACTTCATAATTTCAGTTTGATTGTTCATCAGTTTATTCCTTACTATTCAAGTATAACCAATAAAGAGGAACAAGCTCAACACAATTGTTACAAGTGGTGAGTAATACATATATATATATATATATATTGGTTAAGTGGTATTGTTGTTTTACGACATTATGTACATGTTAACTGTTTTTCACTTTATACGTATAACAAGAAGAAACCAGACCACAAGGATTTTGAACGACTACAATTGAATAACGAACGCGTACCTCAAGCTCTAGTACAGAAAGTTGACAACGGACAAGGTGATGTGCCTAAAGGATGAAATAGGATGTAATATCTTCTTACTTTTTGAAACTTTAGTTATATTGTTGTGATAAATTACAAGTGATTATAGAATTTTTGTAAAATCATTTACTATTTGTTTGTGATCTGATTGATGTAATGATGTAACGGCATGCGTGAGTTGCAAAAAAAAAAATGCAAAATTCATATGTTGATCGGCAACAAATATAGTTTGGTAAATAAAGTGTAAATATAGGTCAGTCTTATTTATATTAAAGCAGTCGGATTGAGATGGATGCAAAAAATAATTTTAATTTTTTTATTAATCATCACAAATTTATTTGTTACAAAAAGTATTGAAAGTTAGCAACCAACATTAGTTTGTAACAACATTAATTGCGATTTAATTGGAATCCACTTTTGATAGTAACATGACCTTTTCAAGCATCAAATTCAAAGGTTGAAATCACATTAAAAAGGAAGGAAACCAAAGAAAGGTAATTTTGATTAATTTCACCTATTTCAATTGGTCCAGTACAAATCAACCCCTGACATCTTTTTCACGTTGTTTTATAGAGACAATTTTTTTTTATTGTAATTTATTGATTATGGAAATGACCAATTTATATCTATATATTCAGTATTAAATTAGTATTTGTCGATTGATTAAATGAACAGATAGATTTAAATGAAGACAATCATGATGGATTGATTATTCTATATGTAGATAATTGAAATCAAATTATTAACCGACTAAAATCTACATGTTAGTTGTTCATAGGGCTCAAGGTGCAAACACAACGGAAATTTAAGATTTTTAATACAGAAGTATTATTTAAAGCGCGTGTGTTTCTATGGTGACGTGGATCTTCTGTAAATTAATCAAACACGTTTATGGGGTTTAAACAAATAATTATACCTACAAGCATTTTGTTTGATGTAAAAAAAAAATTTGATCGTATTCAATATGAATGAATCCGCAAGGTTACAATTTGATCACGATCAACTCAAAATGCATCCACATACTCGATCCTCATCAACTCAAATCAATCCACACAAATAAGAATTCAGTGTTCTCCCTCTACAGTAGTCTGCACGAATGAATCTCTATGGTTTTTTTTATTATTTTACATTCGAATTGAATCAAGAACGCTTTTGGTGTATATGAAATCAACTCATTCTAACTCTCTAGAATAATTAATAAACTCATTTAGGCTTGGTTGAGATGGTTGAATCTATTTCTATAAGCGTATCTTAATCATATGATCATTGATCGATCAAACATCAGAACCATATCAATGAATTAGAAAGGGGAGAAAAAAAAATGTCTTCAAATAGACACAGGCCTGTTTGTCTAATTTCCCAAGAAATGGACAATGTGCCCCACATTGAGTGTACAGTGGATGGCTAACACTAACTAGGAAAAATGTTAGAGATCAATTATTTTTGGTGGGCTATCTCATAAAACAATTTCTCTGTCCTTTCTTCATAGTAAGATAATTCAAATGGGATAGTCGTGTTACGGGCGACGTTAATGCTTGGTTCAAAGAGCACTTATGAATATGATGCAAGTGATTCCAAATCAATTCATATTTGTATCGCAATTCCAAATCAATTAAATCTCTATTTAACTTATTTGATCAATTAAATTGATTTAATACAAAATTTATTAATTGGATTGAACTTTGAAGTTCAAGTAAATTAATTATGTAGTTCTTTTAGTTAAATTAGTACTTTAATTTATTGAATTAATTAATTAATTAATTAAATTGCTTTCAATTAATCAATGGATTTCTTTAAAACCCCAACTAATTAACTCCTTGATTTAATGAATTAAGTTGACACTTTGATTCAATTGAATCCATCAACTGATTTAACCATCATTGATTAGATTTTGTGTCAGCGTCTGTTTTGTAATTTTCAAAAACTAAATTCAATAATGTGGATATCTTATCTAATTATGATTATTTAAATTTTTAGATCAGATTAATTATAAATATTCAAGTATCCTATTCAACTACTAATAATTGATAATCAATCATAATTAATTGAATATTTTAGTTTGTGCATTTATAATTAATACATATTTTTATTCATATTCCACCAAAAAATGCTCTCGGCGAACCCACTTCGACAGAACTTCCAACAGAATTTTTCGGAGGAATTCCAGAAGACTTCCAACAAACAATATTTTTCGAACGTTCGCCAAAATTCCACCAATAGTGTTGGCACCAATGTTGGAGCCCGAATCACCCAGCGTACTCTAGTGAAAGGGAACTCCAAAATACCTTTGAAAAAAATATTTTTTTTGTAAAAATTATGGCTGAATTTCAGCAGACAAATCTCATCAAAATTGCAAAACATATTTCGGCAAAACCTGTCCGCTAGGAAATTGCAAAATAATTTTTTAACAAAAAGATGAAAGTTTTTTATTATGAAAATCTGAAGGCCTTTTTGAAAAAAATAATATTTATTTTGAAGGATTTCGGCAGTTTTTCTTTTCATCTAATATTTGCCAAAATATATCAAATTTATTCAAAAAAAAATTATACATTATAGTACATAATTTTATAATAATAATTAATAAGTAAAGTTAACTTGAAGTTTTATAGGAAGAGACAAGACAAATTAACAACTCATGACAACAATTGTTATGTAATCAAACTTGAAATATTTAATTGACTCAATTGAATTTAGGGAAATGTCAAATTGTCTTGATTGAATTGAGTAAAACGTTCAATTAATTCAATTAAATTTTAGAAAATGTCTAAGTAATTAAAGGGAAATTGAATTGAGTGAAACCTCCTATTCACACAATTACATTGGAGAAAATGTCCAATTAATTTGGGGAAACATCCAATTGACTTAATTAAATAGGACAAAATGTGTAATCGACTCAATTGAGATGTCAGAAATGTCTAAATGACTCCAATGAGATAGGAAACATCAAATTGAATCAATGGAATAGAGGCAATTATCTAATTGACCAATCGAATTGGAGAAAACATCTAATTTACTCAATTAAATAGAGAGAAACATCTAATATTCTAAATTGAATTGCAAGATTGTCTAATTGACGTACTTAAATTGGAGAAATCGTCCAATTGAATTGAATTGGAGAAAACATCCAATTGACTCAATTGAATTGAGGGAAACGTCAAATTTACTCAATTAAATTTGGTAAAGTGTCAGAATTGTTTTCTCCAATTGACTCAATTGAATTGAGGGAAACGTCAAATTCACTCAATTAAATTTGGTAAAGTGTCAGAATTGTTTTTATTGAATTGGAGAAAACATCCAATTGATTGAATTGAATTGGAGAAAACATCCAATTGATTGAATTGAATTGGGTGAAACATCCAATTGAATCAATTAAATTGCACAAAATATCCAATTAACTCAATTGAATTGGGCAAAACATCCAAATGACTTAATTGAATAGGGCGTAACGTCCAGAATTTATTATTAATATTATTTTTTCTATTCAAAGATATACTAATTTTTTTTACTAGTTTTACTATATATTTTTTTTTTGTTGTAACAACACTTTTAAAATTGAAGTAAATTCCGTATAATTTTATTTGTTAAATTTTTGCGAAAACCGATAGGACCTTTTTTCCAAAATGTAATTTTGAAACTTTGGCAAAACTCTCATTAAAATTGTGTTTTGGTGAAAAAGCTCGTCGAAATTCCCCTAAAAATGGTGATATAACCTCACACCAGCTTTCTTTTCTTTTCTTTCTTCTTCTTCCCTCTTCTTTCATCCTTTATCGTAGTGCACCGCGGCCTTGCACCCTCCTCGCTATCTGTTTTTTTTTTTCTTTTTTCTTTTTTGTGGCTCTAAAAATCTCCCAACCACTCTACTATTTATATGGCCCATTTGGGAGCCCAAACCTCCCAGAGAAACCCTCCCCAGCACCTTGTCATCACCGCCGCCGGCACCCGCTGACCCATTTTGGGATGTCTTCATTTGTTTTTTTTTTTTTAAATTTTTTTCCAGTTTAGGGTTTAGGAATAATTATTTTGTAAAATTAGTTTATAATATGAGTGTTTACATACATATTTAGGGTTTAGAATTGATTAGTTTGTAAAATTAGTTTATAATTTGAACATGTACACATATGATTAGGGTTTAGGATTATATATATATATATATATATATATGTAAATATATGTTTTATATAAATTATGGTATTTTTTAGGATGTGAATTAATATTTATGTTTTTGATCCGTCAATTGGTATTTTTTAGTTGTTCAAGTATTGTTTTCTCTTTATCTTATGCATTTATTAGTTGAAACTTGATATTTTTATAGGTATTCTTGGTAAGTAAGGTTACAAGGTGCCAATGTTCATACTTCTCTTTTAATTAATTTTTTAGGCATGAGTATTAATTACATAGATATTCATATAGATAGTTAGTTGTTAGTTAGTAGGTTAGTTTGTGATGTAAAAATAGAGTACGAGAGAATTGGAGAAGGGATGAAGCCTTACCCTTGTTCGATTTTACTTGCTAGTTGTATTGTGGGGAAATAAGGAAATTTTTGTGTATGTCTTTTTTATTTACTTACTTATTCAAGCTTCTAAACATATGTGTTTATATCTTCCAGTTGGATCAATTAAGGAGGTTTTGTGGAGACGGTGAACTCCACGTTGATTACTACTCTAGGAAAAAAGATTTAAGGGGCCGAATGAAAAGGTTGGTACATTAGTATACCCGAAGCCACAACAAGTTATGGTTAAGTTAAAAAAAAAATGTATTGATGCAAAATTTGATATTAACATGATCATTGATGATTAATAACATAGTCGTAATGTGTTATTGCATAATACATATTAGGGTTTTTTTTTTTTGGGTAAATATACATATTAGGTGTTGAAGTAGTCAACATAACCTTTATCACATGTTTATTTAATTATATGGTCATGGCTTGTTTTTTACCAAGTTTTTAGCAAATGTAATAATAATTTGTGGTTGATTTACTAACTCGTTGCACCTATTTTGTATTGGTGGTTAGACTAAGATGCCATACACTACTAGAAAATTCGCATTTAGCCACGGATTTTCTGTGGCTAGATCTGTGACTGTTTTTGGTGGCTAAAATTGGCACCAATTTAGCCACAAAATTTCCGTGGCCAATCGTTAATAATTTTTTTTTCTTGTACTTGATATGGCTTGAACTCTTAACCTTTTGTTTGAGGTTAGAATATCAAACCACTACACCACTTTAATTTTTTGATTAAGAATTAGTTTTTATTATACTTGATTAATATAAATTTTAAGAAATTCTAAATATAAATTATCTAAATAATTTTTTGTTATAATTTTGTTTTTGCTATTAATTTATTAAATATTTGTTATAATTAATAAATTTAATAAATTACTTGTTCAATCACTAAATACTTTTCAATATAAAAAAAGCCAACGAATAGGAAAAAAAAATAAAGGACTATAACATGATATATACATATTGGATTTTCTAAATATTTGAAGGCTACAACCCAAATAAGATCTCCTATTTTGAACAAAAAAAATAAAGCGAGTTTGATTTAACTAGTCAAAAATTATTTCTCAACTCAAGATAATCTATACAAAAAATAATTTAAATAACAAATTCAATCAAATAAATTCAAATATTTGATTTATGTATTTAAATTGATTTAAGGTTATTGGTCATTTACTCAATAGGAAAATAAAATTAGTATTTGAAATTATTGAAATAAATATTTTTAAGGTATTAATTTTGATAAAATCAAATGTAAATATTTTTAATTTAAAAAAATAATTGGTTAATAAATTACAAAACTTGGTAAAACTAAGAAATTACAAAAATTGATAAAATTAATGAAATTTATTTAGATAATTTATATTTAAAATATCATATAAATATATGTTAAGTATAAGAAAAATTATTTCATAAACAAAAAGGTCAAGTGGCGTAGTGGTTTGACACCACAATCACAACCTTGACGGTTGGTTGCCACCTTTTTTTTTTTTTTTCTAGCCACGGAAAATCCTTGGCTAATTTTAGCCACGGATTTTTATTTTATTTTTTTATATTTTTTTGACCACAAATAATATTAGCCATGGATTTTGCATAGCTAAAAAATTCCGTGGCTAATCTCCGTGGCTAAATGCAGTTCTTGTAATACATATTTTGATATTTTTGTAAATTATAAAAATATAATATCCATTAAAAAAAATTCCATCTATATTATCTGAATAATATTTTATTATTATCATTCAAATAATATGAATTAGTTATTTTTTATTTTTATATATCTTGTAGTATATCATAATTAATCCATATGATTATTAAAAACGTGATCTTTAAAAACCTATTGAGCAGCATCATTACACCAACATTACACTACCAATCATCCTTGACCCATGAATCATGACACGTATCATGATCGTAATGGGTCTGCTTGGGGGCTGTGACTTTTATATTTTACAGGGTTTTGCCATTGCTTGAGGCACTTTTGGATTGACAGAGTACTTGAAATGGTGCTCCATTTTCAGGGTAAATTTACTTATTTGCCCTTGGAGAGGTACAACATAATTTTAAATTTTAGGGGTCCATAGATATTTTGACTTGCATGGAATATAATTTACGGAAAATTACTAAAAAATCTTTAAAGTAAATCTTCCTACCTTAAAAATTCGTGAAATTAATTTTCGATCTTAAAAACTCATTCCATCAATTTTTCATTCCAAAATACTGAGCAATCAATATCTTTTTACTAATATAAAATGCCACTAACTTTTTATATTCGCAAAATTTATTGAATGAATTTCTAAATATTTTTATTTAAATTCTTTAAATTTATTCATACCAATGACGATTTCAGGAACTTAATATTTTCTTTTTAAACTTAAGATACACTAACTATAAAAACCATTTTCTTGAATTTTAGGATATATATAATATATAATTGAGATAGATTTATGTCTTGAAATTAAATAAAACAATCAAAAATATTAAAGTACATACTGCTTCTCGTTCAATTCTTTCGAATTTATGGATTCTTTTCTTCACTCGAGCTAGATCACAAGAAATTAAGTGGTTTTTTTTTTGGTTATGGACCTAGCAAAAGAAAAGTTGGGATAAGATCATGTAGGATCTCCATCCCTTCAAATTCGGATGTGAAAGTTTCTTTTCATCCAATTCAAGTAGTTGCACGAATTGGGACAAAAAAAATCTCCTCTTCAAACTCTTGAAAATCCCCAAAACAAAAAGATCTACTCCTTACTCAAGTTTTCAGTAAAAACCAAGCAAGATTTCATTGATTACACTTTCTTTTTATTTATTACTTAATTTATTTTAATTCATTATTCAATTACGATATAAATAAAATGTGAGATTCTTGAATAGTCTACTTCACTCAAAATGATGAATTTCTTATGAAAACTTGGATTCTACTCTCCCATTGAAAAGAAAAAGGACAGGAAAAAGACTTGAATTCTACTCCACCCCTTAACGTGGCACCAAATTTTCAGACAATTTTTGTGCCTATTGCAAATTTACCATTTTCATTATAAGAAAGCACCCCCTTAACTAATGAATAATTTATGACGGTGAGATTTTATCACAGATTTAAAGTATCTATAATAAATTAATGACGGAATTTAATGTAAACAAAATTAAAAAAAAAATTAATAACTAGACATTTAATAACGAAATTGTTATAAATTAAATTTATTGTATACAAATTAAATTTATAGTATATTGATTGGTCACTAAATAATATTTGATCTTGTAGTGTTTAGAATGTCACATCGGTAATAGTTTGGAGGTGGATATTTTTGTTTGGCCTCTATCTTTTGTGGGCCTTGGGGAATTGCAAGAATAATTTTAGAAAAATATATGATTACTTCAAATATATATATATATATATATTTATTTATTTTGGTAAATGGAATTATAAAGTTCTTCAGCATTTGAGTCAGTCAGAATCCAATCTTGTGTTTCGACGTATCTAATGCAGAAAATTAAAAAAAAAAAAAAAAAAAAAAGAGACATCACAAAATTCAACGGAATTGGATATTACGATTCTCTTTGATTTGTAAATATTAGTTAAAGTGCTGCATAAATATCCTTATATAGTGATAGTCTATTTTGATATCTATAATATTACAACAAATAGACTCCAATTTAAAATTTTGGTATATAACGTATTGAGACTTTTTGTTAAAAAAGTGTCACAATTAATCCATAATTAAGATATTTTTCAAAGTGGCCGATGAGGCCTAACTCAATTGGCGAAGCTGAGGTTGGGTTCGATTCCCATCAACTAATGTGTGGTCTTTATTCCTACTTTAGTGGTAGTTTATTATCCTATTTTAATAGTAGTTCATTATAATAATATGTCTATGATTTGTAAATTATTTAGTTTGAAATATGATGTAATAGTTTAATTTGTACTCTAAGAGTTATTGATGTAATCCAATAATATGTACTCAAAAAAACAAAAAAAAAGATATTTTTCAAAGTGTTATGTCATATGGGTCAAATTAAGTTATTTTTCAGAAAAATATTTTGTAAAAGTAATATTAGAAAAATATTAATCCATGAAATTAATTAATTTTTTACAATATATTTGTTTCACATTTTTTTTTTTTTTCATTTCTCTTCTTCGTTCTCACAGTTAGATAACTTGGACTTTGGTATCAATTAATAGTTACTTTTGGTGGACAAATCTTTTAAAAATATACTGTGGTTAAAGAGCTGATGAATGGAGCGGGAATTAAGAGCCCGCCTTGAATGCCGGGCAGACAAAGACATCACCGTGTACAAGCATACAAGGGGCAGAAGTTGCTGTGTCTTTACATATACATAAAACAGAGAGAGAGAGAGAATGGTCTCTATCATAGGCCCCACTTTCCTCATTCCCAAAATAACAGTGCTATTACTACGCAATCACTATGTTTACAAGAAAATCAACTAACAGTTTATTCAGTGGGATAATAAGCAAAATTTCTTAAATAATATTTAAATTCGAATTTTAAAATTATAAATTAAATAATTAAGTAAAAAAGATCGTCTTCAGAATAGATCTATACAATATCTGATTTAAATTAGTTGATCAGTAAATAAATTGGAACTGAATGAGTAAGAAAAGAGAAGTGTGTGTGTGTGTTTTGGGGGGGGGGGGGGGGGTTTGAAATGTTTACGAGAAATGATCCCAGATTCCCATGTAGCTAGATGTGATGCAACAATGAATATTAACAAATATGCCCTCCATCTAGACAAAGACAGTAGCAGATTGGATATCTTTTACTTTGTCAACAATCTATAATCACCCAAAAAAAAAAAACCAAACCATTTTTTAAACTTCGAATTAATCTTATTTACATATATGAAATAAAGCATCTATTGCATCTCCAAAACTAAGAATTCTCCCTAGCTCGCACAACGTTAATGAGCCAAAAGTACATGTAAATTGATGTGGTAATTTCAATGAGATAAGAGTTTTGCTGTTGTCAAATTTTGTCAGTGAGAAACATAAAATTGAATTTCTTTCGTTTAATTTTAAAAGAAAAAAATAAATAAATAAATTACGTGTTCATTTCATTTTGAATTATTTATTGTTTCATTAAGTTCAAGGTATTTCAAAAATAAAGAAAATAAAAAGGAGATGACAGAATAACATGGAAAAATTAATAACTTCAATTAATTTTTACATTGTGTTTCTCTATGAACAAATAGATTGAAAAGCAAATTGTCCAAAAAAAAAAAACAAAACAAAACAAAACAAAAGCAAAAAGTGTAGATTGGGAAACAGGTTTATTCGCTTGTCTTTTCTTTTTTTTTTTTTTTTCGAACGAAAAAACAACGCAAAAATTAATTGTCACCATACAAAAAAGGAAAAACAAAATCAGGGATATCAGAGTCCCCTTCATTTGAATACGTCACTAGTCTTGCTAGATTATGTGCAACTTTGTTCCCCTCGCGGCGAATAAACATGAACCTGCAACTCCTCAGTCCCACCACAAGAATATGCACGTCATGAATGATGTTACCCACACAAGAAAAATCACTTTGAGTTGTAGCAAGTTTGGTTACTACGGATAAACAGTCACCTTCCAATTCCACGTACTGCCAACCTCGCTCAAAAGCCAATCGCGCCCCATCCAACGCAGCCAAGGCCTCCACATGTTCCGGATCAAACCGCCCCTCTAAACGACGCACCCTCCACCCAATACACGCCCCATCCGATCGACGAGCCACAACCCCTGTTGCCACCATCTGCTGATTAGCAAAGATAGCCCCATCAAAGTTTATACGTACATACGGAGATTCGGGGGCGTGCCATGCAACACTAACCGCTGGCAGGTGCTCCCGAGAAATAGAAAAGTCAGCAGCACAGAAGGCTCCATAGTACGAACGAGCAAATTGAACTAACTCAATCGGCTCCATTGATTCCGACTCCATTAGATGTCTATTCCGATTCCACCATAAACTCCACGCTAAGATGGCAAATATAGCCCTCTCTTTTTTATCCAGCTTCAGGCACACTCCCCGAACCCATTCCTCCGGATCATCCACCATCCTCTGAAGAACACTCCACGGTAGATCCGACATACACCACACTTGTCGTGCGAAGGGGCAACGAACCATAGCATGCGCAATAGTTTCCTCAGTAATCCCACACCACGGACAGCGAAAATCCCCCATCAACTTCCTCTTGACCAAATTACATGCTGTAGGGAGAGCATTGAGACATACCTTCCACAAAAACACCTTAACCTTTGGAGGGACCTGTAATTGCCAAATAAATAACCATGAACTAGATGAACTTGAGGTGGAGATCCCCCCCCTCACTTCGTGAATGATTCTCCCGAGCTAAATGATATGCTGTCTTGACCGAGAATCTCCCGTTCTTTGTGTAATGCCAAATCATCAAATCACGATTAGAAGCTGCCCCCAATGGAATCCCAAGAATGATCTCCGCATCTTCCTCCGCAAAAGTCTGACGTATCAGATCCTCATCCCACTGTGGTCGGTTCGAAAACCTCAACTGTGAAACCCATCGAAGATTACAATCCTGAACCGGTTGAGTGACTGGCTTAAAGGTGAACGGCCTCGGCAACCACCTATCCCGCCAAATATCCACTCTCTGGCCACTCCCTATTCGCCATCGAGTGCCTGATTTTAGAAGCTCTTGAGCTGCCAGGATGCTCCTCCAAGTAAACGAAGGTCTTGTCCCCAACCCAGCTTCAAAAAAACTCGAATGAGGAAAATAACGGGCTTTCAATAAACGACTCAGCAAATTGGATGGTTCTGTCACAAGCTTCCAGCCCTGCTTCGCTAACATAGCCAGGTTAAAATCCTGTAACTGTCGGAACCCCAGCCCTCCATCTCTTTTACTCTTACACAGCTTTGACCAAGCGACCCAATGAATCTTCGAAGTATGCCTATTATTCCACCAAAAGGAGGATGTCATGGATTCCAATTCATTGAGAAGTCCAACTGGAAGTTTAAAGCATCCCATAGCATAACTCGGAATCGCCTGTAAAACGGACTTAATCAGGATTTCTTTGCCAGCTTGTGACAATAACTTCTCATTCCACCCTTGGATCCGGGCCCAAACTTTATCCCTAATAGAAGCAAAAATATCCTTCTTCGAACGTCCCACAATGGCCGGAAGCCCTAAATAACGCTCATGCCTTTGAACCAACTGCACTCCCAACTTTGCCGCCCACGACTCGCACAACTCCTGTGATATGTTGGAACTAAAGACGACTGTAGATTTCTGTAAATTGATCTCTTGCCCTGACACCACCCCATACTTCTCCAAAACCAGCTGGATGGTCGCAATAGCCTCTGAAGTAGCCTGGCAGTAAATCAAAGTGTCATCTGCGAAAAATAAATGTGAAATACATGGGGCTCCTTCACATATCGACACCCCCGTCAGCATATTCCTACGCTCCTCCATCTGCAACAAAAAACTCAAAATCTCTGCACAGAAAAGAAACAAATAAGGAGACAGGGGATCGCCCTGGCGAATTCCCCTACTAGGAATGACCGATCCAAATTGCTCGCCACTGAGATTGAAAGAATAGCTCACAGACCTCACACAACTCATAACTAACTCAACAAAACTCACATGAAACCCTAACTTCAAGAGAACCCGCTCCAAAAAGGTCCATTCCACTCTGTCATAAGCTTTACTCATGTCTAACTTAAGGGCTAAGAAACCCTCCCGACCCTGAGTTTCAGTTTTCAAAAAGTGATTCAGCTCAAAAGCAACAAGAGTATTATCCGCGATCAGACGACCCGGAATAAAAGCTGATTGAGAGGGGGAAATAATATCATTTAAAATAGGCTTAATTCGATTCGCTAACGTCTTAGATGCAAGCTTATAAATCACATTACAAAGGCTGATAGGGCGAAATTGGGTGATCGCTTCGGGCTTATCACACTTTGGTAGCAGAACAATATGTGCATAGTTCAACGACGGCGCAAAATCATTATGGTTAAGAAAACGCAACACACAAGCTGTGACATCATTTTTAACAATATTCCAAAAACGTTGAAAGAAAACCGGGGGCATACCATCCGGACCCGGAGATTTAAGAGGAAACATTTGAGACAGGGATTTTTTTACCTCCGGTTCGGAATAGGGCTCCAGAAGTCGGTCATTGGCTTCGCTACTGACCTTGCATGGTAATCCTGCAATAGCTGCCTCAATCTCAGATACCGTCCTTTGATTAGATGTAAAAATACGGTGAAAATATCGTTGAATAATCCCCTGAATTGGCTCTTTCTCCTCCCACCACTTCCCATCTTCATCCTTCAAACCTGTGATTGAATTTCGAGCAAAGCGCTTTGAAGCTTTTTCATGAAAATATCTCGTGTTGCGGTTCCCCTCTTTTAACCAGTATTGCTTTCCACGCTGCTTCCACATAATCTCCTCACGACCCTCCAATTCTGCCAGAACAGCTTGAATTTGTCGCTCTTCTTGTTTGGACACTGCTGAAATACCCCCTTTTCTCAATTGGGCTATACGTTTGGAAAGTTCCATTACCTGTTTTCTAGGATTCCCGAATTTCGAGGAACTCCATTGAATTAAACCGACCCTACAAGACTCTAGACTGTCCCAAACTGCTTCAGATTCAGCCAACCCCTCTCGCGATTTCCAGCGCTGCTCAACCACCTCTGCACACTCATCCGATCTTAGCCACATAGCCTCAAACCTAAACCTCTTCCGCCATCTAAAGGAGTGCGTAGCCGACCCCTGCTGAGTCACCAAAATTGGACAATGATCCGAATTAACACATTCCAAATGTTTAACCAAAGCTTTTGGAAAAGATAAAGCCCAATGCATATTCACCATCGCCATGTCCAACCGTTCCCTAACTGTATGCGGGCTCTCTCTATTGTTTGACCAAGTGTATCTGTACCCCGTAAATCCCAGATTATGCAAGTGACAATCCTGCAGAGCCGAGCGAAATCCCTGAATCTGACTAGGTGGCTTATTTGTCCCCCCCTCTTTGTCGGCATTTGACAAAATGGCATTAAAATCCCCTACACAAACCCAGCTGCCTCTGCTCAATCTATTAACTCTACGCAACATATTCCACGCCTCGAGTCGATTTTGGGCTCGTGGGTCCCCATAAAATCCGGTAACAGTCCAGTCTCCACCTCCATCCCCAGGTAGCACCGCGACATCAATATGATATTTTGAGAAGGAACGAAGAGTGACCCCCACCTCCTTTTTCCATAGCATCCCAAGTCCGCCACCTTTACCAACTGAATCCACACACACCCCATTCATGCCTAGTTTTAATTTAACCATGTCGAACCTCTTCGTCTTACACTTCGTTTCACACAAGAAAACCAACAGAGGGTTATGCTCACGAATGAGCCGTACCAGCTCTCGAATTGTCAAAGGACCCCCCAACCCTTGACAATTCCAGCTTAAAATATTCATAATGTTCGGCGGGACTGCTCAGCAGTCTCCGCCGAAGAACTTTGTTCATCAATAGGCAACAGAGAAGATGTACGAAATTTCTTACTTTTTGTCTCCTCCATGTCATGCGAACCAATACCATCAGCCATCCCTTTCCTCTTTTGAGAAACCGACCGACTCGGTGGTGACGTCAGTAGTTTCGGCATTGATCCCTTCTTCCGCCTCCGACTTTTCCCCCCCATTCTTTTGTGGTGGCCCATCCAGTTCAACGAAAGTAAGTGGAACCGGAACAAGTGTGTGAGGAGCATTAACCTGGAACGCAGCTGGATTCACTGGAGCCCTCCTCGATTGAACTCCAGAACATGGACTATTATCCCTACGTCGCATGAGCGGAGTTTGAACTGGAGACACCTGACCATGAAGTCCAGGTGAAGAAATAGGCAACTTGCTGGAAATTAAACCTGTCGAAACTGGGCAGGTTCCAGTTTCAGCACATGAGTGTCCCGACATGGATAGGATTGGTTCAATCACTAAGCTTGTGACTATGGGCCGTGGCAAGAAGTCAGGTTGGGATAATGTTAGACCACTAGGCAGACTTGGGCTCGCTGAAAATTGAGACATGTGCGGCTGAGAGGGATTAAGCATTCTGGAAGTAGATGGACTTGGGTGGGGCAGCTGTGAGTTGCTGCTAAACTGGGGTGTTAAAGTGGGCTGTGAGGCTTGGATGTTGTGAGGCTGGACAGTTACGTGTGGCTGGGCTAATGGTAGAGAAATGGGCGAGGTTGGGCCATGGTATTGTGATAAGATATCAAGTTGGGTTGGTGGTGGAAAGATAGACGGGATTGGGCTACTATGTGGTGAAAGACTGCTGGGCCCAGAAAAAGAATTAGGCTGAGACAAATGGCTAGAAAAACACGGCCCTATTTGGTGTGAGGCCATATTGGGCTGTTTAACTTGTGGAGTGAACACGTTATTTATCTGAATTTCCCCCAAGTTGTTTGAAATGTTAAAAGGAGCGTCCCCCTGACAGACTCCACGTTCCACTGGAATCCCACCTTCTCCTGTCTCGGTCTCATCCCCAACCGTAGTGCGCTGAGACTGCTCCGCATTAGGTGGACATGTGCTTCGGAATCGTGGTGGATCAGGCGTGGTTTTTGAAGTGCTCCGTTGCCGGCTTTGCCACTGTACCGAACGGTTTCCCGGCACTGCCCGGAGCCAAGTCCCAAACGGAAAATTCGGTGCAGGATCAACGAACCCGTCTTCGTACTGTAACTCACAGCCTTGTTGAATATGATCCAACTTCCCACAGAGATAACAAAAATTCTGCAATCTCTCATAGTATAACGACAGAATCACCTCCTCTCCAAATCGATTTTGGATGACCAACGCCCTTCTCAAAGGGAGTTTAACATTCAAACCAACTCGTATACGTAAAATGGCGAAGCTCGTCCCTCGTTGCGGATCAAGATCTACCTCTCTAAACTGTCCAATTCGGTTTCCAATAAACTCTGCCATTGTGCTGTTCATCATGTTAAGAGGGAGTCCATGCACTCGTACATAAAAATCACAGCACTCAAGCTCCACATCTAAAGGATTTTGTTTCGGTGGGACTTCATCCAACACCAAAAGATATTTATCAAACGACCACGGTGTCCCCGCCAAAACCCTCCGACAATCCAAGGCATGGTTAAACTTCATCAGAAAGCGCCCATGCTCCAACTGCTTATTTTCCATCCCCCGGGTTGGATTAATAGTCCCGATTATAGTGCTCCGGAAAGCCTCGAAACTGAGATTTCGGTTAGTAAGAATCCTACCGACAATAAAGTGCCCCGCTGGCCGATCCGAACTTCCCCAAGCTGCATCTGGCACTTCCAATCGTTCCTCTTCTGCCTCCGTAAGGTCCAGCGTCCTAGCCATTCCAGCCAACGTATCATCCATCAAGTAAGGTATCTGAGAAAAGAGATACAGCCAAGCGAGAGAGAAGAGTAGCTAGCCTACCAACAAACTGCACCCTCAGACAGAAAAACAAACCAAGAAACCACCACAGGAAAACAAAGAGAAACAAAGCAAAGAAAACAAACCCAAAGAAAAAAGAACACAAAACCAACAGCTACGAAACAAAAAAGCACCAAGACAAAAGTTAACTATGAAGACTACTGAAGAGCTTTGACAGTGGAATGGTACACTCCGTGAAACCCGTTCAAAAGAAGAATGCTGCTGGCACAACAAAACTACAATGGCAGACAAACACTCGACAAGGAGACGTAAAGCTCTCAAGAGAGAGACGTATTTCATAACCTTTCTTTATTCGCTTGTCTTTTCTAATCCCCACAGATTAATGTGAGATTACACATTTTTGTCCGCACTTCCAACCTAGTTATAGCCCAGATTTTGGGCTTTACTGCACTGTGAAAATAGAGTTTGGGCACAGAACAGCGACATAAAAGCCATTTTGGATTGTCATTATTAGGGCTGTCAATGCAGCAGATTTTAATTCGAATTTGATCCAAATTTTAGCATGTTCGATCAATTAAAATATTCGATGGGTCAAATTCGATTATGAATATCCGAACTCCAAAATAAATGGATAGGATATGGAATCAAGCAGTCCGAGCGGTTAAAGATCCGAATCCGAACTTTAATAATACTTTTTATTATATTAGTGTTTGGGCCCAAAAAAGAATTTTTGTACAAGTTCGGAGTGGGCTGATTTTGGTCCTTTTCGCCACGCCGAAATAAATTAATTAGGCCTAGGCCACTTCGACGCGTTCATAGAGCCCATGTTCGAGGTCCAGGCCGAAAATGAAATAACGGCCCATGGCCCAATCGGCCAAAAATATAAAATAAAATAAATATAATAGTAGATTTAAATCTAAATCCCTCACAATAAGGGATTGTTAGGAGATGGCTAAAAATAGGCATCTGCACATGCCTAAAATAAAGCCATGTATTGCTGAAAGTTTAAAATTTAAATGGCGCAACTGCCATAGCAACAAATAAGGGGGTTCATCCATTTCAAATAGTCAGAGTCTTCTAAAGTCATCCAACTCCAAAAATAAAGGGATTCAGTTACAGTTTGAAGCCTATAAAGGGAGCTGGATTCATAAAGATCAACACACAACGTCAATCAATCAAATACAACAATTTCTCAATCAAGAAGTCCACACTTCTCTGATTTCTTAGTTTAAATGAACAAAGAATAGCTTTAGTTCAAGTAGGTAGAAAACCGTTGCGGGGTGTTTGTAGCCATACTTCATTCGGCTCGAAGTGAGGATATCAATGCACTCATTCCGTAACGTCACGAAGTCGTAGCCATCACTCATTCAGATTGGGCCCGGTTCGAGGTGAGATATCAATGCGGCGGAGTGGTACCCAGCATTCATATCGAGCGCATGAATGAAGAGGAGTACAGACGTAGTCAATCAATGCTCGTCGGAGTGATCAGACTTTGAAGACATATACAGGTAGATATGGCCGGAGTCATCAATGTGGCCGATTTGTAGCTAGAGTTCTTAGGGACTGCTCAATGCATCTCTGTCATAGATATGGCCCGAGTCATCAATGCGTGTGTTTGTAGTCGAGTCCTGTAAAGTCCATTTGGCGAGTAGCTATCGTCTTCGAATTTATTTCCTCTTCGATTTAAACTTTTCGACCCTTTTCGATTTTCAGAGTGCTGAATGGTTAAGTCCTACATTAAGTTGTAGGCAAGTAGAACCTCAGGGGTAGTGTTTGCCTACTCCGATTCAGTCGTTTTTCAGATAGAAGTCTTGGGCGCGTTACATTTTTCATTTCGAATTGTATTACATCTTTGTTTTCCACTTGTGTGCTCCTGCACACTGGCACGCCCGCACCCGAACACGAGAGAGCTCACTTCGAATTGGCTGTTTTCCAATCGAACTCAGCCGGTTCGAACCCTGAGCGGCCACTTCGGCGGGGCTGGAGAAAATTTATGCAAACAATTAGGAACCTTACATATGTAATGTTAGTAAAGAAGTTTAAATAGAATGTAATATCCAAACCATTATAACTTATAATACACTTTTTTATATTTTTCAAAGTCCTTTTTTTGCAAAAAAAAAAAAAAATAATGTATAGTTTTATACATATTATAAAATAATTTGCTACTTATTTAAATTTTATTTTTTACATAATAAATAATTTTTTTTATTGCTTATTTGATTTTAAAGTTTCAAATTTTTTAACAGTTAATTGGATTGGATTTTTCTATCGGCCTTTGGATTTAGTTGAAATGAATATAAATTTTATAGGATTCCAATCGGATTCGGATATTAAAAAGGCTTATCGAATTCAGATTCTCAGATTTGGTCCAAATCCAATCCGTTGACAGCCCTAGCGTAAAAATAAAAGAGAGAGAGAGAGAGAGAGAGAGAGAGAGAGAGAGAGAGGTAAATGCTTGTCGAATTGTACTTTTTTTTTAATTGAGCTTGAGCTAAGCAGCTTTACCATGTACAGATAGATATAGTAATTTAAAAATACTTTAAAAAAGTACCATTTACGTATGGATGTAGTAATTCAATTAAAATGCCTCATTGTTCAAATTCAATTATAAATATGGGTAAAATTCACTTTGCCCCATTGTACTCTAACTCAGTTTCATTTTACCCTCTTACACGCTCAATTGTATCACTTTACCCCTTTTTACCTTTGTTTTTGCTTCCATTGTTATATTTCATTGAATATTTAACTATTTATGTAAGTCAAAATCATATTAACAACCTCCAAACTTTTTCTATTAACAAGCATATCCAACATATAAAAAATACCGACATTCTCGTTATTATTTTAAAAATAATATTTATTTATTTTTACTTGTAACAATATTAATGTCCAATATTTAGTATTGAAAAAAGATTAATTATTCTATTTAGTCTATCATTTTTGTATATCTTAGAATTTTTATTTTCTAAAAGCGGTAAATTGTATTTTTTTAAATTTGATAGGCAGAATAGTAAATAATCCCACGCATATTTTCATGCATGATTTTTTGTTTTAATTAATACATCTTTATTGCATTGTTGAAGTTTAATTATTTATGGTAAATAAATTTCTTCATAAAATAGTCTTTATATGTATATATATATATATATTCATAATTTTTTTAAAAAAAATCTTTTAAATTCATTTATTATTTTAAGATTTTAATTATTCATTTATAAAAATCAGCATTGAAAAAATCATTTAAAAATACTATGACCAATTTATCAATTTTCAAGAAAAAATAATTTTTATCACTTTAACAATGTATTTTAGCAAAAAGAAATTAAAATTTTGACGAGAATTATTTTGAAGAACTAAAAGAAAAAAACCAATAATTAACCAATGTTGTCAAAAAAAAAAAAGAATATGAAGCCAAAAAAAAAAAAAAGAAAAGTAAAAAAATAGAAAATATCAATAAAAAGAATATCGACCAAAATTTATTTGAACGTGATGTGCTATGCGTCCTCTCACTCAAACACGTCAGCACTTTGCTAATCAGCAAAACTCTCACGTTTTTTTTTATTTTTTTTATTTTTATGAAAGGAGAGTTTTTTTTTTTTTTTTTAAATAAAAACCGGCCAAAGCCGTAGGGTATAAGACGGGGACCCCAACCCCTAAATTCAAAAAAAACCAAAGCATTACAGAGGAAAGAACAAGAAAAGAAAGACCCAAGACAAGCAAAAACCTAAACATGAGAACTATGTCTAAGGCTAGGAACCCCAAGTCTATCAAGAAGAATCAATCCTCGTAGCTGGCCACGGATGTCTTGAGGCCCCAATACAACAGTCTCACGCGTGTCACACGCCATGTTGGCCAAAAAATCTGCAGCTTTGTTGCCTTCCCGAAAGATATGGGTGCATTTGAATTCAATTCGGCGAATAAGAGAGTGAATCTTCATAACCAAATGACAAATCGACCAGTTCACCTCCCCTTGCCCTTGTATAATGGCGATCATGGCCTTCGCATCCATCTCGAGCCATATCATGTAGAAACCCCTCTCGATCGCAATTCGCAGCCCCTCGTAGGCGGCATAGAGTTCCGCATGTGTGTTCGTGCCGCTGTCAAGGAAGGAAAAGAAAGCAAAGATAACTCTTCCGCCATGATCTCTCGCAACACCGCCAGCTCCAGCCAAACCTGTCGCTCTCCTATGAGCCCCATCGGTGTTAATCTTTAACCAACCTGTGTGTGGGCGAGTCCAAAAAATAGGAATAGGACGTGGCACCTGTGCAACCGTAATAGGAACAAAGAAGAACGGGGCAGCTTGCTCAACCCCTTGCCAATGTGAAGGTTTAAAAACACCGGTAACCCCCAATAGATAAACATAACGCCACACCCGCTTAACAATCAGGCTTGCGATCATGCGATCAGAGCGATATTTACATGCATTCCTTGCTTCCCAAATGAACCAGAATATAAGAGCTGGAAGAAGCGACAAGATATGATCACCTGTATGCGTTTTCGTCCAAGCCTGAATCATCAAATGAGGATGAGATGTTTCCGGGAGAGTGATCCGGAAAATCGATGCAAAAAAATCCCATATCCGAGAGGCTTTGGTGCTCAAGAAAAAGAGGTGTGAGAGACTCTCCTCGTTGGCACAACAATAACATTTCGAGGCCAGCTGAATGCCCTTGGTTTGGATGCGAAGATCGACTGGAATCCAACCCTTAAGGAGCCGCCAAATAAAGATAGAGATGTTTGGGAGGAGAACCCGAGACCAAATGCTTTCATAAAGGGAGTGCAACGGCGTAGGGGTCCGCACCTGATCCCACGCCTGCCTCATCGAAAAATCCCCGTGTACGCCACGAGTCCAGACCAATCTGTCACCTCGAGACAGGTCAAATGGAACCTGAGAAATCTGATCAATGAAAGCCGCCGGCAGCATAGGGCAAAGGAGATCTAAATTCCATGCCTCCGCACCAATATAATGAGAAACCGAAACTAATGGATACTCAATACGTGTAACCTGGTGTTTTAACGGGCCGTCAAGCAACCAACCATCATGCCAAAATAAGATCGAGCCATTTCCAAGTTTCCAGCGCAGGTCAGGTTCCATGAGGTGGCGACCCCGACACATTCTCTTCCAAGTGGCCGAGTCGTTGCGCGTTTCCTCAATCTCCGAAGGATGACGCCCCTTAATATATTTGGTGTGCAAGAATCGGGCCCATAGAGAATCACCCTTGCGGAATTTCCACCAAAGCTTGCACGTAAAGCTGTCAATAACATCCCGAAGCGCCCGAACACCCAAACCGCCTTCACCAATGGGGTGGCAAACCTCCTCCCAAGAGCACCAATGGATGTGTCGCTGACCACCGTATGAGCCCCAGAAGAAACGATTGAATAACTTCTCAATCTTCCCAATAACACTCTTCGGGGGTTTTAAAACTTGAACCAAATAAAGGGGCATGGAAGCGAGAACACTTTTGATTAAAATCAACCGACCACCATAGTTGAGGGCAGCCTTCTCCCACCCTAATATCCAAGAGCGAATGCTCTCAATAAGAGGGCTGAATAAGCTGATCTTCTTACGTCCTGAGTATAGAGGAGCACCAAGATACTTGAGAGGGAAATCCGTTCGACAATACCCCATGATTCGCTGAATCCGTCGCACTTTCCCATCAGAACACCTGTTGGAAGGGATAAACGTGCTTTTGGAAGCACTAATAAGTTGGCCCGAACTATGCTCATAGCGCTCTAGAAAAACCTTGAGTTTTTTTAGACAAGACGCCCTAGCACTAGAAAAAATAATAATGTCATCCGCATAGGCGAGATGCGAGAGCACAACACCGTTATCAGCAGTATATCGCATCTTGGCATTAGCCTGAAAAAGTTGGTCAAGCCCCCGTGAAAGCCACTCTGCAGCTAATATGAATAAGGCCGGCGAAAGAGGGTCTCCCTGACGTAAACCTCGCGTAGAGTGGAAGAAACCAGCCCCTTGCCCATTGACAAGCACTGAAAACCAACAATTTTCAATAGAATTACGCACTAATTGAATCCAACATGCAGAGAATCCAAGTTGTTGAAGCATGGAAAGAAGGAAAGGCCAATGTATGCGATCATAGGCCTTGGCCATGTCCAACTTAATGATCACACGGTCCCCTTTAACTCTCTTATTCAACGAATGCGTAAGCTCTTGGGCCAATAATATGTTATCAGAGATAGCACGGCCCGCAATAAAACCAGATTGTGCCGGTGAAATTATGGAGGGAAGAAGAGTAGATAGCCGGTTGTACAGAAGCTTTGTCATGATTTTGTTAGATACATTACATAAACTGATCGGTCTGTAATCTGCCCAGGAGAGAGGGGCCTCCTTTTTGGGGATAAGAACAATAGTAGTGGCAGTAAAGGCCCGGGGCATTGGGGTCCCGGCAAAGAAATCCCTAACAGCTTGATAAAGATCATTTGCCACAAAATCCCAACAAACTTGATAAAAAACTGAAGAGAAACCATCTGGTCCAGCAGCGGAATCAGGAGATAAACTAAATATCACGTCCCGAACCTCGTCCAACGTGGGTTCATGACACAACGCCTCGGAGTCCGTTGGAGACACCAAGTGGGGGACGTGCGAGACATCGGCAACCATCGGAGAAGTCTCATCCTTCGTAAGGAGCTGATCGAAAAAAACAGCAGCTGACTTTCTAATCTCAGCTGGGTTGTCCACTTGCCGCCCCTGGTCCTGAATTGTAAAAATACGTGCCTTAACCCTTCGTTGCTTCACCAAATTGTGGAAATATTGTGTGTTGCGTTCCCCCTCATACAACCATCGACAAGAAGACTTCTGGCGCCAATACTCTTCCTCCATAACCAACGCGCGGTTGAGGAGGGCGGAGGAATGATTCATAGCTATAAGATTCAAGTCCGACGGGTCGGCATCATAAGCCTGTTCCCTCTGCTGTACCGTCTTACTCGCAGCAGCAACTCTATCAAATACATTCCCAAAGACCTCCTTATTCCATGTCTTTAAGAATTGTTTCAACCGAACCAACTTGTGCTGAAAATTGAGCATACCAAAGCAACCAATGGAAGGCTCCCAGTTTGCCTTAGTAGCCTCATAAAATGTGTGATGCCGTATCCACATCCTTTGAAATCGAAAAGCGGAAAGTCCCCGTTTATCAAGTGCCGAAGGGGCAATAAGTAAGGGGCAGTGGTCCGAAGTATGACGCGATAAATGTCTCGTACGAAACCCCGGAAACCAATCCATCCATCCAACCGAGACAAGAGCACGATCTAGTCGCTCCCATCTCCTACCTCGGTTCCAAGTAAACTGACTGCCTTCAATTCCCGGATCAATAAGGCCACATCCTTCAATACAATCCGCGAAGTCCTCAATAGAGCCAAGTTGGGGAGGTCCACAGCCTTTACGCTCATCCACCGATTGGACCACATTAAAATCCCCACCTATCAGCCATGGATCTACAGTAGCAACAGACCGCATACGCTCCCATAAATCTCTCCGCGCAATACGCGTATGACGCCCATAAACGAAGGAACAAAGAAGCGGTTTCGGCAACAGCCCCGATGAGACTTTAACATGCATGAGCTGGGCGTCATTAATCAAGACATCAACAACAAGATTCGAATCATAGAAACACCAGATGTGATTAGTAGGATTTGAAATAACTCCTCCAAATCGTAGCTTCTTAAGCATCAAACGCTCATTCAAACGAATTTTTGGTTCAATAATAACCAAAATAGACAATTTATGACGAAGTTTCAAATCTACCAAATAACGTTGTTTATCGGAGCTCCCAAGGCCCCGAGAATTCCAAATAAGCATATTCATCATTTAATAAGTATGGGAATGAAAATCATTCGCCCGGGCTTTACTCCTCGTCAGACGAGGGGGAACATGAACCTGCTGTTTTTTAGTGTTTTTTTTTTTGTTCTGAGGTACCTGAGGCAGCACCTGGAACCCGTTTCTTGGCCGTGGACACAGGTCTTTCCTCGTTTTCCTGACTGGGAAAGTGGACTTGCGTTGAAGGGGGACTAGGCTCCGAATTAACATCCACTGGGGCAGTAGCGGGTAAATTTGTTTCTGGAACGGTGAAACTGACCTCCACATCGTTCTGATCACCAGCGTCATGAACATCAACAAGGGACAGATCTTTTTCAACGTCCAAGTCGTAAGGAATATCCTTGGGAATATTATCTGCCTGAGCCGAGACATCTTTCGATACCCCATCGCTGTATTCTGGACGCTCCAGCACAGTGGGATCCTCCGCCTCTGAATCATTCTCCACCAGTGCAGCAAACTTATTGTTCAGATTTGTAATGGCCACCTCCTCTTCTCTTGATTCCGAGTGTTGCAGAATAGTCTCCATCACCTGTTTACCCTTATCGACCCTAGGCATGACTTCTCTCTATTCGTACTGTGAGTCATCCTGAGGTTCCGTAACTGAGGCGCTATGCTTGGCCTGCGAGTCATGAGCGTTGTGTGGGAGACTCCCGCCAGTGTTATTTTTAGAGGGTGCAGAAGGCCGATGGGAAGTAGGGCGCCGCTGAACCTCAAGTTTCTCCCGAAGATTTCCAGCGAAATTTAGCAGTTCACCAGCCTCTTCATCCTCGGTAGGCGGGTGGAAGCAGTCCCGAAGGGTGTGTCCACGACGACGGCAACGACGACAATAATCCGGCAAACCCTCACATTCAATCGGCTGTTGATAAACCTTATCCCCGTCCTTCACCCAAACTGTCTTCTTCACAGGTTTCGTAACGTCAATTTCAACACAAACCCTAGAAACCCTCGGACGCCAACAATCTGCAGTCGGTTCATCAACTCGGACTGGAGTACCAATACAACCGGCAATGGTGTATAATCCTTGGACTGGAATCAGGTGAAGGGGGAGGTGGTGAATCTTGAACCAAACGGGGCAAATTGGCGATTCAACAGTGGGATCAAAATCCGGATCCCACTTAAACACCCTCATCGGATATCCATTAAAGTGCCACACCTCTCGCATAAAAACCCTTGCATAATCATCATGGTCGTAGAGGTGGATACACAGATGTGTATCGTCAAAAAAGAATAACCTGAAGTTGCGCTTGAGTTTCATCTTGCCGAAAATAAATCGGAGCGAACGCAGCGGTGGATGGCCGTGCGAAAACTTCCCAACAAGCACAAACTGAAAAGGTTTGCAAAGGACTTCTCGGTCTGCATGAGTAAAGACAGCCGCAGGCTCTCCATGATAGTCGATAATGGAGCCAATTGGTGTAAACGTCGAAGTATCAAAGTTTTTTTTTCTTTCTCGTGCATCAGGCATGAAAGGGTCAGCAGTGGTGCCTACAGCCGCTGCATAGGAGCGGACAGCAGCAGGCCGGCGATCAGCGCCACCACTATCGGGTGGCTCTCCCATGGCGAGCGACGGCTAGGAAATAGGGCGTGAAAAGAGAACAAGATAGCTGTAATTTTTCTTGTTTCAACAGAACTAGATACAATAAATTACACCAGTTTTCGGGACTTCATAACAATGGTGTGAAAAGGCTGAATCATGCATCTTGAATCTGAAATTTGCAGCAGACAATAATTTCAGATTTTCAGTCAGTGGCTGCAAATTTGCTTCCGTTTCTGATTCTCTTAACTTGCGTGCTACTTGAATTCTCAGATCTGCTGGAGCTTTCTTTAACAAAGTCTGAAGTTTTACAGAGTTTTCAATTAATGCGCGAACTGGAGGAGATCGGACAGCTGAACGTCGGCCGATGATCTTTAGCCGGAGCGGAGGCGAGTGGCGAGCAGCAGCCGAGTGAGGCGGCGCACGACGGCGTCAGGCAGCAAGTTGCGCTCGAGTGAAGCGAGCATCAGCTGGACGGTAGCACCAGCTCAATGGAATCCACAAGGCCGCCGTTAACCGCCGCCATCGCCGGGAACATTTCGCGTCAGAGGAGTAAAGTGTTCACTTGAATTACTTTAGACTCCCACTTTCCTCCTGTTCCGAAAGTTGCCGGCAAAAGGAGAGAATCACTTTTTGGAGAGAATCACTTTTTGGAGATATCAAATCTGGCCCTCAAGAGACTTAATGTCCTCAAAGGAGCATCCGCGTGTAATAGGAAACCCTTGAGTGAATTTCATAAGAGGGGGAATACATCCAGTCTTACCCCTCTATTGAGTCTGTGGCTACGAAGCTTTGAAGAGAGGCACTAATGGGCCCTCGAGGCTCTATCAGCTAAATAGGCGGACCTAAAAATCGTGGCTTTGGGATGCAAAGAAGCTTTCGAAGGCAGGTTCATCATATCGAAGGCATGAGTCCTCCCAATCAAATGCCTTCAACTTTGTCAACAAGACCCAAATTGGAATCTTCGCTAGCAATCCAACTAGGCGCTGCACCCACCGCCACCAAACTTATACCTGCAGCACATGGGACCGTCCTGTCAATCCCATAAATATTAAATGTTCTCTAATAAAGGCAATCTTTGACATTAAATGTCCAAAATATACATTAAATGTGAAACGAAACCCCCATTAATGAGAGTAGGCCCAGTCGCCTTTTTAGAGTCCAAGAAGTAAGAAAAAACATGTCCACTTGTACTTCATGGGTCAAATAAGCTAGCCAATCACCATCAACAACATCAAATTAAAGATCCACTCGCATATAGATAGGTAAAAGGCTCTCCAAAAAGGCTAACCCGAACATTATCTTGCATTCTTCTCCTTCAAGATTATTGCAATATTATTGTTCATCTTCTCCAAAAAACCCTAAAGCTAACTTGAGCGTTGAAGAGCTTACGTTCTCACATGCGTTCCTCCCTCTTTGATAGGTGGACCACCAGCATATCATTCGGAGTATATCAAACTCCATCATGTGGTCAACCAAAAAGACCCTACATTAGAACTCAAAACATGCATTAGTAGTACATACTCACGAAATAAAGTACATGTTTTGCATAAATATTCTCGTTTATCAAATTAAAATTTACAAAAATCATAATTTTTAAAAATAAAAATCATTATTAAATGTACAAAATGATTGGCCAAGTGAAATAATTGACCTTTTTATAGTACAAAACAATGGTCATGAGCAATTTTATTTTTTGAAAAAAAATGTTAAATCTTTAAAAGACACTAATGGGATTGTGGCTTCATGTCCATTTTTAAATATTTGGGGAGTGCTTGCTTATAGAAAAAATTTATGGGAGGTTAATACAATTTTCACACACACACACACACACACATATATATATATATGGGTATTTAATGAAATATATCAATTGAAGCAAAAATAAAATTACAAGGGGGTAATGTAACATCCTAATTATGTTAATTAGTAAATTTTTATATTAAATATTTACCTAATGGTAAAATATTAATTATGTCATTATCATACTTATTATTCAAAAAAAAAAAAAGAAAAGATTGGATTAGGCATAAGATTAAGATTAATTGCTCTTGTCAACGAAGGCAAAAATGGCCATTCATTGCCTCTTTGTCTTTGGCCGACACTTTCTTCATTTTCTTTGTCAATTATTTGTACAATTTGTCGACAATTTTTCAAATAAACGTAGCTTTCTATCACCCTCATTCTAGAGTTTAAACAAAATTTTATTCCCCAAAATCTGCAAGAAACTTGTTGCAAAAAGAAGGAAAGAAGTTCACTACTCCACTATACGAATCTATGGTCAAGTAAGTAACTTTGAACTTCAATAACTCTCTCAAATCTTGTTAGAATGCTCTCAATTAATTCAAATCTATTTTCCTTGTTTCATATTGTTTCTAGAATCATCTAAGTGCCTAAAACTCTCTATGGTTTGATCTAGAGACAAGCTCAAAGTTGGATATGTACTAGACATTGAAAACCGTAATGGCAATTTTATAAACAACTAGCTATTTTTCGAGATCTTTATCTCACTTGTTACTAATTTAACTTTAACATACTTTATACCTTTTGAAAGCTTGTTATGTGAACTTTTGATATGTGTTTATTTTTAACCAAAATTAGATTTTCTAAGATCTATAGGGAGTCTCAAACATGGCTGCTCTATTTTAGGTTACTGAAATTTTGATGCGAGTAGCTTACTTTGTGCCCTCATAACTCTTTCATTTCTTGCTCAAATTTAACAAACTTTAGAAAGCTTGAAGAATATGCTTTCCAATGGTACTAAAAGTATATCTAGAAAAGTTTTGAATAGATCCATATAAGCTCTCAAAGTCAACTCTTTGAAATAGTTTTTCAAGAATCCGAAAAAAATTTCAGATTTCGAGTTTCCTTGAGCTATATTAGAACACTTTTATTTGAATTTGATGAAATTTGTGTTGTTAGAAAGCCTATAGAATAAAGTTTGAGGTGGCACTAAATTCATATATAAAGCTAATTTGTAGAGATTTGAAAAACCTCTTAAAGTTGGTTGCCCGAAACCTATTCTCGAAACTGTAGAAAAATTTCAAAATTTGATTTCTTTGATGCAACATTTGAACCTTCGTATTTCCTTCAATACTGACCAAATCAAGTGATTCTTGAACCTATGAACTCCTCATATTTCGTACTGAGTTCAAAAACCATAACATAGGTACGAAACACCTAAAATTTGTGAGAAAGACAGGCTTGAAACCATCCTGTTGAACAACTTCCATTCTTGAAACCAAAATTTCAAAATCTTTATTTTAACCTTGAAACCTTCAAAACTCATCACAAATAATTTATACATGTCTTGAGGGACAAAACACTCCAAAAAATATTTTATTTTCAACTGAGGATGTCAATAAAATCTCGTCGATACTCAGGTTGATGGCTAACTATTATTCCAACGATTTCGATATAAACTAGCTACCAAAATCGGTTCTCTAGTCATCTAATTTTGGTTTGGAATGGTCAATTGCAAGAAATTTTATCAAAATTGAATAAACCCATTTTAGCCCTAAACCCGAAGTTTAAAACTTCAGTTACTCATAATCTATTAAATTTTCCAAAATTGAGTTGGGGGTTTGACTCCTTGTATCAAGAGCTTCATTTCATATATTGGTCGCCAATCAAATGCCAGTCAATGGCATTAACCGTCAGCCAACGCCGATCAACAATGGTCAATGACGGTTAACGATCGCGGGTCAACCCTTCTACTTAATTTAGCCATTTTCAAAGCTTTCGATGTACTAATCTCAAATTCAAATTATGTTTTTCAATCCGACATCATCTTGAAGGCCTATTGCTTGAAAGTCTACAATCAATTAATCATATTCGACTAATAATTCTTAAACTCAATCTTCTACACCTAAAATATTTTAATTACCATTATTTGGAATAGATATACTAATTTTAGATATAATTGCATAATTTATGGGACGACCAAGGTGAGACGTTTGATTCGACTCGGTTCACCAGCCAAACTTAATCGAGTTAGATAAGAGCCCCAATCTTTCCTTAATGAGGCATTGAACTATATGTAGTAAATACTTTTGTATGACCACCAAAATTGATTTTTATGGATTTGTATCTTTTCTTGCCCGTTAGATATATTTGTATTTTAGGATATTATTTTCAATTATTTTATTATATATTACTTCTTCGTAATATGTAAACTTGTACGGATATATGTACATTTATATATTGCATATTTGCAGACTGAAAGCTATATCCATTCTGTCTTTTGTTATGATTATCACCCTTAGGGACCTCGTTGGAAAGTTTGAGCCCAGGGATGTGTAGAAGGGGATTGCCAGGTGGAACGTACCGATAGTAGAATTTCTTCTGCACAATACCATCTGTTGGATTCGATTTTATTTGCAGTCAGAGGTTGGCCATAAATAAGGTTGAATCGGTATATTGTAGAGCCCATGATACACCTTCCATCAGTTCAAGTCCAGATAGCTCCTTGACAAGGGAGACATAGGGATTTCTATTATGTTTTTGTCCGTTTTGGGTAATCATAAGGTTGAGGACTTATCAGCTCAGCTCGCCATTGCATGCTTTTGAGAATCATTTATAACATGATTAGCTTTTGAGAATCATTTATAACATGATTATTTCAATACTTTTTCTGCCTATTTTGAAAATATCATTCATGACAAGACTTTTTCAATACTTATTCAGAGCATTACAATTTCCTATTGCATACAATAAAAATCACGTTATCTATTTTAATATGTTTTTATTGTTGATTTATCATATAAGGATTTGGACTTTGTATTTGAACATGACAAGTTTACTGCGAATTAATTTTAATGTTGGTATTCTATATAGTAATGCTTCCGCTAAAGAGATTGTCAGTAATGGAATGATACAAATATTTTGTGCAGTTACCTAGTAACACCCTAATTGTATATAGGTGAACTGATTCAATTGTGTGTGTAAGGAAATAAAGTTGGATTGGTTTGGTGTACAAAGAGGTAAAAACGAATTTTGCGCTAGAGATATTCATAGTTCAAAAAAAGTGAACTGAATGTACAAATTTAAGCAGACCAATTGTACACTATGTATTTGTTAGTCAGTAAGTTTAGTTGGTACAGCTTAGTGTCAGCTTGATTACATTGTATTTTTCCCGGTCCAGTTTATGATGAAACTTTTATCTATGATTACGTCTAACATATATAAACACATAATTAAAATAACCGGATATCGGCTCACTGATGTATTTCGGCGCACAGAGATCGTTATCGACAATTTGATTACATATATATATATATATAGAAAGAAAAAGCCCTACAGTGCAGAGCCGTGATACTAATAATAATATATACAAGACAAGTGTGGGTAATTCATTTGGTAGGAAACGAGACATAATAGAAAATAATATTGTGGAACATTTCATTTGGTAGCAAAACGAAACGTAGTGAAAAATAATACCCCTCTAATCCCTTCAATCTTTCTTATAGTGTTGATGCGAGAGCTAACCATGCTACTGGTTATTGGTGGAGGTTATTGCCTGACAGCCTAAGCTTGCCCCTCTAATCTCATAGCATTGGTACGAAAACTCTCCAATTAATCGGATGGTGGTGATTAATCCAATTTACAAAACCAAATCGATTCCCAAAAGTGGGAATTTCTATAGCTGTTTTTATGAAGTACTGGTAATTCTAAAATATGCTAAATCATTTTAGAATGCTTTATCAAGACAGTTACCGGTACATTATTCGTCCCCATACGTAAAACAGACACACGAGACAGCCAAAATCTGACTGGTTTGCATATTCTATTCCAATTTTTTTTTAACAAAAAAAGACCAAGATGCTTTTTGTGAGTTTACTTGTTTTCTTTACGAACTTTAGATTTTGAGCTTTTTATTGTCTTGGGTATTTTCCTAGTTTCTCAACGATAACCAGAATAGTCAAGTCACAATTAACCTCAACAAAAAACATTAACCATTCCTATTTGTGAACTTGAAGTAATAAAACAATTTTGAGCACAACTTTTGTTAAGTATGACCGTGTTTATGTGCATGTACCACACTCTTCTCATTAGAATTATTACCTTCTGAAGTCTTTTGATAACGAGACTCGACATTACGACCGACCTCCAGTATATTTTTGTGTGATTATACAAATTTGTTAAAAAGACTTGGATAACATATCCATATACACGGGGATAATTTGAAAACTTCACTAAAAATTTGAATTGTTAAATCATCTAATCATGTCATAATCAACACAAACGGATAACCTTAAGGTGCGAATAAGTCAATTGAATTCTGTATTTCTTGTAGATTTGCTCTTAATAAGTATTCATACTTAGTGCATATGAAACTTGGTATTATTTGGATTCAATTTTGAATCCATTCATCTTAATTACAGCTAAAGCTTTCTTAAACAAAAAACAAAAGAAAGAAACAATCCATCGAACGACCATGTAATAACCCAGAAACGCAAGAAATCAAACTGAGTGCAGGTGTATATGCACACATGTAAAGGTGCAGGTGTAGTGTGCGCATGTGGGGGTGGGGTGGGGGTAAGGGTGTGTGCTCAAATACACCAGTTAACAACATGAAACCATAAATGAGTTTTCGTGTATCGACATCAAAACAATCCAGCAATTAAAATATAGTTGATGTAGCAAAAGTATAGCAGCAAATCACATGAGACCTTACAGGAAGCATAAACAACTCGTCTTAAGATATTCACTACTGCATACAGGCATTTCAGGATAATTGAACTTTTACCAGGCTTGTGTGCATTCAGGTTCAAGCTGGTTCGACATTGGAGCCTGATGACATCTGTAGAAACCCAGAGAGTGAAAAGGAGGAAAAAAAAGGAAAAAGAAAAATACTCGTGAGAATCGGAAATTGATATGAATGCAAATATTTGCTGTAAGAGTTATAATAGCAGTACGTTAACGGATCTCATTCACATGCCAAGAAAGCAAAAGACTTCAAGCAACAGAACTTCACAGGAGCAAAAAAAGGTAACACACTAGTGGGAGTCAATTATGTCCAACAGAATAAATGAAGTTGTTAACATCTTAAATTGCAACTAAGAAGTAAAATACGTTTCACATGATTTTCTAGCCTACAGATTAGAGTAAGACATGTTGCAGTAGGCAAATTGACATATACCGTGAGTGATGAGCTTCTGAGCTTATTATCGAACAAAGCTTACAGGCCATACCTTGCACTGAAGACTTGTTATTGCTGACTTCAGTAGATTGTCACCAACAATCAGCCTCAATTTCTTCACAAATTCGTCCCTACTTAACTTCTTGTTCTGCCCCATCAGCAGGGAGAGGAGATTCAAATTTAGTACATATCTAGAGCAGTAAAAGGAAATTAAAAGTGTCAACAGACATACCCTGAACATCGTGTAGTTGGTTTTCACAAGTTCCATGCTTTGAGAAGTGATTTTGTCTGAAATTGCAGCAAACAACATCGGAAATGGCATCCAGGGGCTCTTGGGAGTCCTTGCTTGAAAAGTTTTACCTAAGGCCTGACAGGAATAACTTATCTAAGTATGGAAACAAGGTCTTTCAATAGAAACAAAAATTGCAAAACAACTTTGTAATCCAAAATCTTGAAACAATAGAAGACTCCACACTATTAACTGCCTAATGTGGTTCCCTCGACCAAAAATACACTCCAGAAAGATTGGAAGGGAAAATATGAGATCGAACAAAAATGAACATCATAACGTAGTGGAGTCCACAGCTTGATCCAACTAAAGCAGAACACACGCAGTGGCAATTAAAGAAGGGGCATGTTTTTAAAGCAAACAGAGAAGATTTGCATTGGTTTTAATTCTCTCTAAGAATGTATCAGACATTTTTAACTGCAGGTATTCGTATTCTAGTCTAATAGCTGCCTAGAAATATTCAGAGTCTCAGACATTTTTCATGGTTGTTTAGATGCCTGAAGACACCTTATGGTACCAACTC